>JAMPIV010008140.1:0-221419 GCA_024509875.1 Oreohelix idahoensis | reverse complement strand
GGCTGACCTGACAAGCTTAATAAAATCATTTCTGCTCATAATAAAATTTTTTTTTTTTATAAACGTGTTTGAAAAAACCTTACGTTTACTAAATAGCTCCCTACCATTGTAAGTTTAACCTCCAAAATTGATTGTTGTGGGGAGCGGCAACAAAACAAATGAAAGGAGCGGTAGTATGCGCGATATACACACTTGGGAGCGTGTAGTAGTTCGAGAACGACTTGTTTAAATATAAGCTTGATAAAGCCCACAGTTGCGTTGAAAAGCCAGCTCACATTGTTTTGCTTTTTACTGCTAAAATAAAAAGCCCTGGAAGAGCAGAACAAGAACCTGGAAGGGAAACATTAGGCAGAGAACGGAATATTTGTGCAGTTTGTGCCAGAATTTCTATTGCTAAATCAACGTATCTGTGTTTATTTCCCATTGAAATTGTGGTGGTAAAGCTTGAACCATATTCAGTATCTTTTTAATGAAAAATTGAATGGGAAATGTGAATTTGGAATTGGTTTGATTTATGCCTGTATTAATATAATGTTGTGTAAGATTCAATTGGGCCAAACGTTGAGGTAAAAGCCTATAATGCTCCACATGGGAGCCTGAACAGAGGGTGTGTCGGAGGGAGAAGAAGTAAAAAAACGGCATGGAATGGCCCAAATTCTGAGTTTACACTGAACACCCTGGTAGAATGGATTGACTAGATGAACTTAAAGAAAAATTAAATGCTGGATAATGAGCAGTGGCGTGAAACCATTGGATGGAAGGGGGCGCGTAGTAAAGGCACATTGAGATGGATGGGTAAAATTGGCCTCTAAGCTCAAATAAAAATGTATTAGTGATCAGTATTTTCAAGGCTGAAGCTCTGGACTTTGGCCTAACGCTCTGGAACGCAATGGTTATGTTTTTTGATTGTGCTGTGGTATTGTTTGATCAGTGTAAAAAGGAGGGGAATTTATAAATTTTTTAGAGGTTTAATTGAAGAGTAGAAAACGGTACAAACCCCTTCCTTGGGATCATTTATAAATTCCAGGGGAACAGTGGTCTCCCTCCCCTTGGGGTTTTTAGTTCGAGCAGCAGGAGTCCTGGTCAGAGATTTGCTGAATCCAGAGTCGGACAGCATACTCCTTGGTCCTTTTAGCTATCAGTGAGGTGTCTCCTGAGCCCAGAGGAGAATTCGAGCAGAGGAGTCCTTTCCTGCCGCCATCACTCAAGATAAGCAGAGTTGGCCAGCTGAGCTCAACATTATGTCCCCTCATCTTGAAATAACTTTATAAAAATACCATTCAGGGGGGAATTTACTTGTCTTAAAATCAGGAACTGTGAACATCTCCAATACTGATCCCTAAAGACAAACTATTGAAGTCATGATGACAAATACCAACAGAGCTTGAACAAAACAAAACCAGTATTACCTCATTTTACTACTACACAACTGACACACATAGAACATTTGTAATAATATATGTCACTACAATATTCATATTAAATACATTCTGTACATAACTTGTAATTTAAATTGATTGTGATTCCTGATTCCCTTGTAGTTGAATCAGGACACATATCCATTCATGCCAGTAATGAATACATATTGTTATTTGAAAGTTTATCAGTGACTCCTTAAGATATTCTCATAGAGTGTTATATGTATGTGAGTGTCACAGTGTTGTCAAGAGTAGTGGATTAAATTAAATTGTTTATCTGTCTGTTGTTGTGACTTACACTTCACCATACTCATACCCGAGACACATAACGTAGCATCACACTATTCCAGAATAATTCTGACTGAGATATATAGATATGTGGTAGCAAGTAAGGTTATCTATAATACACTACTTTTTAAATAGACAGTCAGTTACACAAAGTCCCCTATAAATTTTATAAACATCCCACTTTCACCCATCAGTTCCCTTTCTTTACAGATTTAAGTTAATGTCACTTAATAACGATGTAAGAGTTTTGGGGGTTTTTGAGCGGGGCCACACAAGTGTCGGAACACGAAGGTTTGCCCTTGATTAGAAGATTGGCCGAGTGGACAAACTATCTCTCAACATAAAATCTCTTGGTTCACCACACCACTTGGTCAAATTAAGTCGGAAAAGGTTCATGTTTTTTCTGTAAATTATTTCTCGCCCCAAAGCCGACATGGTACATTAAGAGTTTTGTTGAAGAGAGATATGATCTGGCTCAAAAAAGGCCAGTATAGCATTTTATTCTTTAATAATAAAACGCCATTATGTGGGATTTTGTATTCTGTCTATCTCCTTGGAAGGCACACGCCCTTGATTCAGGGGACATGTGTTACTTGAAAACCCACGTGGTCTAAAGATATTAAAATGTGTTGTATGTTTTCTCACAGGTATGTTCTCATGTACCAAAAACGCCGGGCCAAAGTTGGGCCTACCCCAGTATCTCCACTTGAATAAAGACAAAAAAACACCAATATGAAAATATTTTACATATTATGGTACTCAATATACTTACATATTGAACTCAGCAAGCGTTAAGCCTTGACTTGAGCGATTAAACGTTATCCCCGAGAAATAATTTATATATAAAAAATCCAATCATCATTGAAAATAGGAATTATATAAGTATTCCGTCAACACTCATGGGGCCATATCTAGCATTTATAAGTTAGTTAGAAAATAAGAAAAATTATTTCCTCGTCTGATTATTTATGCATTTTTAAATTAAATTTCAATATAGCTACATGATTTTAAGCTAGAAATTATAATTTTCATTCTGTTTTACCCCTGTACAACTCGTCCGACTAGAGGAATATAAAACAGACTTTTATTTAATTCACTCTGCACAAAAGAACTAGTGAAAATCATAGGCGATTTAACACTTAATCACTCACAAATTATTAGATAAACTTAATATAATATTTACCTCAACACAGAACTACGGTATCACAACGAAACTAAGAGGTTCACATTTATAAGTTAAGTATCTAGAACGAAGTGACCACGTCTTACTGCAAATGGAGAATTGAGTGAAATCAAAGTTTCAAACTCAGGTTAAAGATATCTTAAACCAGGACAAAGGGGGTCCCAACTTATTTCGCAAAACGGAAATAATATCCGCCCCTTTCCGTCTTAACAACCTACGTCTGCTTAGACGCATGCTCATAACTGCCAAGCGTGCGTACTTCACTCACCTCCGTCTAACTATCTGACCCGTGAAGCGCGGCGTGTCAGAGGCGAAATGCCAGACAACTCTGACTGCTCTGAGCGAGCATGTCTGGCCGCGATATCACACCTCCGTCTAACTATCGAACAAGTGAGCGCTCATGTCAGATGCGGGGAATGCCAGACGGGACCCGTCTCCTCACTGCAGTGGACAAATTTTCACACTTCGCCGGGAGCCTAGCCTGACGAAAAAACTCTCGTAGGACAGCTTGGCAAATGTAGACAAATTTGTCTGCTTCGTCATGTCTAGATAGAGTGAAAATTCTCCACCTATAAAATTATAATCGTGTCAAGGGACTGACAACGATTATGTAAATTCATCTGACTGCGTTTTTAAATGAGAAAACGAAAACGGCAAAGTTTGAATGGGGAAAATAGTAATGGTTTATAGTCGCAAACGTACTAATGCGGAAAAAACACAGGAAAAGGTATCAAGAGTGATAATAAAATAAAGGACAGGGTAAAGAAACAAAGAAGAGAATATATATATATATATATATATATATATATATATATATAGATATATATATATATATATATATACATACATATATATATATATATACCAACGGGCTGATCACCCGTTTGCCAGTCACTTCGATTACGGAAACAACAGCAGATGGATTGATTTGCCGTTGCCCTAAAGACGCCAATAGGCGTGATGGGAAACAATGGCAAAGAAAACCTATCTGCTGTTGCCCTAAGACGCCACTAGGCGTAATGGCCACTGACTGCTTTGACGGTCGGTGGCTAAGGACGGAAGAAGAAGAAGAAGATATATATATATATATATATATATATATATATATATATATATATTATATATATATATATATATATATATATATATATATATATATATTCAACCACTCACATCTACACACACACACACAGATACGTGACGACAAGTAGACGCACAGACGTGAAACCTATATCTATGGAATATGGATCTTTTGGGACAAGCTGACCGACACACGTGAATAAGTTTTATGTAAATTTCATTTATCATAAAGAAAAACTACAACACAACAATATCTTTGAATATCAAAATCAAATACAATAAACATAGGTTAATGAATTAATGCTTTCCTCAGTTTGTGGTCTACTGCTTTTGAAAGAACAAGCAGGATTTAGAAAGAACAGAATATGTGTAGATCATATATTCACTCTCAGGAACATTATAGAGCAGTGCTCAGAATGGCAAAGACAGCTTTACCTTAATTTCGTTGATTTTGAAAAGGCTTTTGACAGCATACATAGGGACAGTTTATGGAAAATACTGAGGGCTTATGGAATTCCAAGCTGCATAGTGTCAATCATAAAAAGCCTCTATGCAAACTTTGGGACTGTTTGGCAAGGAAGAATATTTCAGCACCTCTGATTCATGCTATACAGAGCTTCTACAAGTCTTGCAGAAATTATGTGAGAACAGCAAACCATAAGTCAGAAGAGTTCAGGACCACCACTGGTGTAAGACAAGGTGATATCCTATCACCTTACCTCTTCATACTCCTTATGGACGATGTCATCAAGCATGTAAGGAGAGAACAAGAAAGTATTCAGTGGGGTACTGGAAGATGAGACAGGTCTATATTTCGAAGCTGGCATTTGCTGATGATGTTGCCCTGATTGCTAAATCAGAGGCACATCTCCAATCCAACCTGCAAGTCTGGAAGGAAGAGCTGGAGAAGAGAGGGATGGTCATAAGCAGCTCTAAAACAAAATCCATGGTGATATCACGAGAAGAAAGAGAACATCAGATTAAGTTGGGAGAACAGGTCCTGGAGCAGGTCGACCACTTTAAATATCTCGGAGCTATTATAGACCGAAAGGGAGGCATCAAAGAAGAGTTGGCCACTCGAAAAGCAGCGGCTGAGGTTGGTAAGAAAACGAAGATGGCTGTATACCGCTCCACCTATGTCCCAGTCTTGACATATGGATGCGAGTCGTGGGCAATGACTACAACCCACAAAAGCCAGATCCAAACCTCAGAAATGAGGTATCGGAGGAAAGTGGTTGAAGTAACAAGAAGAGACATGGTCCGCAACCAGACGATCCGTCAAGGCCTAAAATCCCATCCGCTGCAGACCCAAATAGAACAGTCCCAACTAAGATGGTTTGGCCATGTCTGCAGAATGGGAGAAGATCGGCTACCACGACAAGCATGGGACACAAAGAGCCAGGGATCCAGACCCACAGGACGACCCAAAGTCCGCTGGGAGGACAACATTGGACAATCTTTGAAGGACCGAGGACTAGAATGGAACCAGGCCAGGAAGAAGACAGCTGATAGAATGGTCTGGCGCTCTCTCTTCCAAACCTCTACACCTCACGGTAGAAGGGGAACGACTAAGTAAGTAAGTAAGCAAGGGACTGACACGTTAGGTAATCTACTGCGTTTTTAAATGAGAAAACGAAAACGGCAAAGTTTGAATGGGAAAATAGTAATGTTTATAATCGCAAACTTACGAATGCGAAAAACACAGGAAAAGGATAAAGAGTGATAATAAAATAGAGGACACGGGTAGAAAAAAAGAAGAGAATATAGAAAATGTATAGATCATAAAACTCTCTGTTTTATATATATATATATATATATATATATATATATATATATATATATATATATATATATATATAATATATATATATATATATATATATATATATATATAATATATATATATATATATATATATATATTCAACCACTCACATCTACACACACACACAGATAAGTGACGACAATTAGACGCACAGACGTGAAACTTATATCTATGGAATATGGATAATTTTGGAACAAGATGACCGACACACGTGAATAAGTTTTATGTAAATTTCATTTATCATAAAGAAAACTACAAACACAACAATATCTTTGAATATCAAAATCAAATACAATAAACATAGGTTAATGAATTAATTCTTTCCTCAGTTTGTGGTCTACTGCTTTTGAAAGAACAAGCAGGATTTAGAAAGAACAGAAGATGTGTAGATCATATATTCACTCTCAGGAACATTATAGAGCAGTGCTCAAATGGCAAAGACAGCTGTACATCAATTCGTTGACTTTGAAAAGGCTTTTGACAGCATACATAGGGACAGTTTATGGAAAATACTGAGGGCTTATGGAATTCCAAGCTGCATAGTGTCAATCAAAAAATGCCTCTATGCAAACTTTACGTGTAGTGTTGGGCAGAGCAACCTAACCTTTGAGGTGAAGACAGGAGTACGACAGGGATGCTCCTTATCAACAACTCTATTTTTAACAGTCATAGACTGGGTGATGCGCCAGACAACAGAGGGCAGTCCAAGAGGAATAAGATGGACTACATTTTCTACATTGGAATATCTGGAATATGCAGATGACATTGCACTACTAGCACATTCACATCAACACATCCAGGAAAAAACGGATAGACTTAATAAGTTTAGCCAGCAGGTGGGCTTGAACATCAATTTAAAGAAGTCAGAGGTCATGACGCTCAATGTGAGCAACCCTGAGCCCATATCAGGAAGGAATCAGCAACTGGTACAGACAGATACCTTCACATACCTAGGATGCATAGTAATACCAGACGGCGGGGCAGGCAAAGACATCAACATCAGAATGAATAAGGGAAGAACAGCCTTTTTTAGCCTAAACAACATCTGGAAGTCCTCTCAATACAGCACAAGATTAAGATTATATCAGAGCTGTGTGCTTTCTGTGCTTCTCTATGGTGCGGAATGCTGAAGAGTTACAGAGAAGGAAATGTCGAAATTGTCCTCTTTTCACACAACTTGCCTAAGAAAAATTCACCGAATCTTTTGGCCGAATACCATCACCAACCAAAATCTGCTTGCTCGGAGCAAGCAAGAGGACATGCACACCATCATAGCTGGCAGTCGCTGGAGCTGGGTTGGCCATGTCCTCAGAAGAGACCCCGATGCCATCACAAGAACAGTTATGCTTTGGACCCCTGAAGGAAAACGAAAGAGAGGCCGACCAAAAACCACCTGGTGGAGGACTGTGGAGGCTGAGATGCAAAGAATGAACCAGAGTTGGGGGCACTGTACGAAGGATGGCCACCGACCGAGCAAAGTGGAATCAATTTGTTGTTGTCCTACAAGACGCCCCTAGGCGTGATGGCCACTGACTGCTTTGACGGTCGATGGCTAAGGATCAAAGGAGAAGGAATGAATTAATTAAAGAGTTAGACTCATAGGTTTAATCCTCCCTCCCTCTGTTGAGACAAGATCCCGTTAGAGCAAAGTTATTAACCCCCAAAAGAGTCAAAGGTTTTTACGCTATGGTCTAAAAACAATTCCCTCTTCAGTAAAGAACAGAGTTATCCGTTAATCTATTCTGAAAGAAATAAAGGGACAGCATTAGCAAAACTTGCATAAGAAAATACAAATTGGGTGTATGAGTTTTACTATAAAGAGTCACTCATGCCTGCTTTCATTCTATTCATACAGCAGTGGCCACTGACATTCGTTCTTATCTACAACTTGATTTTCACCTTCTGGAACAATCTTTAGGACATACACATGCACAGCAGATCCCGTGTTCTTTAGGCAAAGATTAACCCCAGCTCTACAGAGACCGGTTAATTCCAATTCTCGGAGGAGCGTTAACTTCACTGTATATTTACAAATACGATTCAACTAGTAAATCACTCTGAACAAAATCTTAGAGAGAAATACAATTGACGATTAAACTAGTTAAATCACTCAAACTCCTAGGATAATAAATTACCACAAGCCAGAAGTAAAACGCTATCCCTTTAAACACCGTAAAACTTATATATTTTTACGTCTCCAATCGAAAACTAAGTGATACTTCTATTATAAGAGGTCTTAGAATCGAAAGCTAGATGTTCTCTGCAGTTCTGGCGGTACTGGATAACTTAGAGTTAGAATGCTCTAGTATATATACATCTAAAATCAAAGAAAAATGGCCACTATAGACCGAAAAACCCGACTCTCTCTGCCAGATGTTATCACCTACGTTCGGATCTTCGTTCAGTTTTCGGCTTTCGCGTAAATCAAAGCCATTCTCCACGCTAGAGCCGAAAAACAGAACTCACACTCTTTCTTAGATCAGGGATAACGTAATATGCTAGTCGGTGCAAATTTTACACGTCTCTGCTGGTCTGGCCATTCCTAGCGAGCAGTGTTCTTAGATCTAGCGATTCGCCGTGTTTAATAACCTGCTCCGATTGCTGTCTGATCTTATCCAACGAGTTTCAATCGATGGTGTTAAGAATAAATTACAGATCAACGTAGCTGCTCAAGCCATACATCAAAGAAATTAGCGAACAGAAATAAATTAGGCGTGTGAAATTAGAAAGAAAATACAGATCTCAGAATAAAGGATGGTTTAAGTTAACATAAGTACGTAGATGAAAGTTGGGTAAAAGAGAAGTGTAGATACAGAAAATAGATATATGAAATATATTTTCTATAATATGTCACAGCAACAAACAACAGCATGGGCAACAACAAGCTCATTAGACTATCAAAAGACAGAAGATTGGAGGGTCATGATCGCCAATGTCTGTTCCAGACCAGGCACCTGAAGAAGACGTCATACACATAACATGACTTTTTACTAACATGTCAGAAAAATTACAAGATTTTTTACTTAGTCTACATGTCATTGTTACCAACAGATTACTGGTGGTAATGTATGTAGTTATTATAATATTTATTTGTCTGAGGGAAAGTATTTGTTTTTAGAATCAAAATGCTTTCCTGGTCAAAGGTATATCACCCATGATTGATTGATACTTTTGTTATATGGGTTATCTCCCCTGGATATCGAATTTGGCGTATGAATCTAGCTTTTGTTCGTCTGTTCCTTGTTGGGCCAGAAACAGATTGTGCTTGCTTAGGTTTATGCAGGAATGTTTATGGTCCGAGTCTATGTTTACTCCATGTCTATTTCAGACGATTCGGTCTTATATCGTGATATCTTTGTATGTCTAAGTGGAACTATTTTTCTTTGTACTGAACTATGGGGTCAGGAAGTTTCTACGCATGCGAATAGGGAAAGAGGCTCTTCCGTGATGATGGACGAATCTTGAAGGCTGTCGGACAAAAGGGAGTCCGAAGTTTTTCGTCATTGTGATTGATTCTGGGGAAAAGAGGAGTTTCTCTTAGTAGACTATGATGGTCGATACTTCTCCCAGAATATCTATTCTTTACGCCGAGGGAATGGCGTGTGCTAGTGCTAGTGTTTTCTGAACTTAAGGTAAAGAAGGAACATTTTCTAAAACTTTACCTAGGCCTAACGACATCATAGATGTTATATCATCTTTATATATTTGATGGATCGTATGTAGACGATTCCTGTACTAGCAGCACTGTGAGTGGACATATGTAACATTTCTTATGGGTATGGAAAACCCAAGATATTAGTTCAGCAAATGAACGGAGCTTTCATTTGTAGTGAGGATATCTTTTTTGGATGAATGCCGCTCACTGGGACCAGCGCCATTTTGAACCCCACTGTTGGTCTGTTTGAATTGTCAGTCAGAGAACAGATATATCTTATTACCTGATGGCGATACCAAGACTTACATTGTATTGAAGTCCACTCTTTGTTATTTGAGATTGTCAACCTTAAAAAAAAGACCCTGTTGAAGTTAAAGCCTAAAAGACTTAGCCTGAAAGACGTAGTCAGCAGAGGGTCTGTAAGGGAGCATTGTGATGACCATTATTATTGTTAACTACAACTGATACGATTAGTCAGTGGAGATATGAGACGATAGACAATCAGAACTATATATTTGCTACTATCGTTCAATTATATTTACATGCTATGAGATTGCCAAATTGATGTTGCCACCCATTTGGTCAAGTATCCAATGATTTATTGTGTCAACCTGTTCCAATGACTGTCAACCGTGCTGTCAGAGTGTGTGTCATTAAACTGTCTAAAAACGTCTACAGTAGTTCCAGCTATCATTGACTTCCAGCCGTGAGGGTATGAGTGCATTGTTACCAACTTGTCAACTCCACAGAACCATTCATCCCATTCGCGTTACTGACATTCAACGGCTGGAATTTCCATGTGCCTGTGGTAGGGAATTCTCTACTCAGAGAGGAATGAAAATCCACAGAACGAAAAAGGGGTGTGGGAGGTCATCAGGGGGAGATCAACAGCGCTCTGTCTCGACGGATAAGACGTTAGAAGAACGCAGCCAGGAGTCAATCCACAGTGCTGAGTACATTCAAGTTGATCTGCCAGATGATGATCTCACACACTTCTTGGACGGGAAGAGAGATGCAATCAAGTTTCCACCTGCCAGTGCAAAGGGCTTTGGGAACAGCTGGACGAAGCCTTGGCAAAAGAGTTGGATAACAGCCTGAAGCAGCTAACTTTGGAGAAGAAGCTGGAAATCTTCGGCGACATAATATATCTGCACTGTCGCAAAGTGTTCGGAGTGAGGGAGGCAAGGGAAAGTAACCCACCACGGAAAAGTAGAAGACAAATTAAAATAGATGAAATCAGGAAACAGAAGAAGCATGCCCGAAAACTGTTCAAGAACGCAGTTGCCACAGAGAAGGAAGGGTTACGACAGGTTTGGGAGCACCTGAAAGGCCAACATAATGCCCTTTGTAGAGCAGAAAGGTTGTGCAGGAAGAGAAGGAAGACTCGAAGGGATAGGGAAAGATTCTTCAGGGAGCCCTTCAAGTTTGCCAAAGAACTGTTTGAGCAGCCACGGTCGGGTACGCTAAACATCAGGAAAGAAGACCTGGAAGAACACCTTAGAATGACATATTCAGATGGTCGCAAAAATGAGCCGCTCAGCAGCATGGCAGGCCTTAAATGGCCGGGTAAGCCAGGAGCTGAATTTAACACCAAGCCCCCAACGGTGCAAGAGGTAGAAAGCATTGTCCAGAAAGCTCGGTGCAAGTCAGCTCCAGGTCCTAATGGTGTTCCATATGTGGTGTATAAAAGATGCCCTGAGGTTCTCAAACGGAGCAGTCGTTTGAGAACCTCAGGGCATCTTTTATACACCACATATGGAACACCATTAGGACCTGGAGCTGACTTGCACCGAGCTTTCTGGACAATGCTTTCTACCTCTTGCACCGTTGGGGGCTTGGTGTTAAATTCAGCTCCTGGCTTACTCGGCCATTTAAGGCCTGCCATGCTGCTGAGCGGCTCATCTTTGCGACCATCTGAATATGTCATTCTAAGGTGTTCTTCCAGGTCTTCTTTCCTGATGTTTAGCGTACCCGACCGTGGCTGCTCAAACAGTTCTTTGGCAAACTTGAAGGGCTCCCTAAAGAATCTTTCCCTATCCCTTCGAGTCTTCCTTCTCTTCCTGCACAACCTTTCCGCTCTACAAAGGGCATTATGTTGGCCTTTCAGGTGCTCCCAAACTTGCCGTAACCCTTCCTTCTCTGTGGCAACTGCGTTCTTGAACAGTTTTCGGGCATGCTTCTTCTGTTTCCTGATTTCATCTATTTTAATTTGTCTTCTACTTTTCCGTGGTGGGTTACTTTCCCTTGCCTCCCTCACTCCGAACACTTTGCGACAGTGCAGATATATTATGTCGCCGAAGATTTCCAGCTTCTTCTCCAAAGTTAGCTGCTTCAGGCTGTTATCCAACTCTTTTGCCAAGGCTTCGTCCAGCTGTTCCCAAAGCCCTTTTGCACTGGCAGGTGGAAACTTGATTGCATCTCTCTTCCCGTCCAAGAAGTGTGTGAGATCATCATCTGGCAGATCAACTTGAATGTACTCAGCACTGTGGATTGACTCCTGGCTGCGTTCTTCTAACGTCTTATCCGTCGAGACAGAGCGCTGTTGATCTCCCCCTGATGACCTCCCACACCCCTTTTTCGTTCTGTGGATTTTCATTCCTCTCTGAGTAGAGAATTCCCTACCACAGGCACATGGAAATTCCAGCCGTTGAATGTCAGTAACGAGAATGGGATGAATGGTTCTGTGGAGTTGACAAGTTGGTAACAATGCACTCATACCCTCACGGCTGGAAGTCAATGATAGCTGGAACTACTGTAGACGTTTTTAGACAGTTTAATGACACACACTCTGACAGCACGGTTGACAGTCATTGGAACAGGTTGACACAATAAATCATTGGATACTTGACCAAATGGGTGGCATCATCAATTTGGCAATCTCATAGCATGTAAATATAATTGAACGATAGTAGCAAATATATAGTTCTGATTGTCTATCGTCTCATATCTCCACTGACTAATCGTATCAGTTGTAGTTAACAATAATAATGGTCATCACAATGCTCCCTTACAGACCCTCTGCTGACTACGTCTTTCAGGCTAAGTCTTTTAGGCTTTAACTTCAACAGGGTCTTTTTTTTAAGGTTGACAATCTCAAATAACAAAGAGTGGACTTCAATACAATGTAAGTCTTGGTATCGCCATCAGGTAATTAGATATATCTGTTCTCTGACTGACAATTCAAACAGACCAACAGTGGGGTTCAAAATGGCGCTGGTCCCAGTGAGCGGCATTCATCCAAAAAAGATATCCTCACTACAAATGAAAGCTCCGTTCATTTGCTGAACTAATATCTTGGGTTTTCCATACCCATAAGAAATGTTACATATGTCCACTCACAGTGCTGCTAGTACAGGAATCGTCTACATACGATCCATCAAATATATAAAGATGATATAACATCTATGATGTCGTTAGGCCTAGGTAAAGTTTTAGAAAATGTTCCTTCTTTACCTTAAGTTCAGAAAACACTAGCACTAGCACACGCCATTCCCTCGGCGTAAAGAATAGATATTCTGGGAGAAGTATCGACCATCATAGTCTACTAAGAGAAACTCCTCTTTTCCCCAGAATCAATCACAATGACGAAAAACTTCGGACTCCCTTTTGTCCGACAGCCTTCAAGATTCGTCCATCATCACGGAAGAGCCTCTTTCCCTATTCGCATGCGCAGAAACTTCCTGACCCTATAGTTCAGTACAAAGAAAAATAGTTCCACTTAGACATACAAAGATATCACGATATAAGACCGAATCGTCTGAAATAGACATGGAGTAAACATAGACTCGGACCATAAACATTCCTGCATAAACCTAAGCAAGCACAATCTGTTTCTGGCCCAACAAGGAACAGACGAACAAAAGCTAGATTCATACGCCAAATTCGATATCCAGGGGAGATAACCCATATAACAAAAGTATCAATCAATCATGGGTGATATACCTTTGACCAGGAAAGCATTTTGATTCTAAAAACAAATACTTTCCCTCAGACAAATAAATATTATAATAACTACATACATTACCACCAGTAATCTGTTGGTAACAATGACATGTAGACTAAGTAAAAAATCTTGTAATTTTTCTGACATGTTAGTAAAAAGTCATGTTATGTGTATGACGTCTTCTTCAGGTGCCTGGTCTGGAACAGACATTGGCGATCATGACCCTCCAATCTTCTGTCTTTTGATAGTCTAATGAGCTTGTTGTTGCCCATGCTGTTGTTTGTTGCTGTGACATATTATAGAAAATATATTTCATATATCTATTTTCTGTATCTACACTTCTCTTTTACCCAACTTTCATCTACGTACTTATGTTAACTTAAACCATCCTTTATTCTGAGATCTGTATTTTCTTTCTAATTTCACACGCCTAATTTATTTCTGTTCGCTATTTCTTTGATGTATGGCTTGAGCAGCTACGTTGATCTGTAATTTATTCTTAACACCATCGATTGAAACTCGTTGGATAAGATCAGACAGCAATCGGAGCAGGTTATTAAACACGGCGAATCGCTAGATCTAAGAACACTGCTCGCTAGGAATGGCCAGACCAGCAGAGACGTGTAAAATTTGCACCGACTAGCATATTACGTTATCCCTGATCTAAGAAAGAGTGTGAGTTCTGTTTTTCGGCTCTAGCGTGGAGAATGGCTTTGATTTACGCGAAAGCCGAAAACTGAACGAAGATCCGAACGTAGGTGATAACATCTGGCAGAGAGAGTCGGGTTTTTCGGTCTATAGTGGCCATTTTTCTTTGATTTTAGATGTATATATACTAGAGCATTCTAACTCTAAGTTATCCAGTACCGCCAGAACTGCAGAGAACATCTAGCTTTCGATTCTAAGACCTCTTATAATAGAAGTATCACTTAGTTTTCGATTGGAGACCGTTTTACTTCTGGCTTGTGGTAATTATTATCCTAGGAGTTTGAGTGATTTAACTAGTTTAATCGTCAATTGTATTTCTCTCTAAGATTTTGTTCAGAGTGATTTACTAGTTGAATCGTAAAATATATTTCTCTAAGTTTTACTGTGTTAAAGTGGATAGCAGAATAAATTATATTTCTAACTAAACTGTTCCAGCTAATAAATAAATTTAATTCAATTGCTAGTAACCAGTCAGAGAATATTGCAACCGACTAGTAATGCACTGTTCATCATGAGTTTTGACGAAACATATGTATTTCTAATTCATGATGATAAGTTTTTTTTTTAATACCTAGAATTTATTTCACGGGAGTTTAAACGATAAGACAAGCTCTAAGCTTGTAGTTTCAATTTAACGTTAAAGAACCGAAGTGAATATATTATTTTACGCGAGGTAGGATCGGAGTGAGAATAATAATATTTTGGTTAAGTATTTGTACTTGTTTCTCTTCCTTTATACAGTATTGGGTCAAGCGCAAAATCTACCAGCGGTTTTTCAATGTATATCTGAGAATAACCATAAGAGAGAACATTTTTGGTACTTAAATACTTAGGTCTTTAAGGTAACCCGGTCTGGCACTGTGTTTGCTTCCAGAAAGAGACAGAGTACCGACCTAAAGGACATTAAGACTAAATGCTGTAACTGGGCCTATCGAGCCAGATTATATTTCTTTCCAAAAAAATCTCATTTACATTCAGCCCCTGTGGCGAGAAAAATTACACACATTAACATTTCCGACGTTTGCCCAATTGTTGTGTGACAAATGAATTGTTTATACTGAGAGAAGTTACCAACCTGACATTTCCGAAGTACTGGAAATCTCAAGAATTCTGACACTGTGAGCCCTGTGGCATCTCTTACCTGAACTGATTTCCAGTGACATAAACAGTAATCCTATAATATAAACAGTGAAGTTAACGCTCCTCCGAGAATTGGAATTAACCGGTCTCTGTAGAGCTGGGGTTAATCTTTGCCTAAAGAACACGGGATCTGCTGTGCATGTGTATGTCCTAAAGATTGTTCCAGAAGGTGAAAATCAAGTTGTAGATAAGAACGAATGTCAGTGGCCACTGCTGTATGAATAGAATGAAAGCAGGCATGAGTGACTCTTTATAGTAAAACTCATACACCCAATTTGTATTTTCTTATGCAAGTTTTGCTAATGCTGTCCCTTTATTTCTTTCAGAATAGATTAACGGATAACTCTGTTCTTTACTGAAGAGGGAATTGTTTTTAGACCATAGCGTAAAAACCTTTGACTCTTTTGGGGGTTAATAACTTTGCTCTAACGGGATCTTGTCTCAACAGAGGGAGGGAGGATTAAACCTATGAGTCTAACTCTTTAATTAATTCATTCCTTCTCCTTTGATCCTTAGCCATCGACCGTCAAAGCAGTCAGTGGCCATCACGCCTAGGGGCGTCTTGTAGGACAACAACAAATTGATTCCACTTTGCTCGGTCGGTGGCCATCCTTCGTACAGTGCCCCAACTCTGGTTCATTCTTTGCACCTCAGCCTCCACAGTCCTCCTCCAGGTGGTTTTTGGTCGGCCTCTCTTTCGTTTTCCTTCAGGGGTCCAAAGCATAACTGTTCTTGTGATGGCATCGGGGTCTCTTCTGAGGACATGGCCAACCCAGCTCCAGCGACTGCCAGCTATGATGGTGTGCATGTCCTCTTGCTTGCTCCGAGCAAGCAGATTTTGGTTGGTGATGGTATTCGGCCAAAAGATTCGGTGAATTTTTCTTAGGCAAGTTGTGTGAAAAGAGGACAATTTCGACAATTTCTTCTCTGTAACTCCCCAGCATTCTGCACCATAGAAAAGCACAGAAAGCACACAGCTCTGATATAATCTTAATCTTGTGCTGTATTGAGAGGACTTCCAGATGTTGTTTAGGCTAAAAAAGGCTGTTCTTCCCTTATTCATTCTGATGTTGATGTCTTTGCCTGCCCCGCCGTCTGGTATTACTATGCATCCTAGGTATGTGAAGGTGTCTGTCTGTACCAGTTGCTGATTCCTTACTGATATGGGCTCAGGGTTGCTCACATTGAGCGTCATGACCTCTGACTTCTTTAAATTGATGTTCAAGCCCACCTGCTGGCTAAACTTATTAAGTCTATCCGTTTTTTCCTGGATGTGTTGATGTGAATGTGCTAGTAGTGCAATGTCATCTGCATATTCCAGATATTCCAATGTAGAAAATGTAGTCCATCTTATTCCTCTTGGACTGCCCTCTGTTGTCTGGCGCATCACCCAGTCTATGACTGTTAAAAATAGAGTTGTTGATAAGGGGCATCCCTGTCGTACTCCTGTCTTCACCTCAAAGGTTAGGTTGCTCTGCCCAACACTACACGTAAAGTTTGCATAGAGGCATTTTTTGATTGACACTATGCAGCTTGGAATTCCATAAGCCCTCAGTATTTTCCATAAACTGTCCCTATGTATGCTGTCACAAGCCTTTTCAAAGTCAACGAAATTGATGTACAGCTGTCTTTGCCATTTTGAGCACTGCTCTATAATGTTCCTGAGAGTGAATATATGATCTACACATCTTCTGTTCTTTCTAAATCCTGCTTGTTCTTTCAAAAGCAGTAGACCACAAACTGAGGAAAGAATTAATTCATTAACCTATGTTTATTGTATTTGATTTTGATATTCAAAGATATTGTTGTGTTGTAGTTTCTTTATGATAAATGAAATTTACATAAAACTTATTCACGTGTGTCGGTCAGCTTGTCCCAAAATGATCCATATTCCATAGATATAGGTTTCACGTCTGTGCGTCTAATTGTCGTCACTTATCTGTGTGTGTGTGTAGATGTGAGTGGTTGAATATATATATATATATATATATATATATATATATATATATATATATATATATATATATATATATATATATATATATATATATATATATATATATATATATATATATATATATATATATAAAACAGAGAGTTTTATGATCTATACATTTTCTATATTCTCTTCTTTTTTTCTACCCGTGTCCTCTATTTTATTATCACTCTTTATCCTTTTCCTGTGTTTTTCGCATTCGTAAGTTTGCGATTATAAACATTACTATTTTCCCATTCAAACTTTGCCGTTTTCGTTTTCTCATTTAAAAACGCAGTAGATTACCTAACGTGTCAGTCCCTTGCTTACTTACTTACTTAGTCGTTCCCCTTCTACCGTGAGGTGTAGAGGTTTGGAAGAGAGAGCGCCAGACCATTCTATCAGCTGTCTTCTTCCTGGCCTGGTTCCATTCTAGTCCTCGGTCCTTCAAAGATTGTCCAATGTTGTCCTCCCAGCGGACTTTGGGTCGTCCTGTGGGTCTGGATCCCTGGCTCTTTGTGTCCCATGCTTGTCGTGGTAGCCGATCTTCTCCCATTCTGCAGACATGGCCAAACCATCTTAGTTGGGACTGTTCTATTTGGGTCTGCAGCGGATGGGATTTTAGGCCTTGACGGATCGTCTGGTTGCGGACCATGTCTCTTCTTGTTACTTCAACCACTTTCCTCCGATACCTCATTTCTGAGGTTTGGATCTGGCTTTTGTGGGTTGTAGTCATTGCCCACGACTCGCATCCATATGTCAAGACTGGAACATAGGTGGAGCGGTATACAGCCATCTTCGTTTTCTTACCAACCTCTTTCTTGCTGAGGAATCCACGATTTATGGCCTGAAAAAGTCTCCCAGCCGCTGCTTTTCGAGTGGCCAACTCTTCTTTGATGCCTCCCTTTCGGTCTATAATAGCTCCGAGATATTTAAAGTGGTCGACCTGCTCCAGGACCTGTTCTCCCAACTTAATCTGATGTTTTCTTTCTTCTCGTGATATCACCATGGATTTTGTTTTAGAGCTGCTTATGACCATCCCTCTCTTCTCCAGCTCTTCCTTCCAGACTTGCAGGTTGGATTGGAGATGTGCCTCTGATTTAGCAATCAGGGCAACATCATCAGCAAATGCCAGCTTCGAAATATAGACCTGTCTCATCTTCCAGTACCCCACTGAATACTTTCTTGTTCTCTCCTTACATGCCTTGATGACATCGTCCATAAGGAGTATGAAGAGGTAAGGTGATAGGATATCACCTTGTCTTACACCAGTGGTGGTCCTGAACTCTTCTGACTTATGGTTTGCTGTTCTCACATAATTTCTGCAAGACTTGTAGAAGCTCTGTATAGCATGAATCAGAGGTGCTGAAATATTCTTCCTTGCCAAACAGTCCCAAAGTTTGCATAGAGGCTTTTTATGATTGACACTATGCAGCTTGGAATTCCATAAGCCCTCAGTATTTTCCATAAACTGTCCCTATGTATGCTGTCAAAAGCCTTTTCAAAATCAACGAAATTAAGGTAAAGCTGTCTTTGCCATTCTGAGCACTGCTCTATAATGTTCCTGAGAGTGAATATATGATCTACACATATTCTGTTCTTTCTAAATCCTGCTTGTTCTTTCAAAAGCAGTAGACCACAAACTGAGGAAAGCATTAATTCATTAACCTATGTTTATTGTATTTGATTTTGATATTCAAAGATATTGTTGTGTTGTAGTTTCTTTATGATAAATGAAATTTACATAAAACTTATTCACGTGTGTCGGTCAGCTTGTCCCAAAAGATCCATATTCCATAGATATAGGTTTCACGTCTGTGCGTCTACTTGTCGTCACGTATCTGTGTGTGTGTGTAGATGTGAGTGGTTGAATATATATATATATATATATATATATATATATATATATATATATATATATATATATATATATATATATATATATATATCTTCTTCTTCTTCTTCCGTCCTTAGCCACCGACCATCAAAGCAGTCAGTGGCCATCACGCCTAGTGGCGTCTTAGGGCAACAGCAGATAGGTTTTCTTTGCCATTGTTTCCCATCACGCCTATTGGCGTCTTTAGGGCAACGGCAAATCAATCCATCTGCTGTTGTTTCCGTAATCGAAGTGACTGGCAAACGGGTGATCAGCCCGTTGGTATATATATATGTATGTATATATATATATATATATATATATATATATCTATATATATATATATATATATATATATTATATATATATATATATATATATATATATATATATATATATATATATATATATATATATATATATATTCTCTTCTTTTTTCTACCCGTGTCCTTTATTTTATTATCACTCTTTATCCTTTTCCTGTGTTTTTCGCATTCGTACGTTTGCGACTATAAACATTACTATTTTCCCATTCAAACTTTGCCGTTTTCGTTTTCTCATTTAAAAACGCAGTAGATTACCTAACGTGTCAGTCCCTTGCACGATATAATTTTAGGTGGGATTTCACTCTATCAGACATGATGAGCAGACAAATTGTCTACATTTGCAGCTGTCACGAGAGTTTTTCGTCAGGCTAGCTCCCGGCGAAGTGTGAAAATTGTCCTCTGCAGTGGAGACGGGTCGTCTGGCATTCGCATCTGACATGAGCGCTCACTGTTCGATAGTTAGACGGAGGTGTGATTCGCGCCAGACATGCTCGCTCAGAGCAGTCAGAGTGTCTGGCATTTCGCCTCTGACACGCGCGCTCACGGTCAGATAGTTAGACGGAGGTGTGAAGACGCACGCTTGGCAGTTATGAGCAGCGTCTAAGCAGACGTAGGTGTTAAGACGGAAAGGGCGGATTATTTCGTTTTGCGAAATAAGTTGGGACCCCTTTGTCTGGTTTAAGATATCTTAACCTGAGTTTGAAACTTGATTTCACTCATTCTCCATTTGCAGTAGACGTGGTCACTTCGTTCTAGATACTTAAACTTATAAGTGAACCTCTTAGTTTCGTTGTGATACCGTAGTTCTGTGTTGAGGTAAATATTATATTAAGTATCTAATAATTTGTGAGTGATTAAGTGTTAAATCGCCTATGTTTCACTAGTTCTTTTGTGCAGAGTGAATTAAAAATAAGTCTGTTATATTCTCTAGTCGACGAGTTACAGGGGTAAAACAGAATAAATTATAATTTCTAGCTTAAAATCATGTAGCTATAATGAATTTAATTTAACTGCTAAATAATCAGACGAGAATAATTTTTCTAAACTAACTTATAAATGCTAGATGCCCCATGAGTGTTGACGGAATACGTATATATTCCTATTTCATGATGATTGATTTTTATATATAACTTATTTCACGGGAAAGTTTAAACGTCAAGTCAAGCTTTACGCTTGCAGTTCAAAATGTAAGTATATTGAGTACATAATATGTAAAATATTTCATATGTGTTTTTTTTTCTTTATTCAGTGAGTACTGGGGTAGCCCAACTTTGCCGGCGTTTTGTACAGAGACATACCTGTGAGAAACATACACATTTTATATCTTTAACCACGTGGGTTTTCAAGTAACACCTGTCTGACAGGGCGTGTGCCTTCAAGAGATAGACAGAATACCAAATCCCACTAATGGGTTTTTTTTAAAGAATAAATGCTATACTGGGCCTTTGAGCCAGATCATATTTCTTCACAAACTCTAATGTACATGCTGCTTTGTGGCGAGAAATAATTACAGAAAAAACATGAACTTTTCCGACATTATTTGACCAAGTGTGTGGTGAACCAAGATTTTCTGTTGAGAGAAGTTGTCCACCGGCCATCTTCCTAATCAAGGGAAACCTCGTGTTCCGACACTGTGTGCCCGCTGAAACCCAAACTCTTACCTCGTTAATAAGTGACATTAACTTAAATCTGTAAAGAAAGAACGATCGCCTGAAGAGGACGCTCCCCGGACACGTTGAATGAAACCAATATCTGCAGAGCTGGGTATCCGCTTCATCCACAGATAGACAGATTAAACGAAGTGTACACTAAGGCTTGCGCCAGACGGCGAACAACAGCTCGTTTGTAGGTAAGGTTGTGTGAGTCAGGGCCCTGATGAAAGAACCGAGTGAAAGTAGACTGAAGGATGTTCTTCGTTTGATTCACTCACTTTGTAACTTTCCTTATGCAAGATTTTGTTGCTAAACTATATTTTTCCTTAGAATAGATACTGCTATCAAAGTCAGTTCATACCTTCAAAAAGGGGAAAATATTAGACCCAAATCATATGTATCTGTGACTCTTTGGGCTATCATCGTTCTCCTAACGGGACTGTGGGCTAAACATCGAGGGAAGATCATAACTGTGGGTCTATCATTTCTTGTAGAAATTCCTTGATTTTTTTTTGACTATTTGTATATGCTTTGATGTAATTTTATATGTTGTGATGGGATTTTAGATGATAATTAAAACTGCCCTTAAAACTTAATCAGCGTGTTGGTCAGCTCGTTCTAGAATATCTATATAATCATCTGTTATAGTTTTCCCACGTCTGTACGTCTAACTGTCGTCTTGTATGTGCGTGCACGTGAGTGGATAGAATATATATATGTAATATATATATGTGTTTAGACTGTCTGACTCCTCTAAATCTGTCGTAGAAGATAGGTGAAAGAGAGAAGATTTCTCGATTTCACAGACAGCCTCTTGTAGCGAAATCTGTGAGATAATCGCTTATTTCAGTACGATTTTAGTCCTATGATAATAAATACACCAGCCCTCAGGTGTCTGACTATTTTCATCTTCAACGCCAGTAGAGCGCTGCCTTTTGTGCAGTGGAAATGCTTAAAAAATGACCCACCGTAAAAATCTAACACGCTTTTAGTTTCAGTTTCGAAACGTACAATAAACATTTTAACATCTCGCCGATCTGCTGCACGAAACGGGGGAAAAGCTTATAATTAACGAATTGTCCGAACTGTGAGACCAAACTGGCGTTTGAATTAACGTAATATGTTAACTTTAACACTAACATTTGTAATAATTCGGACATTTCCCAGTAGTAAAAACGAGACGATTGTAATAGTTAACGCCAACACTACCAATGTTTTGAAAAAAACCCTCTTCGCTCTGCACGCGGTCTCTTTAATATATACACCCTGTGGGCAAAGCCAGCAGAGGCAAACACATAGACAGTTTTCCATTTCATCCTAGCGGTAAAATTCTGACGTCACTCAAACTAGTTGGTTATTTGAATAATGAGAAAAATGATAGAGACGGGGGAGATGGCCGACTTGTGTAAAAGTTATATTTGACGATTGACAGTGACAAAACTGAAAATCTAAACCATAAGGAAACTGACCATAAAAATCATATAGTAGGATAGCTTAGTGTCCCCTGAGCAAAAATATGTTTAAAAAAATATGGTAGTCCAAGTATTAGCCAAGTTATTGAGAAAATACTATATGTCTAAAGATGCTCGGACGGACAGACTGTTGTTCTTGCTCGTTACACATAACGTTATTGGGGACGCTAGTTTAAAAAAGAGGCATGGGAGTAATTCAAATTCTATTGGTTGGTATAAGAGTATAGGAGTAAAAGGGGGGGGGGGGGGGGAGGGAAAAAAGGTTAACTAAAACTAAACATCTTTTTCTATTGGCATAACTAACGCAGACCGACCAATGGACTATGAGACACATAGTTTGTTTGGACTTTTGTTTTTGTTTTTTCAAACTAAATTCAAAAAGATTTGGTAGTGCCTGCTTTCATTGGTCGGCTCTAATAGATATTGGCAAAAGGCATAGTGGTCTCGAGGCCATTTGACTAGAACATTTTATACAAACAACTACGTTGAGAGCAGATGTGATAATTGTAAAATTAACTACTATATTCACTATCTGGACGGGGCAGAGCAAACTGCGGCCATTTCTTTGGCAGTCAACATTATTTGTGACATATTTCTTTGAATTAGTGGTAAGAATGCTTTATGTATTTACATGCTTGATTAAAACTGCAAAAGTTAGATACTGCTGTGGAAAAGTGAAGGACATGCCGGGAGCAAACATTATTGAGTCCTCACATTGAACTGTATTTGACCGTTGCATATTATTATAATTTTATATTAATAATTTTGTATTGGAAGATGTTAGTAAGCCTCAGTGTTCTATGAACACTCGACAACATGCCTAGAGCGTTTATAATTTAGAAAAGAAAAGAAAAATCATATAAAAGGAGATGTGGTTACTCCACGTTATTGGATTGAAGCAAACTATGTAAAAGTACAGTGGCGTATCTGCAATAGGGACCTGAGGTGTGGTCACAGAAAGGTGAGAGTCATAAATTAGGGACTGATGCACATGAATGCACACGAGGCTGACCCCATACCGTCATGTATACATAGGGATAAGAAGTTGTGAACAGATATGAAAAGGCCAGGGTGTCCTTTTATTACAGGGTTTTCTATTTTCCTTTTACCATCCGGTGACAGGAAACCTGATGAGTGAGTGAGAAGAGAAAAGTCTCCATTATAAAGTTTATGCTGTCATCAGATAGCCTGAAGGAGCTTGTGTGTGTGTGTGCTGACATACTGACTTATTATCGTCATACCAAGAATCCCAGGTGACACGTTAACAGCTGGGACATCTGACACTTCATCCAAATAAACTGGTTCTTATCAAAATAAAACATAATTATATGGGGCAGGATGAAAACAACAGCTCCTCCTAACAAATGACAATCACTAGCAACTGTTAAAGTTTTAGTCTGTAAATACACCTACAGGAACTCTATAATAACAATATATTCATAGGACCAAGAGTCCATACTTTTTAGTTAAAGCATTATATGTAAATATATTTCCTCATTTTCAAAGACCTGTCCAAAAGAGATGGCGAGACAGGCAGATTAAATTGTACAAAGAAAAAACATTCAAATTTTAAAGAAAACTTTAACCACAGTCTTATTCATTTTCGTATAGTGAGTTAAAGTGTATTGTGTTGATGTACCATCATTTTCATTTCAACCCTAGACACTAGAGACATCATACACCAGCCACTAGAATCAAAATACGGACTGTGTGAGATCTAGGGAGGTAGCGTTAGGTTCCCTGATAATAAATATCATCATCATCATCATCATCATCATCTTTTTTAGATTCAGGGACCTACATGTGCTTGACCTCACACAGTTGACACAGACACCACTATCTTTCTTGTTAGGTATAACATCTTAATCATCATCATCATCAGTTGCCATCTCCACAACGGAGGTTGGCTGTAATGGATCTCCAACGTCTTCTGTCTCTTGTCTTGGTGGTACACTCTGATAGACTCTTTCCCGTCCATCTCTTGATGTTATCTTCCCACTTATAGCGCTGTCTTCCCCTTGCACGTTTACCTTCAACTCTCCCTTCTGTTATGGTCTTCTGCAAGGTGTTATGCCTTTTTATGTGGCCAAAGTATTTTAGCTGCCGAACTTTGACCTCTCTCATTAGTTCTCTTTTCATACCTAGATTTTCTAGGACCTCCTTATTTGTTTTCATCTCTTTCCATGAGATACGCCCCATTCTTCTATATATCCACATTTCAAGAGCCTCAATTCTTTCTTCCAAATGCTTATTCATCGTCCATGTTTCTGCACCATACAGAAATGCAGAATATATATAACACTTTATGATTCTCAGTTTTAATTTATGAGATAACTGTTTGGATGTCAGTATATGTTTCATGTTGTTGAATGTAGCTTTGGCCATTCCTATTCTCTTCTTGATTTCTGTTTCACATCTGCCATCTTCTGTTATTATATGACCAAGATATACGTAGCTCTTGACTTGTTCCAGGATTTTCCCATTTACGCTTATCTTTAATGTGGGTTTATCGTCTGTTTTGCTAATTATCATAGTTTTAGTTTTCTCAATATTAATGTCGAGTCCATATTCATGACTTATACATCTTAACCTCCCCAGCAAATTACACTTGGTACACCTCTATCACAGTCTACCATCCCACTCGTGGAAATCTATTTCTACTATTATCTCTCACTGTGGCTATCACCCATTCTAATCTATTCAGAAGGGACCAACCCAAGTCTTAATTCCCCTATTAAAAATCTACGACAAAATATATATATATATATATGTATGTATATATATATATATATATATATATATATATATATATATATATATATATATATATATATATATATATATATATATATATATATATATATATATATATACAAGGGGCAGGGTGAGAGTGTATATATATATATATATATATATATATATATATATATATATATATATATATATATATATATATATATATATATATATATATATATATATATATATATATATATATATATATATTGTTCCAAAGGTTGTTATTGCCGGGAGTTGTAGTGAGGATAAGCTCTCACTGCAGATAAAATACTTCTATGGCACGCGCCTCAAACAGCCTCTGACAACCAAGTCCAGCTCCCGGCCTTCACGTGTGGCTCAATTTGAGCCCGGCGGAACTGTTTCCACTGACGGGAGAAGGGGCAAAGGCGAGCGACTGGCGCCTTAAAACCAGCAGCTTTGGGCAGATAGGGCTCGTGATCCTTGGTTGGTAGCTTATCTAAGAGAAGGAACTCTGAATTCAAACCACCGCTGCCTTGCGGGAATATCCATTTGTGGAATTGGCTTCGGGAGTAAACCCTGAGGATAAATCCGGAGTCGGAGTCCCTAAGGCAGTCTAATGTCGATTCGACATTATTCTGGCAACTCCTGCGACATGGCTGGTACCAAACTGTATCGGCTACTGCCGTTCCTTTGGATCTACCGGCTGTGTTGAGAGGGGGAACATGCTGCATGGGCAACAGTTTGATCTCCATATAACTGTGTCCAAGCTCGCGCCCTGGAGAGGACACTCCAGCTCTGGAATGGTGAGCGAGAAGGACTACACATTTTATTGGCAAGGGAAAGATCTTGATAAAGCTAGAGAACACAGAGTGGGTTTTTGCGGTCAAAAAATCGCTAACTAACATGGTTGAACCAGGCGAGAATGGATCAGAACGCCTGTTAACGCTCCGCCTGCAAACTAGCACAGGTCCCATCACCCTTGTCAGTGTGTATGCTCCTACTCTGTACTCTGCCTCAGAAGCTAAAGATGAGTTCTACGAGAATCTAGCAGCAGTAATCAAAAGCATACCTAGGCAAGAACAGCTTGTTCTCCTTGGTGACTTTAACGCTAGAGTGGGTGCCGATAATGTTTCATGGCCTTCATGTCTGGGCAGTTTTGGTATTGGCAAGATGAATGAAAATGGACAACGGCTCTTAGAGTTGTGCGTCCACCATGACCTCTGCGTGACCAACACCTACTTTCAGACAAAACCCCAGCATAAGGTGTCAAGGAGACACCCACGATCCAAGCACTGGCACCAACTTGACCTGATTCTCGTCAGAAGGCCACTCCTCAGGTCTGTGCTCTCCACGCGCTCGTACCATAGTGCAGACTGTGACACAGATCACTCCTTGGTTTGCTGCAAAATCAGAGCACAACCAAGAAAACTCTATCGTGTCAGACATGAAGGGAAACCACGCATTGATACCAGCAAGATGTCAGACCCTTTCATGATCGCTCAATTCACTGCGACCTTCAAGAAAGTGCTCAGTAGCCCTCAGCATGGTGATACTATTACAGAGAACTGGGAGCATCTACGGAACACCATTCAAAGTACTGCACTTGCCACCTTTGGTAAGAAAACAGCAAAGTCAAATGACTGGTTTGACGCTTCATCAGATGTGATGGCACCGGTTATTGAAGCTAAGCGCAGTGCTATGAATGAATACAAACGTTCACCGAGTGCCAGAACCCTACAGACCCTGAGGGCTACGAGAAGCAAAGTTCAACAAACTGCTCGACGCTGTGCAAATGACTATTGGCTCCAGCTCAGTGAGAGCATCCAGATCGCAGCGCAAACAGGCAACATTAGACAAATGTATGACGGTATAAAGAAAGCACTTGGCCCCCATAAAAGTAAGACGGCACCGCTAAAAACCATCAGCGGAGAGAAGCTAACCGATAAGGGTAAGCAGATGGAGAGGTGGGTCGAGCACTACTCTGAGCTTTACGCTAGAGACAATACCGTTACGCCTGCAGCCCTTGATGCTGTCAATAATCTGCCAACTATGGAGGAGCTGGATGCCGAACCAACATTAGAGGAACTCAGTAAGGCCATTGATAGCTTGGCCTCTGGCAAAGCACCAGACAGTGACGGGATTCCTCCTGATTTAATCAAATGCTGTAAGAGCACACTATTACATCCCCTGCATAGGATGCTGTGCCAGTGCTGGGAAGAGACAACTATTCCTCAAGACATGCGAGAGGCCAAGATTGTAACACTGTATAAAAATAAAGGAGACAGAAGTGATTGCAATAACTACAGAGGCATCTCTCTTCTTAGTATTGTTGGTAAGGTTTTTGCCAAAGTCATCTTAATGCGACTACACAAGCTAGCTGAGCGCATATATCCAGAGGCACAGTGTGGATTCCGAGCTGGCAGATCAACAACAGACATGATCTTCTCTCTCCGCCAGCTTCAGGAAAAATCAAGAGAGCAGAAAAGACCATTATATATCGCCTTTATAGACCCCACAAAAGCATTCGACCTGGTAAGTAGGGATGGACTCTTTAAAATCCTCCTGAAAATAGGCTGCCCTTCTAAAATGCTGGAAATGATAAAGTCATTCCATGACGACATGAAGGGAACAGTCCAATATGCTGGAAGCACGTCACAGCCCTTTGATATACGAAGTGGCGTTAAACAAGGCTGTGTTCTGGCTCCGACCCTCTTCGGAATCTTCTTTGCCTTACTCTTGAAACATGCATTCAGAGATGCAACTGAAGGAATATGCCTTCACACTAGGTCAGATGGCCGTCTGTTTAATCTTTCAAGGCTGAAGGCAAAAACAAAAATCAGAAGGGTCACTATAAGAGACTTGTTGTTCGCTGATGATGCTGCAGTCTCACTCAAAGCCAACAGGAGCTTCAGAGCTTGATGAATCGCTTCGCTAAAGCATGCAAGGACTTTGGCCTCACAATAAGTCTAAAGAAAACGAATGTGCTGAGTCAGGATGTGGGTGCTGCACCAGTTATCACTATCGATAACTATGAATTGGCAGTGGTGCACCACTTCACATACCTAGGGTCTACCATCAATGACAAACTCTCACTGGATACAGAAATCGACAGCCGCATTGGCAAAGCTGCAGCTACCTTTGCCCGCCTCACATCGCGTGTTTGGGGAAACTCTAAACTCACAATGAAGACCAAAGCTGCGGTATATAATGCCTGCGTCACCAGCACACTCCTATATGGCAGCGAGACCTGGACGACCTATGCTAAGCAAGAAAGAAGGCTCAATACCTTCCATTTGCGGTGTCTACGCCGCATCCTCGGCATCTCGTGGAAAGATAAAGTGACAAATGTCGAGGTGTTGTCACGTGCTGGCCTTCAAAGTATGTATACGCTGCTTAGACAGCGCAGACTTCGCTGGCTTGGCCATGTTCGCCGCATGGAAGATGGTCGCATCCCAAAAGATATCTTCTACGGACAATTAGCAGATGGCAAGAGAACAGTTGGGTGACCACAGCTGAGGTTCAAAGATGTGTGCAAGAGAGATATGAGGGCACTGGACATGGATCCAGCAACATGGGAGGATGAAGCTGCCGATCGCACTAAGTGGCGATGCTATTTACGGCGCCACCTCAGATTGGGCGAAGAGAGGCTCACCAGGAAAATAAGCAGCTGAGGGCTGTCACCTCAGGGGCGCATTCCCATAGTCAGTTATGACTGAAGGGGCTATTATTATTATTATTATATACATATATATATATATATGGGGGGTTTGGGATGTCAGGTATTGGTAGTACCTCTGGTTAAGGAGCTATCATGCCCTTTTCAGGGCAGCTCGGCCACCTTTGGTCCAAACCTGGCATTCAGCTCTCACATGTGGCTCCTCGTAGCTGTCAGCATGCGACAGCGGCCACCCTCCGGGAAACGGCTTTGACAGGCCGGCTAAACTAGGTGAGGGTAGCCGACTGGTTATAAACCATGCATGCGAAGACTGGATTCGGTAGACTGCGCGGAAGAAACCACCTGTTGGTTCAACGGGCATGACGGCGATTACCAGCAACGTAAGGAGCATGGCGAGGCACGTAGAAAGCCATGGTCATCCACTGCACCTGACTTCATCTCCAGTCGTCTTGACTTGTCTTGCCACTGGATTAAGATGGACCCAGGCGAGAGAGTGAGGTCGACGAATTGCGCAACTCTTCCTCACTGTAAACCAAGTCACTCTTTCATCCACTCATCCACTCATCCATCCACTTACAACAAGTCCTGTGGCGATGGGCGAGCGGCGAAGCGGCAGGCGTGGGTGCGCTGGCAGTCGTAGTCGCAGACCTACACACAGGCGGCTCAGGCCATATGGTCGTCTTCCACTGATCGGAGCAGCAGTGGGATTCGGCAGCCCCCTGAGTGACTGAGCAGCCCTCTTTAGGAAAGCACTGCTCACCTCCATGGCATGAGGAAGGGGCTAGAAAAGGTGCCCTAAACATTGCCTGCTCCACCATTACCTAACCAGCTTACCGCGGTTGGTGGGTACCCTACTTCAGCGGGTGACACATAAGAAAAAGAAAGGACAGATTTTCCCCCCTCATTCTAGGCGCATGGAATGTGCGCACTCTACTCGACAAAGACTTTAACACAAATAGACCCGAGAGGCGAACTGCCCTGATTGGGAGAGAACTGGCCAGATACAACATTGACATAGCAGCACTGAGTGAAACTCGACTTGCAGGCGAGGGCCAACTTTGCGAAAAGGGTGCAGGTTATACATTCTATTGGAGCGGAAGAGGAACTGAAGAAAGACGAGAAGCAGGGGTTGGATTTGCAATCAAAACAGCAATTATTGGCAAGCTAGCGGAGCCCCCAAAGGGAATAAATGACCGACTCATGACGGTCAAGATCCCGCTGCTTTATGGAAGGAAACATGCCACCATCATTAGCGCGTATGCACCAACTATGACAAACCAGGATGACGTCAAGGATAAGTTTTACGAAGAACTACATGCAGTCATTGCATCAGTTCCCAAAGCAGATAAGCTTATTATTCTTGGTGACTTTAATGCAAGAGTAGGCTCAGATAACATCTCCTGGAATGGCACTATCGGAAAGTACGGCGTGGGTCGTTGTAACAGCAATGGACTTCTTCTCCTCCAGACTTGCGCAGAACATAACCTCCTTGTCACCAACACCATTTTTCGACTTCCTATCCGCAACAGGACCTCCTGGATGCACCCTCGCTCGAAGCATTGGCACCTAATTGACTATGTAATTGTTAGGAAGAAGGACAGGCAAGATGTCCGGGTGACCAAGTCCATGTGTGGTGCCGAATGCTGGACTGATCATCGCCTCATTGTGTCTAAACTTAAAATTCGTATCCAACCTGCCAGGCGCCCTCAGGGAAAGAAAACTCAAAAAAGGCTGGATATTACCAAACTAAAGAAGACAAAAATTAAACAGTCATTCACTGACACCCTAGAAGACCGTCTCAAATCTATCTCGTTAGACGGCCAAAGTGCGGAAACAAATTGGACAGCCCTAAGCGAGCAGATCTACAACACTGCTACAGAGGTCCTGGGTCCCGCCATCAAGAAACAAAATGACTGGTTTGATGAGAACTCAGATGATATAAAGAAGATGTTGGCTGAGAAACACCATCTCCATAAAGCATATTTAAATGATCCAAAATCTACATCCAAGAAAGACGCTTTCAACAACATGCGTAGAATCGTCCAACATAAACTATGCCAGATGCGGGATTCATGGCTGAGTAAAAAAGCAGATGAGCTCCAAGGCTTTGCTGACAGCCATGACTTGAAACATTTTTACCATGCACTCAAAGCGGTCTATGGTCCAACATCATCAGGATCATTTCCCCTCCTTAATGCAGATGGAAAAACACTAATTACAGACAAGGAAAAAATTCTCCAACGCTGGGTCGAACACTTTAATAATATTCTGAATCAGCCATCATCTATTAACGATGAAGCCATCAACCGACTGCCCCAAATTCCTATAAATGAAGCACTAGATGATATACCGACTTTGGAGGAGACTCAAAAAGCGATTCGTCAACTTTCTAGTGGAAAGGCCCCCGGCTCCGATTCAATTCCTGTTGAGGTCTATAAAGATGGCGGTACAGTTCTGATAGAGAAACTTCACATGATCTTCCAGCAAATGTGGCAGAGTGAAACCATCCCACACAATCTCAAGGATGCGTCAATTATACATCTTTATAAACGTAAAGGTAATCGCCAAGACTGTAACAATCATCGAGGCATCTCACTACTATCAATCGCTGGGAAGATATTTGCCAGAATCCTTCTTAATCGCCTTACGGCTCATCTTGACAAAGGTCTTCTACCTGAAAGTCAGTGTGAATTCCGGAAAGAACGTGGAACCACCGATATGGTGTTCGCTGCAAGACAGCTTCAAGAAAAATGCCAAGAACAGCACTGTGACCTGTACACAGCTTTCATCGACTTGACAAAGGCGTTCGACACGATCAGTAGAGAGGGTCTATGGAAGATCATGGCAAAATACGGCTGCCCAAAGAAATTTATCACAATAGTGCAGCAGCTGCATGATGGAATGCAGGCTAGAGTTCAGGAAAACGGTGAGCTATCAGAGCCTTTCCCAGTCTCAAATGGAGTTAAACAAGGGTGTGTACTTGCACCGACGCTTTTCAGTATCATGTTTTCTGCTATGCTGACTGATGCTTTCAGAGACGGGGACACAGGAATCGACATCAGATATCGTATTAATGGAAAATTGTTTAACCTTAGGAGGCTTCAAGCAAAAACCAAGGTCAAATCACACACCATCAGGGATCTTCTGTTTGCTGACGATTGTGCCCTCAGTGCTGGCTCAGAGGCTGATCTGCAGCGTAGCGTTGATAGATTCTCCGAAGCCTGCTCCAACTTTGGGCTTACCATCAACACGGGGAAAACAGAAATCATGTACCAACCAGCTCCTGGCACAATTTATACTGAGCCAGTCATCAAGGTAAATGGTGAGAAACTGAATGTTGTGAACAGGTTCACATACCTTGGTAGTACACTATCCCAGAACATCGTCATTGATGATGAGGTGAACACCAGGATCTCCAAAGCCAGCAGCACATTTGGCAGACTATACACCAACGTTTGGCATCGAAGTGGCATTAGTCTACAGACAAAGCTGAAGGTATACAGAGCTGCGGTGCTTCCAGTGCTGCTTTATGCATGTGAAATATGGACTGTATACAGGCGCCACGTAAAAAAGCTCAACCACTTCCATACAGTCTGTCTCAGGAAGATAATGAACATCAAATGGCAAGACAAGATCCCAGATACCGCCGTTCTTGACAGAGCTGGTATCCCTAGCATCGATACTATTCTGATGCAGTCACAGATTCGCTGGGCAGGTCATGTAGTCCGCATGCCAGACCATCGACTGCCAAAGATACTCTTTTATGGTGAGATGCAGAAGGGTAGACGCTCCCATGGTGGCCAGAAAAAGCGCTTCAAAGACACGCTTAAGGCTTCATTAAAAACCTTTGACATAAACCCAGACACATGGGAAGCTGCTGCGCAAGACCGAACTGCCTGGCGCACATCTCTTCGTAAAGGTGCAGTGGCATGCGAATCTTCCAGAAGAGCAGCAGCGGAACAACGGAGACAAGCTAGAAATGATCGTGAAACAAAACCTTCACATGAAGCAAACATTCCCTGCCCACATTGTCCGAGATCCTTCCAGGCCCGCATCGGGCTCATCAGTCACCTTCGTACTCATAGACTATCCTAACATCCTAATAATTGGATGAACAGAGTGGTCTTCATCACTTGTGATGGACGAACAACATAACACACATATATATATATATATATATATATATATATATATATATATATATATATATATATATATATATATATATATATATATATATATATATATATATATATATATATATATATATATATATATATATATATATATATATGTATATATATATATATATATAGGGAAACTGTCGGATCTACAAATGTCAGTCGAAATCGATAGGCTGGATTGATTATCTCTCAAATCCAGCGACAGATTTTACCTTTCACCATTTCACGTGTGAAAAATCTATTTCTTTACCTTATCTGTCACTGAGCTATCGCCTGTTCTAGTCCTACTCAGGCTGTGCCAAAAAGTGATCTTAATTACCCTATCGAAAATATACGACAGTTGCCCAGTTGTTTAAGCTTTCCACGTACATTTTTCTCTGCCTTCCTCTTCCTCTCCCGCCTAGTATTTTCTCACACAAGACTAATTCCTCTACTCCTCCTCTTCTGTTAATATGTCCCATAAATTTCATTTGTCCTTTCCTGTTCGTTTTGATAAGCGGTCTATTAACACGCGCAGCTGTCAGTATCTTGGCATTTGTTTTCTTCTCTGTCCACGATATTCTCAGTATCCTTCTCAAACACCACATTTCCGCTGCCTCCAGTTTTTTTTTTTAACCATTTGATTACTCATTGTCCAGTATTCGCATCCATATAAAACAGTGTTTCCCAAACTTTTTTGGGTCACCGCCCCCTTTGCTCCCAGGGCATGTCCCCAGCGCCCCCTGCATTTCCTCACAGTACATAAAAAAATGTAAAGAGTGAAGAATAAGAGCAACTGTTAATACAGTAACAACTAATTGCTCAATGTATCACATTCTAATATAAAGCTACAGAAACGCTTATTTATTAACTTAATTTAAAAAGAAAAACTTAATTACTTAATGCTGTAAAATAAACAGCAGTATGCGAAAGTAAATTAGTAACAAACTTATTTCATTTTTAACTTCAGTGAGATGGATGTGCCTGGTGTAATGATATCAGCTTCTCAACATCAGGCTGAAAGTTACTTAGGAGTCTCAGATCCCCACGTTCAGTAATCTGCAGTCTGTTTCTCTGCTTCCAAAGAAGTTGTTCAACCGCGCTGAAACCACGCTCTACTAAATACGACTTTGGAAAGGCAATACAGAACATCTTAACCTTTCCCCACACTGCAGGGTAGCGTTCAGAAATTTCTTTCTGCAACCAAAAGTCTTGATATGATTTCTTGAACATTGGCTTAAGCTCAACGTCATTTTGTAGCGATATCAGTTTCTCTTCCACCCTTCCTAGTTCCTCACTGCACGCGTCCAGGAATGGATTTATTATCCAGTCTGGAATTGTGATCAAAAGAAGATCCCGAAACCTTTGAGACATGTCTTTATGCAGCATATCTAGATGTGCACAATATACTTGAAGATTATCCTCTGGTATTTTGTCTTTCTCCTCCAACTCTAAGAGGCTGGGAAATTGGATTAACTCGTGACGGTCAATATTACGTTTGAATAGCGTTAATTTGGCCAGAAACGTGGAGACGACAGATTATACTTTTATAGATTAATATCATTTCCTTGCAGTTGTAGATTTATTTCGTTAAACTTTGTGAATAAATCTGACAAATATGCAATGTCATGCCTGACATTCGTTAGTTCTGTACGGAGCGAAGCATGCGAATCTTTGAAGAATTCTACCAGTTTCAAAAAGAGTATAAAACCGTCTCAGACAATTTATTTTGAGAGCCACCTAACTTCTGTGTGCATCAGCAAACGTTCAAAGTGTTCAACTTAGATTTTTTGCGACAAGATGTTGTCTGTGAATTACACAGTATATTGTAAATATACCAGGTACAGCTTCTTTTAAGAAAGCGATAAACCCGCGGTAACAACCTATCATTGATGGTGCCCTATCTGTTGCACAAGCAAGAATGTTAGTAAGCGGTATGTCCTTCTCTTTGAAAAATTTCTCTACTACAGGAAATATTGACCCTCCTTCTGTATCACTTACTAGTTGCTTAGCAAATACCAACTCTTGAACCAAGCTTTCATCTTTTACGAAGCGAACATAGGCAAGAAGCAAAGATTCGTTGCTAGGCAAAGTTGACTGATCCAACTGCAATGCAAATTCTGTTGTCCTAAGTATGTTGCACAATGTATTTTCAACATTCTCAGCCATTTTATCTATTCTTCTTTGAACTGAGCTGAGCGGAATTGCTATAATTATTTGTTCATGTGACTTTTGCATAACTGTACTCACAAATTCCCTTATAGCTGGCAAAATCAAATTTTCTGCGATTGTATGAGACTTTCCAGATTTAGCTATCAGCAATGAAATTTTGTATGAAGCTCGCAAACCATCACAGCTTTGTTGTGAAGTGTTGACAAACATGTCACGGACTGTTTTGCGTTTCTGAAAGTTTTCACGAAGTGACTGAAAATATGTCAAACTTTTATCTGTTTTATCTGGGTGAATTTTTTTCAAATGTTCAAGTAGTCTGGAAGGTTTCATCGCCTCATTTGAAAAGGCCCTCTCACATAATAGACACATTGGCAGTTGTTGGTTATTTAGTGCTGGAATAAATTCATATTTCAGATATTCCACGCTGTATTGTCTGCACTTCTTTTTGGTTTGTTCTGCTTTTGCCATATTTGTTCTGAATTCTAGAACAAAGAATTAATTTTACAATTTTGCAGATAGAAAAATGTTCGTCGAGTAAACAACAAAAGCTGATTTAAAAGTGGCTTTACAAAAATGTTGACACAGATGTTCTTACCAGTTTACTCTTCTATTTTATAAAGTTTCTTAACCACAGCCATAAATAAATTAGAAAAATACAACAATCAGGAAAAAAAAACACAATTATCAACAGCCACACCAACACTGAAGTAATCCAATAATCATTTCATAAAGTATAATAATAGTTATTTAATATGAACAAAATATAAAATAACGCACTATATTGATAGGTCTTCAGATTTAAAAATTGAGAGACAGTAGCCTAACTACAAAGTGTGGAGATCCCGGTAACAAATTAAAAGGATGTAATATAATGGACTGAACAGAAATATTCAATATACGGCAAATTTGTATCAAAATGTATCTGCTTAATTAATAATTACTTACTTACTTACTTACTTAGTCGTTCCCCTTCTACCGTAAGGTGTAGAGATTTGGAAGAGAGAGCGCCAGACTATCCTATCGGGTGTCTTCCTCCTGGCCTGGTTCCATTCTAGTCCTCGGTCCTTCAAATGTTGTCCTCCCAGCGGACTCTGGGTCGTCCTTGGGGTCTGGATCCTTGGCTCTTTGTTTCCCATACTTGTCTTCTTTGATGCCTCCCTTTCGGTCTATAATAGCTCCGAGGTATTTAAAGTGGTCGACCTGCTCCAGGACCTGTTCTCCCAGCTTAATCTGATGTCTTCTTTCTTCTCGTGATATCACCATGGATTTTGTTTTAGAGCTGCTTATGACCATCCCTCTCTTCTCCAGCTCTTCCTTCCAGACTTGCAGGTTGGATTGGAGATGTGCCTCTGATTTAGCAATCAGGGCAACATCATCAGCAAACACCAGCTCCGAAATATAGACCTGTCTCATCTTCCAGTACCCCACTGAATACTTTCTTGTTCTCTCCTTACATGCCTTGATGACATCGTCCATAAGGAGTATGAAGAGGTAAGGTGATAGGATATCACCTTGTCTTACACCAGTGGTGGTCCTGAACTCTTCTGACTTATGGTTTGCTGTCCTCACACAATTTCTGCAAGACTTGTAGAAGCTCTGTATAGCATGAATCAGAGGTGCTGGAATATTCTTCCTTGCCAAACAGTCCCAAAGTTTGCTCCAGGGGACCCTGTCAAACGCCTTTTCCAGATCTATGAAACAAAGATGCATCTCACTCTTATACTCAAGGGCCTTTTCACTCAGCTGTCTGAGTGTGAAGATTAGGTCTTGAATACTTCGGTTTGCTCGGAATACGCACTGGACCTCATCCAATTGTGGCTCAGCTAGGCGTCGGAGTCTCTGCTCTAGGATTCTAGAGTAGATTTTACCAGGGACACTGAGAAGGGATATGCCTCTATGGTTTCCACACTGTCGATTGTCACCCTGTTTGAAAATTGGTGTTATGATGGCAATCTCCCAATCCTTTGGTATTGTCTTGTTGTACCACGCTGCCTGTAAAATCCTTAAGAGTAATAGGTCGCCTGATGCTCCTATGAACTTAACCATTTCTAGTGTTATACCATCATGCCCTGCTGCTTTGCCCATCTTGATTTTCTCCAGTGCTGCCTTCAGTTCTTCCATCTTTATGTCATCTTCACCATCATTGGTTTTCTCTTCTGTGCTAGTGTTTATCATTTCTGATGCTTCACCATGCTCACCATCCAGGAGTTCTGAGAAATATTCTTTCCATCTTTCCATTACTTCCGTCGGGGCAGTAAGCAATTTGCCTTGCTTGTCCTTTATAAATTTGAGAGGGCATTGTTTTTCCTTCCTCGTGTTCTTTAGGGTCTTATAGAACAATTTCTGGTTTTCTTGTGCATCTTTTTCTAGCTTTTCTCCAAATTCTTCCCAATTAATTAATAATTAATGTTAGTAAAATTGATGCTAGCTCTGTGCAAACAAACAAAAAATATAAGTAAGAAAACTTACCTTATCGACAGGATGAAATTGTTTGAACCCGGTACACGCTTATTTGAAACCACTGTTCACAAAAGAAAAGCTGAGAAAAATTCTTGGTTTTGCTCATAGCCAGCGCAAAGTTGAAATAGACGGGAAACGTACATCGCGCCTGTCGATTTATGAAAGTCTGAATGTAAGGTAGGAAAGCCGGTTCAGAGGATCAAAGACTGATTTATAATGCCAAGTACCTTTAAAAACTTTCTCCCTTGAACCTTTTCTCTTATTTATTACCAATCTGCGAATATCTAGCTACCACTAGCCCCCGCAAATACCGAGAAAATAAATTCCGCAACAAAGCAAAGTTGGTACTTTCTGAATCACCAGCAAGTATCTAATTTCTTCAATGCCATCGGCACGGATCATTTACCTTCCTTCAGGAGTGAACGAATGGACAATAGGTGTTTGGTTAACCCCCTTTCCTAGCAGTTCCAGATTACCATTTATGGTCAGCGATGGTTACCTGAGCTCAGAATCACACGCATGGACGAAACTATGCCCTGCTTAACGATCCTAGTAATGCAACCATCCACATCGTCCCCGCTTCACTGATGTTGTCTCTCAAATCCACAATTCCTTTCTCCCCCGCACGTACTGAATTTAGCTTGTCAAATCCTGAACCACCCTTACTACTAAACGCCCACTGTTTACTACTGAACACCCCCCTCTGGCCCATTTTTTCCTTATCGCCCCCTTGGACCCTTCCAAAGCCCCCCGGGGGGGGGGGTACCGCCCACTTTGGGAACCACTGATATAAAAGAACGGACCACACGTAGCCCCTTATTAATTAAGCGAAATTTTTGTGCTTATGGTGATGTTTCTGTTTTTCATTACGTTGCTCATCCTAGTAAAGGATTCTTTGGACATGGCGATCCTTTTCTTTATCTCTGTCTCACATCTGCCATCTGATGTCAATGTGTGGCCTAAATATTTAAAAAGATTTACTTGTTTGATTTTTTTCTCTTTTCCTGTTCAAAGAGCATACTGGTATTTGTATTTTCTTAGAAACTACCATGCATACAGTTTTGCTGACTTTCAAAGATAATCGTTTCATCTCGCTCTCTTCCACTACTTTCTCTAGAATGATTTGTAGATTTTCCTCTGATTCTGCTATTAAAACTGTGTCATCTGCATATCTCAGATTGTTGATATTTCGTCCTCCGACTTTAATTCCCTCGAGGTGTTCAGTGTTTCGAAGTATCGTCTCGCTGTATATGTGTATGACATGTTAGTAAAAAGTCTTGTTATGTGTATGGTCTACTGTTTACCAACAATACCTCTTCATTGTTGCTCTGCTATCGAATTTCCGATGTTGTCTTATCTGGTTGTTTACTCTCGTTTTGCGTTTCCTTCACCAGCACGTTCTTCTCGAATTCGTTAACATAATCTATGTCCCTCTAATGCATATTCGTTCGTCTCCTTCAGTTAGTACAATCTCCTCTTCGTTATATCTCTCATGCTTATATAGGGTGATCGAGAAGTCTCTCCGCAGTGGGTTCAGTGCTTGAATACTACGAATCAAGGGAAACTATCCAAACGATAAAATTATTATTAAAAGGTCGTAATCTACAACCCTACATTTCTTTATTTTACATAGCAATTTAAATTATTTAAAAATACACTAATGCTTTATGCGAAAATTTTAAAAAAATGCTACTTTTATGTAGTAGTAAAATAAATCTAATTAAAGTCAATTAAAATAATACTGTTTACAGTATCATAAAATGTTACATTCATATTATTAAAGCACTGAACCCACTGCGGAGAGACTTCCCGATCACCCTGTATATTATGTAATATATAACGAGACTACAAGGGCTTTTATATTTTGACACGCCACCGAAAAACCCTTTTTTTTCAAGTGTTAATGGTGCTTCACCTCTCCAAACGTGGCATAACTCTAATTACTTTTTTCCTTTTTCACACATATATTCACAAGTTCTCTCCCTGTCCTACGAGTTCGGGGTCGGAGTGGCTCAGAGCTATGGCTCTGGTTTTTAATTCTAAAGGTACCGGTTTCGTTCCCAGCATATGGGATATAATTGATGGAATTCTTTTTATCACAACCAGTGGTTCCTAATGATGTCTTACTCCCAGGGCTGGATTAACCATTAAGCAAAATAAGCACGTGCTTAGGGCACCAAGCGAAGAGGGGGGGGGGGGGGGAACCATATAATTTTTCCCTCTAGCTATCATTCCCTAACTCTCATCTCTTTCACTGCTACAGTCGTCTTTAGTCGAAGTTTTTGAAACTTTCAATATCTGCCGTGTTCGACTTTAATCCGAAGTGTTAAAAAAATGGTGTTCTTTGGTTATGGTGAGTGACTGAAAGTGTCAGACATAGACTTAGAGCTCAGTATGTTTGCCTGTCTTACCAACGTTTTTCTGCATGAATTTCAGTGGAGTCGGGCCAGAAAGAAAATTGAATTTTCAGTCTGGTAAGCATTTATTGAGTCTTAATGTCTTGTCAGTTAAGCAACGGAAGCGCCGGGGAGGGGGGAAAGGGGTACCATTGGGGGCTGTGCTTAGGGCATCAGTTGCCCTTAATCCGGCCGTGCGTACTCTCAAACCCCCCCCCCCCCTTTTCTTTTTGATCTCCTGGGCTAGGATGCCTAGCCTTCTCGGATAACGGTGAAAAAATAGGAGGTCCCGTGTGCAAGTTGTGCACGTTAAAAATTCCTCGGCAGTTGGAAATCGCAAAGAGTAGGTCATACGGCCGCTGCCCTGGCAAAATTTAACAATTAGGAAACCTACCCACCAATTTATAGAATGTGTAATTCTTGTATACACACATTGAGATCCTCGCCGGTGCTACGGAGTTCGTGCACTGTGCTGAGATCTTCCTTGTGGAGGAGATCGAAGCACTGATAGAGTCGTCCGTGTGAAATGAAAACGGTTCTTAAAACCAAACGAAACTTACGTTTACACGTAATCACTCTCACACACTCACACACACACATTCGCACTTTGTTAGCTGCACATATTTTCTTTCTATTTCTACTTTCCATTCTTTCTATTTTAATCCCGTAACTGTATTACCCATCAACAAATATTTAACGAAGTGAAGAAAACTTCCAGATTTGATCAATTTTATTTGCTATCTGAAAGAGAAATAGAAAGATGATTGTTCGATGTGGTGACATTTGAAAGCCACATTTTGACACGAAATGAAAACACTCATCCATGTTATCTTTAACTTTGAAATTATTAATATCAATATACTCTTGACAGAGGCACTCTATTGTGTGACAATTACACTTCCATTCGAGCAATTACACTGAGTAAATTATGTATATAAAAAAAGTATGGTTAATATAATACTACACGACTACAGGAGAAACTAATTGAAGGACACTAGAAAAAAAAAATACAGAGGCCAGACTTTTTGTGATCCATGTATCCAAAGATTCATAAAGACATGAACGGACAGACTGGCAAAAATGTCAAAAGAGTTGCATGTTTTTTTCTCAATCATCTCATGCCTTTTCAGCCAGAAAAATGCTGGACAAAAGTGAGTGTAATGAAAATTAATTAATCTTACCTAATTATTTACTACTAAGAAATTGCTTGAGTCTAGTAATTCAAAATGGCAGCCGTGCGTTGTTTACATGCACACGAAGAAAATAACAAACAAACAAAGACACACGTAAGAATTTAATGAATTCACGTAAGCATAATTTGGAAACACTGCCTTTAGGTATTAAGTTTTGAAAACCACAAATCAAGTTGGACCTGACTGAAGACTTTCATAAAAGTAGACCTTTGACGTTTAAGATTCGGTAGAGATAGTTGTGAAGGTGATGGGTTCAGGTGGACACTGAGACTAGTCATATTTCAGGCTTGTTATCTCAACATTTTGACACCTTTCATGAAATATTCATTGTTCAGTATATCATAACACTTCTGTAACATAACATTTTTTCACGTAACAACAACAAAAAGCACAAAAAACAAAACAAAAAATTAACAAGCAAAACTATTTACGTAAATATTGATACAGTATGACGGTGGCGCTTCTATAAACACTTATTGTGAATCCACAGATCCACGTCGATGCGCGCGGCCTCCTATGAGCATGAGGATTCCACCAAAAAGGCCAAGACCGCAAGCAACCACAGCAAGAGCATAGGAGTAGTGAAGATGCTCATCGTTATCTGTGTGTTCGGCGCCATATATGGCAACGGAAATCAGCCAGCCAATCACTGTGGAGATAAATAAACAAACGACGTAGAATATTAAGTACTCTGTTATTTAGTTGGTATTGTTGGAGAAGAAAGTGAGTGATTGTTGTCGTGAAGTGGTCTGATTCACAACACGGTATTCTGACCTAACTGCGCGCCATACTTTAGGACAGTATATCATTGACGAACCAATGAAAGTCTTCCTCATGAAGTGTTTACAAAAACTTACTAGCCTACAATGGCGATCTCCAATTTTGTGCAAACCAGTTGAGATTGGAATTTAACTACAGCTTTAGGAGAGAAGTAGCACCTGGAAGAGGTCACTAATACAATGCTAGGAATGATGCTCTACCCGTTAGTAATAAGATTTCTACGGGAAGTGATATAGTAATGGCGAAATCTCAAGTGAAAGGCATCGAGACATCAGACTGGACCATAATTTTGCTGTTTAGACTACGCATAGAATAAAACTAAAGAATATAATATAAAGACAAGTAGCTAGAAAGTTAAAAAATAAATCAGAGTGTAGTTTAAGCCTTAGATGAATAAAATCGCTCCAGGAATAAAGAAGACAATTGAAATATTAGTTTTCAATATTTGTACATCAGGACAAATTTTGCATACATTTTGAGATATGCAAACACCCCTTTAGCCTCTGCTCTCTCGGTTGCCGGATGTGACGAGTAAATAGACCTTGCCTTCTGCTAATCGAGGCCAGTCAGATTTGAAAATCACAGCGAGCAGAAAAAGAATAAAAGTGTTAATGAAGAGTGCCTTTGCCTTTTGTACCTGAGAGCAGATCATTCTAACCATTAACAGCTCGACTGTATGTGCCTGAGGGTAAGAAAGAATGTATATATATATATATATATATATATATATATATATATATATATATATATATATATATATATATATATATATATATATATATATATATATATATATATATATATATATATATATATTCTGTTTAAATAATTGATCAAATTGTGCGTTAGGAAGTGTGTAACATGTGTTAGAAAACTACGGTGTGTTTCTGGTGGACTTACAAGCCTGTGTATATTTAAATAAATGGCGAATGGAAGCAAGAGTGAGTTCATAGTTTTAGAAAAGCTTTTAAAGAATTATTTCTTGATGGAATGGACGACACACCAGGAACATAAGGAAGGATGAAAGGAATTGTTTTACTGTGATGATTAAGATATCACTTAGTTTTTATACAAGACCTAATAAATGTATGGAGGCAAATCATGGACAGTTAGCTATATCAAAGGAATTGGAGAAAGAAATGGGCACAGTGAACTGAAGTGTGTTAATGCTGTCTTAATATGACCTGTGAGTCTACCTGCACTCTGTCGTCTGAAACTGTCTCTTACCTCCTACCTCTGTAGAAAGGGGATAGAGATAGACAATGCAATGGTGAAACTGAATATGTTTCAGGTTGTATTCTGTAACTGACGTCCACTGAAAGGAGCTTGACCCTAATATAGGAGCTAGTGGTACGAGCGCCCCTGATGCTATAGGGCAGGTTACCCAGTCCTATGCCTGGAGGAAACATAAATTCCTGCCAGTACAGAGGTGGAACAGAATCAACTCCCATATTTCAAGCTAAGTAGCCACACACGGCTACTGTTCGGTTAATGCAGCTTCACCACAAAATAAGTTAATGATGAAGAAACAGTGCAATTTTATCTAGGCAACCGTCCTGGTCAGACTTAGACACACTTAATAAACTGTGAAAAGCTTGAAGCAAAAGTACATAAAGACTGTCTTCAACAAAGTGATTTCAAGAGAAAGAGAAAAACAGTTATATAAGTTCACAATGACTATTAATAACTAAGAACACTTGTTTTAAATTGTGTTATTTGCTTGCTGATGTAATTGAAAATTTTGATTTTTCTTGAAATATTTTCAAGTAGAAAATAATGTGTGTAAAAATAAATTGTAAATATTTACCAGCAGACTTACTTAAATTCTTTAAGTTAAGTTAAAGTTCTTGTTGGTAGATAAATTAGTTAATACCCCTAGCAGAGCTAATAATAATAATAATAATATTAACAGAGGAGGATCTGGAGAGGGGCAAGTAGGGACTTAGAGTAAAATATTACCATCTTCTCTAGGAACTTATACAGCTTGATCCTACCTTTGATATCTATACACCCTTACTCTTTTCAGAGAAAAGGGTATTACTGACCAGACTATTATCTGGAACTATCCTGGTATCACCTGATACAACTTTGTGTCCAGGATATCTTATAATTTCTTAAATAACATCTACCCTCTAGTGACAATTGTATGAGAACTGACATGATATTAATTGCTATATTGATCTTTCAAAGGCTGGTAGCAGTGGTGCCAGTTTAGATTATATCACAATATGTTCTTGCCAATACACCGTTGGTGGTATGATAATTGTCGCGAGAGGTTCAAATGTTATTAGAATATAGGATATCCCAGACAAAAAGATGTATCAAAGGATACCAGTATAGCGCCAGATAAGAGACTGGTCTTATAAGAAATACCCCCTTCTCTGAAAAGAGTAAGGGTGTATCGACAATGAAGGTAGGGTCAAGCTGTATAAACCTTCAGGTATGATGATAGTGAATGTTACTGAAGGTCTAAGTGCTACCTCTCCAGATCCCACCCTGAATAATGGTTATTATATTTATTTTGACTCTGCTAGGGGATAAATTAATTTAATAGATATGTAATATATATATATATATATATATATATATATATATATATATATATATATATATATATATATATATATATATATATATATATATATATATATATATATATATATATATATATATATATATATACATAAACAGAACCTAAACTCAAATTGAATAATTAAGTAAGACTGGGTGTAAATATTTACAATTTATTGATCCTATACCGTTTCTCTTTTCGGTTGGGAAAATAATATTAAAATTCAAATGCTTTTTACATAATAGAAATGAATAAGTATGGAATTTTCATTTCCACAATAGTAAAATATGATAGTTATATTTCAAATGTCACTTATTTTATTCATATAAATATATAGTTGTTATTTTCACTGGACTGTAAAGGTGGTATAAGTTTATTAAAATCCTTCATGAGTCATCACTCAATTGTTTGTTTGATGTGTGTTTTATTTCTTAACAAACTGAGTCTGGATGTGCCGACCAGTGGAGTTATGTGTCCACCTATCTTTTATAATGCGAAGCATCCATTATAGCCAGGATCACACAGTGTCTGGATCTCCAGGCTGGGAAACAACATGGTGACTCGCTCTAAGTATATTGAGAACGTTTCGCACCAACAGAGTTCCTCGGAATTGAATGTTTCGAAGACTGTTAGTCATTTCAGGATAAATCCTGGGAAATACAAATAATCGCAATCCTTGTATGGCCCAGCACTATTTTATTCACACACACATACAATGAACGTTACAAACAATCTCAGACAATGTGCTAACAGTTGCAAAGGACACTTTACTTCAGTACCACCTACAGCCAGTTCGATGTGATTACATTTTCCTTATAAATCATAAGTTCGATCCATTTGTCCATAATATGCTTCCTTACAATGATTTGGTTTAGTACAAACTATTAAGTGACACCTTGATTAATACATGTTAACAATTCCTGATATCCTTTCTTATGTTCCTGAACAGTGTGATGTTCCTTTATGAAATACTCCTTCAAATACATTATTAAACTTACAGTCGTAGATTCTGTCATAATTCTCAATTATCCTACACATTCCCAATGCTGGCTTTTGACTCTAAAAGTCAACACATGCTTGCGTTCAGGCCGGCAGCACAATCGTCCTGTATTTTTTTTTCTTAACAAATATAACACAATAGCGAACACACAAGTGGATTAGACACAGGAAAATTACATAATTATATACATATATATATATATATATATTTCTCTTACCCTCAGGTAATACACAATAGCTGTAACAGACTGTAAAGGGGTATCTAGGTCTGCTACGTAGATACAGCGGCAAATTATTTGACAGCAAGCGTTTGCCGCTTTCGTCTGTTCAGCGTAGTATTTGAAAATGTTGTGGCCTCAATTCAGCCAAGTTCAAGGACTTATATAGTATCGCATCTGGATGGAAGGGGTAAAAGCGGTGTTGAGAATCTCAAACTAATGCGTCTTTTTGCCTTCTCGTTCAGTGTGCAGAAATTTTAATATCTATTTTCTTTCTTAATTGTGGACCGATTTTAATCATTTAAAGTTAGTATATATCTTTAGTCTTTAAGAAATTAAATATCTTCGTATTGTCAATTACACAAAATAGGCCTCTATGTTAAGCATAAAAGGTTTCCTTATACACAGCAGAAAAAGGAGCGTTCTCATTAGCTGTTATATCGGTCCGTTTTTTATCCTATTATTGTGAGCGGTAAATATGACCGTGGTGTAAGACAGACCAAAACATGACAGAGCTCCCCCATTTAAAAGCATGAACCACTTCATGAAGCTTTCCTGTCTGTATTTACAATCACGGCATTACCCCCAAAATGAGGTTCATTCTGCCTTACGGTTATCCTGGTTTCCTGCAGGTGGGTGCCTACTTAAGAAATCTGCCCCAACGTTCTGCGATCCAGGAATATATTCAATGGTAAATGAGTAAGGTTGTATGACAAGCGATCACCTTAACAATTGGGCATTACCATGTTTTGCCTGGGCCAGAAAAACCAAGGGATGATGCTCACTTTGGACCACAAAATGCCTACCATACAGGTATATTTGGAATTTCTTGATTGCCCAAACTAATGCTAAACATTCTTTCTCTACAGTTGAGTAGTTTTTCTCCGCTTTATTCAATTTGCGGCTGTCATAAGCAACAGGCTTCAATTTTCCGGATGGTAATTGAGATCTTTGCAACAATGCTGCTCCCCAACCCACGTTACTAGCATTCGTTCTCACCACGAATTCCTGACTCAAATCTGGTAGTTTCAATATAGGTCTACTGGTGAGTTTATGCTTAGCTCAGTATATGCCTGCTCATATTCTGCCGTCCACTCTATTTTGTTTGGCTTACCTTTCTTAGTTAAGTCAGTCAGAGGAGCACACACAGTGTTAAAATTTTTGATATATTTTTGATAAAATCCACATAGTAAGACAAAGGATCTCACATCTTTCTTGGTTTGTGGTCTTGGTGCTCTCTGCAATTTTTCCAAATTCTTAGGATCAGGGGTCATACTACCCTGATATACTGTGTGTCCCAAGAATTCTAATTCTTTGCAGCCAATACAACATTTTGTAGGCCTAGCAGTTAAATTTGCCTCCCTGAGTCTGTCAAATAACATATCTAGAGATGCTAGATGTTCCTCAAATGTTTCAGTGGCGATGAGGATGTCGTCCATGAAATTTGAAATACATGGATTTTTCAGGGGATCCAATAATTTTCTCATCATTCTGGAAAACACACTCGGAGCATTCTTCAATCCAAAAGGCAACATATTAAATTCATAATTCCCTTCCGAGGTGCTGAAGGCCAGATATGGTCTGATCTCAGGCTTCACTGGAATATGATAATATCCCTTACTGAGATCCACCTTAGAAAAATATTTTGCCTTATTCAACCTGGCAAACAGTTGATTGGTATCTGGTAATGGATCCACCTGAGACTCTGTGATAGCATTCAGTTTCCTTTAATCTATACACAGTCTATGTTCCCCAGAGGGTTTCTTCAACAATACCACACTGGAGCTATAAGGAAATTCACTATGGGAGATAATACCTTCTTGCAATAGGTATTCTATTTCTCCTTTTAAAGCTTGTTCTTTTGCGAAATGAATTGAATAGGCTCTCATACAGATTGGTGTTGGGTCTAGTAATTTCATGTCATATTCCAACAAGTTGGTGTGCCCCGGTTTGTCCGTTAACACATCTGTATGATTCTCCAGAACCTTCTGAATCTGCTCCCTCTGCCCTTTTGTCAAGTGATTACTGACTTTTACCTGTGCAGGATTTTCGCATGGTCTTAAGGGATATTCATATGAGGTGAGGGGTTCATTTTTCATTTCAGTAGCTATGGCCAGGGTCATTAAATGTGCACTTTCCAACACTTTTCTATCATGATATTTCTTGAGTAGGTTCACATGATAGACCTTTTCTTTTCTCTTTTTGTCTATCTTATAGTTAGTTCTAGATAACTTTTCTAAAACTGTGTATGGGCCCTGCCATCCTATCTGAAGTTTATTGCTGCTGCCGGGTAATAGAAGAAGCACCTTCTCCCCCACATCTAGCTCTCTATCCTTCGCCTTCCTATTATAGTACTAAGCATGTTTCTTTCTGGCTTTCCTCAAATTATCGTTTGCTAGTTTCCAGCCAGTTTTTAACCGAGATGTCAACTCGTTCACATACTGGTATGATGAGGTTACAGTCTCTTCTGCTTTCTCATCTGTCCATGTCCTCATTAAGGCTTCTAGTGGACCTTTGATGGGCCGACCAAATAACAACGTTGCCGGTGCCATTCCTGTTGAACTGTGTGGGACTTCCCGATAAGCAAATAATGCAGCGGGTAAGTAGAGATCCCATGTATCAGGTTTTTCATGTGCCATCTTTCGCAGGATAGAAATAAGAGTCCCATTGAACCTTTCTACCTGCCCGTTCCCTTGGGCGTAATAGGGACTACAGTGAAAGTGCCTGGCTTGGGAGATCCTGAATACTTCCTCAGTTAGTCTCCCCTTGAACTGAGATCCATTATCAGTCAAGATTTGGTGGGGAAATCCTAACCTCGTGAATATTGTGAGTAACGCCTCTGCCACATGTTTTGAGTCGATTGATGACATGGCTACTGCCTCTCCCCACATAGAGCAAGTGTCCACCAGAGTAAGAATATAACTGTTTCTCCTCTTGGTTCAACTGATAGGTCCAACAATATCCACTGCAACTCTCTCAAATGGAGTTCCCATAATCGGCATTTTTCCAAGAGTTGCAGGTGCAGTCCAATGCTTTGGAGCTACCCTTTGACATTCTGGGCAGGATTTGACATATCTTTTTATATTTTCAGTAATTCCTGGCCAGAAGTAGTGACACGCTATACGTTGTCCTGTGGCACTAATTCCCATATGTCCACTAAAGGGAATAGCATGTCCTAACTCCATCACCTTTTCCCTATATGAAGAGGTAGAACTAGTTGTCCATGGCCATTGGATCCTGTTCCAGCTTTTCTATAAAGCAATCCATTCTTCATATAAAATTCTCCTTTATTTGGAGAGGTATGGCTTTTTGGTAGTTTTCTAAAGCAAGGCTTATTTTTTTTTCTTAACCAGCGGCACTTGGGCTTTCAGCCCTTCGGCCCAATGACATGTCATTGCGAGGCTGGGGAACCTGAGGACTTTCCTTCCAACCCGGTCAGGAACTTCGCTCCTTCCCATCCACAGAGGGTTTATCACAGGAGCCGTTCAGGCTATTCAGTCAAATTTCCGGCCGTAAACATTTCTTCAAACGCCGACGTCCGGGTTTGAACCATGAACACCTGGTCGCCAGTACAACGCAGAAGCCATTACACCAGCGCGGCTCCCAAAGCAAGGCTTTAATGAGCTATCCTCAGCCTGTGCCTTCCTCATCTCCTCTGGATGGGTATTAATTGGGTTATCTTCCTCCTTCCTAGACTGTGACCTGGTCTGTGCTGCTGCCATAATCACTGGTCTTTTGGGGCTTCCCAAAAACACATATCTACACCCCAATATCAAAGGGTAGATTGGTTCATTTATCACTGCTGCTCTAATCACTCCTTCCACATAGCAAGTTTTGATATTAATTCTTGCAATGGGAAGTGTCATGGTTGCTATATCCTTGGTTGCTCCCTGTATCTCCACTGTTTCTGTGGTATATTGATCTGGGTGCACCAGGTTAGAACTTACGACTGAGTCAAAGTCCAATCCAGTATCATAAAGACACTTGATAGTGGTACCATTACATACTACTTCTTCACACACAGGAGGATGATGAAGTTCATGCTGCTCTCTAGACAGTTCCTTCTTTCCCTTGTTTCCGGTTTTGAGGCATGCAACGAAATATGGAGGGTTCTTTCTCCTACAGTCTTTAGTATGGTGATTATTCATCTTACAAATTTTACACCATTTTTCGCCTTGTCTGTAGGGTTTCTTTTCCTGTACCTGAGGGTTCCTGTCTCTTTGACCATATTTAGGCCTGTCATAAACTTGTTTCTATTTATGTGGTTGGTCCCTATTTTAAAACTTATTCTGGTTTTGTGGGGTTCTATTACTATCTCCTTGTTCCTTCTTGACTCCAGCTATTTCTTACTGAGCCGCTTGATATCTCTCAGCAACTGTTAGAATCTCCCCCAATCTCTCTGCACCTTGTTCCATAAGAAATTTCTCATGTCTGGAGGCATAGACTCTCTTACTTGCTCCATCATGACCATTTCTTTTAGGTCTTGGGTTTTTCCAAGAGTAGTCCACTTCTCCAAGTAGGTTTCTAATTTCGCAGAGAATTGGTGGTAAGTTTCTCCAGAAAGTAGCTTGGTATTTCTAAACTTCTTCCTATAAAATTCAGAATTCTTTTCATAACGGACTAGCAATGCCTGCTTCACAAGTTCATAGTCTTCTTGGTTTTCTTTGCCCAGTTTTGCAAAAACTTTATAAGAGGCTCCTCTCAATCCTTGTGATAACGTAAGGCTCCACTTCTATTTCTCTAGGCCATAGTTAGTAGCTAATCTCTCGTACCTACTTAAAAAAGACTCAATATCATCTTCCTTCTCCACAAATGATCCAAGTGAAAGTTCATGGCTCCATTTGAGGTGCCTTGACTTGCACTAGTATCAGAGGTAGTTGGGCTACTGATAAGGGTGGTTTAGGCTGACTACTGGCCACTATGAACGTTGTAGGTATTAAGTCCAAAGTCGTTGCTAGTGTGTAGCCATATAAAGTCCCACCCCTATAGACACCAGGTAGGTTATATGCTGGAGTGTGAGGTGTCTTGTCTGGTTTATGGGTGCTGGCTGCGATTGTAGGTGATGTGGTTTCACAGGTTCACAACACATGTGGTATGACATGAAAAGTCATAGAAGGGTGTAAACTGCTATTGACGTTTTCCATCGTTTATTTTCTGACGCCACAAGACAGGTACTGTACATCGATTTTACATAAGTCATAGTCACTTTAGTACATGGTAATGTGCATACATAAAGTTCATCAATGGATCCTGCAAATCCTATGATCTGATATATATATATATATATATATATATATATATATATATATATATATATATATATATATATATATATATATATATATATTCCAGCTTACAACAGCGTCCGCTTCATATCATAATGTACATAAGTCTAAACAAACTCCTCTCTGATGCTATCCGATCAGATATGTAAATGAGTTCACCACTGAACGCACGGGGATGGCGTTTCAAGAGTAAAGCTCAGATTGACCTTTGTAGATTTTCTAAGTCTAACCTCGCTGTAGATACCGTCGCTAGCATTGCGAAGTTCAAAGAGCATAGAAACTGTTCTCTGGGCCTAGCATGACCCGTATACATCTAAATCTCAGGTATGAAGATACCTGGGGTGTAATCTCTAGTAGAAGAACCTCTCCTTCCTGTAACTGGTAACTGAGCAGAGAACGACCAATGTCAAACATCAAAATAGATTACAGATTTGAACATAAGGAGGGTATTACCTTGCTTCGAAATCACACCACAACACATACGCCTCCAGGCGTTTTCGAATCATATAGGGAAAGACCTCGTTAGCTAAACTAACTCACAGGAGGACTACCAATTCCCTATCAAAAGATCACAGACGCAGGATGCGTCCTCTCTGCTCAAAACATCTTGTCAAATCCCCTTACCAGAAGATTTCTCCAACTCACTTAAAGTTCAGACATGCGCAGAACGCAACACCTGAGTAAGATTCAAAACGAGACGGTGTAGGAGACATTCCAGGCAAAGATATAACGAAATCACGCCTTATATGGACAGGAAATAAAACATCAACTCTGGTTTCAATCAATCAAAGAAACATTTGACCGACGCTACCATATAAGTTAATGACCTGACATCGATCGAAAAAATGGACCGGCGAGTCAAGACACAAGAGAAGGTAACCACCATTGAAAATGTAATCACAGTCAAACAAGGGTTATTTACCTTCGACCAAGAAAAAATTACAGTGTACAATTCAGACAGTTAATTATACAAAGTCTTAGAAAAATTCTGAGCGTAACAAATTACCGCACCTCCGGGGAAAAAAATGAAACTTTTTTTTTAAAAATCCTACAGCCAGAACGAATAGGCTCCTAACGCACGTATGATGCCCGTATGTAATGCCTAATATGAGGCTAGCTCGACGCATGGAGCGACAGGTGAGATTATATCTCATATCCTTAGAGAAAATATTTCCCTAAGTGTACACGTATATTCCAGGGAGGTGCCACCAACATACGCCATAGCGATGGCAACATCATTATGCGAGCAAAATTATAGTCATACAAATCTATGAAATTAAATATATTATCATAGTATTAAACAATGAAGTGTCATGAAAACAGCGGTGTCATATACTATAATACCGCACTAGAGAATTACACATCTTAAACCAAAAAAGTACATTATACAAGCATGTAATAATATCATGATACAATGTATTATAGTAATTAAACAGATGTTCCTTGAAGATGTGGACATAACTCGTTCCAAAGTAGGTTAGAACTTGACATACTTCATGGTTGACATAATGTCCATACTCTCGCAGACGTCACTGATGTGCTGCGAAAATATGAATAACAGAAATCTGTATGATAAATGCTAAATTTCTTAATACATTAATCAAAATACAATATATAAATTGTGGCCATGTGGACTTTTGGCCCATATATTGCTAACTAAGCCTTCTTCCGTTATAACAAAATTGGTAACAGAATAAGGAAATTATATGGTACAAATGCTATAAATTCCCAAAACGTGAGAACATATGTGCTGATATATTATTATAGTAGAGAACTGTTATAGATCTCGACGTTTATCAGGAAATATATATGACAGAAGAATTAAGTGGAATCATGTGGGCATCTGGACAGAATGTCTGCCATCACATTATCCGAACCACGGATAGCTCGCACCGTGAAATGAAAGGGTTGAAGAGCTATGGCATATCGAGTGGACCTCGAGCTCTTAAAGTTTTTGCTCTGAATAGCAATAAGAGCTTTCTGGTCGGTTTCCACAATGAAATGTGCGCATAGAAGGAATCTTTGTAACTTGAGAATTGACCAAACCATAGCCAATAATTCACGGTCTAAAACCGAATAATTCCTTTCTGCAGCATTTAATTTCCTAGAGATATACATCACCGGATGCAGAGTATCCGAATACTCCTGCATTAGTGCTGCCCCAATCCCAGTGGACGAGGCGTCACTTCGAAGAACAAAAGTCTTCTCAATAGTAGGTAACCTAAGGATAGGTGGAGATGAAAATAGAGTTTTAATCTGGTCCAATGAGGATTGGCATTCTTGAGACCAGCGGATCAGATTAGGCGATTCTTTCTTCAATAAAGTAGAAAGAGGTGCCATAATGGAGGACAGATTCGGAATGAATCGTCCGTAAAATTGTATCAAACCTAAGAGACTACGCACTTGTTTTTTCGTCTTAGGGACAGAAATGTTTAGTATTTTTGAAACATTGTGGTCCTCTGTCTTTAAAAGACCATGACCAACACGATGACCCAGGAAAGAAATCTCGCTAAATCCTATAAAGGCTTTAGAGGGTTTTGCAGTTAAATTATACTCGCGAAGTGTAGACAGCAATTCGTATAAACCCAGATAGTGATCTTCCCAGGAATCGCTGAACAGACAGATATCTTCTAAGTATGCTATGACATCTGTACGATATGAGAGAATTCGACGCATCATGCGTACGAATGTAGCAGGGGCGTTCATAAGGCCGAAAGGCATGAAATTCCATTGGAATAAACCCCTAGGTGTAGAAAAAGCAGTAAGAGGTTTGGCTCGTTCAGTTAAAGGAACTTGCCAATAACCTTTCGACAAGTCAAGTTTGGTAAAGAATCTAGAATTAGAAAGTTTGTTTAGTAGCTCTTCTAGCGAAGGCATAGGTTCAGCATCAAACTTCGTAACTTGGTTCAATTTGCGATAATCAACGCAAAGGCGAATGTTATTGTCTTTCTTTCGAACAATAACCATGGACGAAGAGTATGCTGAAGTGGATGGTTCGATTATTTCCAATCGTATCATCTCATCCAATTCTTTCTCGACTTGTGACTGAAAATGGATAGGTATAGGATAGGGTCTGACTCTGATAGGATTATGGTCAGTAAGTACTATGTCATGTTCAATGACATGTGTGTGTCCCGGGATGTCGGTAAGGACATCATGAAATGTTTGTAACATCGAAGAGACTTGTCGATGTTCCTCAGTGGAAAGATTAGGAGAAACGGTAACGTTTTTCCAAGATTCCGTAGAATGAAGTGGGATCACAGGAAGAGGTAGATTGACATCAGAAAAAGTAGTTTCCTCATCCTGTATAACTGACAGGGATGAGTAATGACCATGAGGTACTGGAGAATCGTCCGTCGCCTGGAAAATAGGCTGCAAATAGTCAGGTCGTTCATGAAATTCCGAGAGCATATTTATGTGGAAAGTTCTATGCTTTCCATCAATATCGACAACATAGTCGACGTCGGAAATTTTAGAGACTATTGCATACGGACCTTTCCATGCAATAAGAAGTCTGTTCTCCCTTGAAGGAAGTAGGACGAGTGCTTTGTCACCTGGACAAAGTTGTCGTAGACATCTATTCTTATTGGCAAATAGCCTTGCCTTTTCTTTAGCAAATTCGGATGAAGAAGTTGATAATTTGCATGCCTCGATGATCTTTTGCCTAAGAGCAATGACATACTCATAAGAAGATTGAGTGTCATCGCTAATATTATCGGCAGTGATAAGATCGTGAAGTAAAGACATAGGGCCGCGCGATCGCGCGCCAAAGACAAGTTCAAAAGGAGAAAATCCGGTGTGTTCATTGGGGACGTCTCTATAAGCAAAGAGAGCCGCGGGTAAAACCCTGTCCCAATCCTGAGGATGATCCTCAGTTATCTTCCCAAGTAAAGTCTTGAGTGTCCTATTCAAACGCTCAACTAACCCATTAGACATTGGGCGATAGATACTGCTGAGAGACCTTTTAATATTTAAGATAGACATTACCTGTGACATAGTGTCAGATATAAGTTGAGTGCCATGGTCTGACAATATTTCTCTGGGGAATCCCAAACGAGAAAATATCAGCCAAAGAGCGTCTGCGATATCAGCAGTGGAGATGCTCTTAAGAGGTAAAGCATCTGGCCAACGTGTGCACATATCGACACATGTAAGGATAAATTGATGTCCTCTGGCCGACTTGATCCTAAAAGGACTGATAATATCTATTGCCATTTTCTGAAACGGCCGAATAAGAATGTCAGCAGCCTGGATAGGCGCAGCATGTCGTGGTCCTTTAGATTTGACCTCCTGACATACTTTGCAAGATCGACAGTAAATACGTATGTCCTTGCTCACAAATGGCCAAAAGAAAGCCGCAAGAACCCTCGACTTTGTACGGGAAAAACCCATATGTCCAGCACATTGTGAGTCATAAGCATGTTGCAATATTTGCAATCTCATACTCTTAGGCACAAGAATTTGAGAATGTGTAGACGTAGTCGAGTCTTGTACCATAAGCACAAGTACGCCGTTCTTCATAGAAATTCAAGACTTTCTATTTGTATTTTGATTCGGATCACCTTTTTTTGCTAGAATGAAGAATTTTTGTAAAGAAGGATCTTCTTTTTGCAACTTTATGAAAGAGTCACGTGAAATAATCAAGTGACTATTTTGGCTATTCACTTCATTATTATCAGTTAATGAAGTTTGAGGTGTTTCCAGAGCTTGTGCTCTTGTGACCACTGCATTGGTAGCTTCAATATTTTGTTCCTCCCAAACAGCAATCTGCTGTGGGGTTCATTCCCTAACTCCGTGAATACGACCGATAGTAAGGTCCGCTATAGGGTTAGGTAGAAGACACGCGTGGACATCTCCCGTAAAGAAGGGAGTAGCAATATGTATTATGGCAGTAGGATACTTTTCCAAAGTGCCACCAAATGTGACACATTTGATCACCTTTCCTGTTGCACAGGATGGATCTACAAGAGATTGCCTAACACCAATAGTAGTAGATCCAGAATAAAAAAGGACTGAGACTGGATTACTATTTACAAGACCCTTATGTAGGATAAGAGAACCTCTCCCGTCATGCGCAACTGCAGCAGGAAGAGCGGGAAGAGGGTGACCACAGCTCAAAGTAGTTACGGTAGTCGGTTCGAACAAAGTACTGCATTGGGGACATTTAGTTGCCCTATCAAAGTCAAAGGCAGAACATGTGATAGCACTAGAGTTTTTATTATCATCAACCTGTTTACATGCTCCCTGAGACTCTTGCTGTACAGAGTTTGTCTGTTGATATCTCTTTCTTTTATGTTGAGATCTACCGCGACCATTATTGCCTCTGAAATTATTATTATACTCTCTACTAAAATTGTTATCCTGGTTTGAATCCCAGTTTCCATAACTGTCATTATCGTTTCTATATTGATGAGGTCTCCGCGAAAAATAGTTATGATTGCCTCTATATTGACTACCTCTGCGGAAATGTCTAAAATTATTGGGTGTCGTATACCGAGGATTATCAGCCTGTCTCCAGTTCTTCGAAGAAGAATCACCATGTGATTTATTGCCATGATTCTGAGCATAATTACGATTACTCTTTCTATTAAAATTTTGTTGAGTACTATTGAAATTTACGCATGAAGTTTGGGCCATATGGTGCTGCCGAAGCAACCGGCAAACCTTCTTTTACTCTAGAGTTGCTAATGGTTACGTGAGTGTGCGCAGTGACATACTGGCAACAGTATTCCTCCATTTCTTTTATGTTTTTAGGCTTACGCTCATGATGAAAAGCAAGAAAAGACTCATTGACAGAAGACATAACCTTGTCTCTAAGTAGTAAGTCCATAAGTGCTTCAAATGTATGTTCTGTCTTAGACAGCTCAACCCAACGTGTAAAAGTAAGACGTATCTTTGAAATGAATTCAGAGAATTCTACTCCAGTTTCTGGCAACATATTTTTAAATTGAAGACGATAGCCGTCTTCGTTCAGTTGGTATTTCTTTAACAAGACCGCCCTGACAACCTCATAATTGTTCTTGTCAGGCTCATCTATCATGCTTAACATACTAAAAGCATCACCTCTAAGTATATTGGACAACTGATAAACATACAGTGATTTATCTATGTTATGTGTTTTACATGCACGTTCAAATCTATCCAGATAAAACGTTATATCGTCACTGGAAGCATTGAATGCTGGTAGCTTAATCTTAAAAGTACTAGCTTTATCAGAAGATGACCCCTTATTTGGATCATTAGCATTACCCATGTTCATCAACTTTAACTTCTCTAACTCCAAAGCTAAGAGTTTTTCTTCATGCTCCATTTTTGCTTTTCTCTCCTCAGCCTCTCTTTGTAACTTTCTTTCTTCAGCCTCTCTTTGTAACTTTCTTTCCTCAGCCTCGGCTTGTAATCTTTTATTTTCAGCTTCTTTCTCTAGTCTTTTATTTTCAGCATCTAATTGTAGCTGAATTCTTCTCTCCTCAGCTTCTTTATCCAATCTTTTATTGTCAGCATCCAATTGTAGCTGAATTTTTCTCTCCTCAACTTCAGCTTCTCTTTTCTGTTTTTCCATTTCCATTTGGAATTTTCTTTCATCTGCCTGCATCTGCAGTCTCAGATTCTCAGCATCTATCTTCTTTTGCTCAGCTTCTCTGTCTAATCTTTTATTTTCCTCTTTTTGTCTTTTCTCCTCAGACTTTAGTGCTTTAGTCCATTGAGTATTTGCATACTCTTCTAATTTATCACCAGTCTTACCAAGGGCTTTTCCTTGCTCAATAAAGTACTCAAGTGTAGACATGATGTCTAATATTATGAATCCAAAACCTGAAATAATTAATTATCTTATTTCAACCTTAATAATAACAAGACTTAAATAAAGTACTTGTATAATCACAATGTTTACCCCAATCTCTGTGGGAAACACGTCTTTGACAAAGAACTTGTATTATCAAATGTATAATAATATCACCAGTCACTTCTTAATCATAAGGGCACTACACATCTAATAGTTCATAACCACATATCCATCAGTTATTTATCATAACTGCACTACACAGTTAATAGTGCATAAGCAAAAACCACCAGTTAGTTATGATAAGTGCACTACACAGCTAATAGTGCATAAGCAAATATTTAACAATAGTGAATGCTAACTAAGAACTATGTAAACAATAACAAAGATCCAAGACAATGTAAACAATAACAAAGATCAAAGAATATACGAAAATATTCGCAGAAGTCAACTAAATAAACAGCGAAAATTTAAAAAAATATCACAAAGAATGTGATGACAAATGCGAAAAGGTAAACAACAAATGACGTCACAGTGTATAAACGAAAATAATGTATAAAACTGAATGACAGGAAAGAGTAGACCTACAAATACAAACAAATAAAATCAAAACTAAAGAACAGAAAAATGTTACAAAAACAACGAAGAAAAAACCCACCTCATCACAACTAACACAAATAGCAACAAATGTTGCATGCAAATTTTCAATTAAGAAAATTGCTCCTACTGAACACTATTATAAGACCTCTATGACGTGGTATACCTTATAATAGTCACCTACCCAACCGACCCGCTGAAATATAAACATATAAATATACAAATAACATATAACATGTAAACATATAACAATGAGAATGTGACAATACAGAAGGCTCAGTTAGATTATAAGGGCACAGTTCACAAACAAAACAAGCCGCTTATCTTATTAATCTCCTATCGTCAACACGGTGTAGAACAGGTGGTGATCAGCATTCTAAGGATAGATGATCCAACGTTGCTCGCACATCTGAACTTGCATCCATAACACAGCAAAGACGACGGTTACTAACTTGAACCTCAGATGAAGTATTGCAGAAAGTATGGAACTTGTACTTCTCAGTGTAACAGCAACACGCTTCACTCGGCACTTGACCTTCTAAATGCAGCAAAATTGATTCAATCGGCACTTGACCTTCGAACTACAGCAAAATTGATTCAATCGGCACTTGACCATCTGAATGCGGCAAAATTGATTCAATCGGCACTTGACCATCTAAATGCGGCAACGCCGGGTACTTTCAAAATCCATCTAAATGCAGCAACGCCGGGTACTTTCAAAATATTTCATTGAAGATGTAGATTTCTTGAAGTAAGTGTAGATCATGAACTTGATTGTAGAGTACTGCATGGGTTACTGACCCTGAGAGTGCTGGTACCAAACAAAACCAGTTATTGGCCACCAAAAATGATAAGGGTGGTTTAGGCTGACTACTGGCCACTATGAACGTTGTAGGTATTAAGTCCAAAGTCGTTGCTAGTGTGTAGCCATATAAAGTACCACCCCTATAGACAGCAGGTAGGTTATATGCTGGAGTGTGAGGTGTCTTGTCTGGTTTATGGGTGCTGGCTGCGAGTGTAGGTGATGTGGTTTCACAGGTTCACAACACATGTGGTATGACATGAAAAGTCATAGAAGGGTGTAAACTGCTATTGACGTTTTCCATCGTTTATTTTTTGACGCCACAAGACAGGTAGTGTACATCGATTTTACATAAGTCATAGTCACTGTAGTACTTGGTAATGTGCATACATAAAGCTCATCAATGGATCCTGCAAATCCTATGAGCTGATATATATATATATATATATATATATATATATATATATATATATATATATATATATATATATATATATATATATATATATATATATATATATATATATATACACAAACAGAACCTAACTCAAATTGAATAATTAAGTAAGACTGAGTGTAAATATTTACAATTTATTGATCCTATACAGTTTCTCATTTCGGTTAGGAAAATGATAATAAAATTCAAATGCTTTTTACATAATAGAAATAAATAAGTATGGAATTTTCATTTCCACAATAGTAAAATATGATAGTTATATTTCAAATGTCACTTATTTTATTCATATAAATATATAGTTGTTATTTTCACTGGACTGTTAAGGTGGTATAAGTTTATTAAAATCCTTCATGAGTCATCACTCAATTGTTTGTTTGATGTGTGTTTTATTTCTTAACAAACTGAGTCTGGATGTGCCGACCAGTGGAGTTATGTGTCCACCTATCTTTTATACTGCGAAGCATCCATTATAGCCAGGATCACACAGTGTCTGGATCTCCAGGCTGGGAAACAACATGGAGACTCGCTCTAAGCATCTTGAGAACGTTTTGCACCAACAGAGTTCCTCAGAATTGAATGTTTCGAAGACTGTTAGTCATTTCAGGATAAAACCTGGGAAATACAAATAATCGCAATCCTTGTATGGCCCAGCACTATTTTATCCATACACACACACACACACACACACACACACACACACATATATACACACACACAATGAACGTTACAAACAATCTCAGACAATGTGCTAACAGTTGCACAGGACACTTTATTTCAGTATCACCTACAGCCAGTTCGATGTGATTACATTTTCCTTATAAATCATAAGTTCGATCCATTTGTCCATAATATGCTTCCTTACAATGATTTGGTTTAGTACAAACTATTAAGTGACACCTTGATTAATACATGTTAACAATTCCTGACATCCTTTCTTATGTTCCTGAACAGTGTGACGTTCCTTTATGAAATTCTCCTTCAAATACATTATTAAACTTACAGTCGTAGATTCTGCCATAATTCTCAATTATCCTACACATTCCCAATGCTGGCTTTCGTCTCTAAAAGTCAACACATGCTTGCGTTCAGGCCGGCAGCACAATCGTCCTGTATTTTTTTTTTCTTAACAAATATAACACACTACCGAACACATAAGTGGATTATACACAGGAAAATTACATAATTATATACATATATATATATTTCTCTTACCCTCAGGTAATACACAATAGCTGTAACAGGCTGTAAAGGGGTATCTAGGTCTGCTACGTAGATACAGCGGCAAATTATTTGACAGCAAGCGTTTGCCGCTTTCGTCTGTTCAGCGTAGTATTTGAAAATGTTGTGGCCTCAATTCGGCCAAGTTCAAGGACTTATAAAGTATCGCATCGTACCTCGCGGATGGAAGGGGTAAAAGCGGTGTTGAGAATCTCAAACCAATGCGTCTTTTTGTCTTCTCGTTCAATGTGCAGAAATTTTAATATCTATTATCTTTCTTAATTGTGGACCGATTTTAATCATTTAAAGTTAGTATCATACTGGTAATTTATCTCTATCGGTCTATCTAAAATTTGTTTAGTTAGCAAAATACATTTAAATCTATGCAACCTTTAACTAACTATATTGGAGACTACCCTGATGTATAAATTTCTATTAAAACGATTTGTCTCTTAGAATAACATACTATTCGAGGAAATCTTTACACCTACCTCTTAAGTAATATCCCCGTTTTTAAACTAGCTATATCTTTTCGTTTAAATATCTTTAGTCTTTAAGAAATTAAATATCTTCGTATTGTCAATTACACAAAATAGGCCTCTATGTTAAGCATAAAAGGTTTCCTTATACACACCAGAAAAAGGAGCGTTCTCATTGGCTGTTATATCGGTCCGTTTTATCCTATTATTGTGAGCGGTAAATATGACCGTGGTGTAAGACAGACCAAAACACGACAATAATGATATCAAGTTAGTGATAAGCTGGACACTTCAAACTGATGATAATAACGATGATGATTATGAAACTGATGTAATACCTGAGATGATCAGGAGGAAGGCTGATGCCAGGCGCACTTCACGGTTCCCTCTGCAGTTTACCTTAAATATGTACAGGACGATGAGGAGAAAGCCCACGTTTTGACACATGAAGCCCACAATTCCGAAAGCCTGGACGACGCCAAATTTTGCTGAAACAAAAGAATTTTTATTTATCTTATAGTGCGTATGCAAGAACTATAGATGTGCTATTCCTTCGATTTATTTTTCTGCATTTCTCCACGCTCGCTGCATCTTTTAGAAATTTCACAACACTTCCCGGAAAAGTATGCACAAAGATCACTACATCTGTTTTTACCATCCTTTCGTTTTCCTACACTGAACTTATTGTCATACAGTATGTGTTTTTGTTTTGTGGTAACTTGTAAGATTTTACAAAGACGCATAATTGACCCGCCTTTAACAGTTCTTGGTCACCTTTTCTGACATGTTTGGGATGTAGACTGTGAACACAGAATTAGACGACCAGACCAGCGTTGCCACTCTAAATTTTGAATAATCGTTGCACGATTTTTCACGACATAAGTTACGCGTAGATGCGTCGTGAAGCTAATGACGTACCGAGAGAGTGTGGCGTTAAAGAAAGAAAGAAAGAGAGAGAGAGAGAGAGAGAGAGAGAGAGAGAAAGAGAGAGACGTTATGTGTTCTCAAAATGTATAATCGTCGAATGTGGGATTTCGACGCAAGTGTAGTATACAAGGGATCAAATGTAGAATATTGAAGATTGACACAGATTGTTATACTTACTTAGTCGTTCCTCTTCTACCGTGGGGTTTAACGGTTTGCCAGAGAGAGCGTCATACTATCCTATCTGCTATCTTCCTCCTGGCATGGTTACAATCTAGTCCTCAGTCCTTCAGAGACTGTCTAATGTTGTCCTCCCAGCTGACTCTGGGTCGTCCTTGGAGGTCTGGTTCCCGGGCTCATAGTTTCCCGTATGGATTATTATAAATTGTCTTATCGATATATGCGATCCCGACGTTATTAAACTGTTTAATTCCATTGGCAAGGACCATGAAATGACGGACAAAGAATATAATGCTTGTAAATGAATTCGGTTATTCCTTGTGGAAAAATTATTGTTAAATTTACAACACTTTATCATTAAATATATGTGGATAATCATGGTCTAATTGAGTGCTTTAATTATGTTGTGTGGACCCTTTGTACGAAAGTAGTACTTCAGATTACACGTTGGCCCTTCTGTGAGTGAGCCACACAACATGGACTGACAGGGGTACACAACATAAGTGTACAGAAGTTCAGACAGATAATGTGCACACAACAACCCTTACACACGCTCACGCACATACATATACACAAATGCAGGTTGTCCCAGAAGGAAAGGTCAATACTTTGGGAGGGCATAGTATCGGTCATTCTAAGAAACAGTTCAAATGAACATGTGTCCCTGTCTTAACGGTTTCCGAGATATAACTGTTTGAATGTACAGCTGCAAAAGTATTGATAATGAAATGGTATTTATTGTTTAAATGACAAATTTGTTACAAGTATGTTAAGCTTATAATAACTTTTTTTGAAAATGTCACTGTCAACTTCAATACAATTTGCAACTCATGTGAGAAGATGACGTGTTGCTTGTCTGAGTTGATCTGAACGTTTCTTTATGCAGCTGTCGTGAATTATTCTAATCCCCATATATAAATTAAAACGTAAATGCAAAGCATAACAAATAAATTTAATAAAAGGAAAGAAGAATGGTAAAGAACAGTGCTGTCACAATGACTGTACTCGAAATCCCCCTTGTTTTCTACTTCGTCGGCAAATTGTAACGCTTTCACGTTGATAGTAAAAGCCTACTGTGTCGCTGCACGCTTTCTTCAATGAAACGTGTACTGTATTTCTTGGAAAAACCTTGAGATACGCAAGCTGATCAATGACCTAAATTTAATATTTCATTCATTCCATTTTATACACGGTGTAACTAAAAGACAGATGGACTAAAGGATAGAGAGAAGGGAGAGGCAGAAAGCAGGGACACCTGCAACACTAAACACGCGTCGCGCGATACACAATTGCTGCCATCACGCGTGTAAGGCCACATGCACTAACTTTATTTCAAATCGACAGTGATAAAATTCACTACCCATACCAGAGTTAGGTTTTAAAATCCTGAAAAACGCTTATTGGGAATTATGACATTATACCGGTTTACATTTGAAAACATGACAGTATCCAGACACCACATGGGGATTGAAGTGAACAGGAGGTGGTAGAAAATGCACATTTTGAACGCAGCCACCTAGCTCCCTTAAATTCGTATATTTGGGTTCCTTAGGGTTTGCTGACAAAGAATATGTAAAACGTTACGCAAATAGTCTAGGAATTACCAAGTTATGGCCAAAATAAAATAGTGGGGGTTCCTGACAGCATGAAATCATTTCTGCTCATAAAATTTTTTTATAACGTGTTTGAAAAAACATTACGTTACGGAAATAGCCTACCATGTTAACTCCTATTTGATTGGAGCGCAATAAATGAAAGACTAAACACGATTGGTCGGACTATAAATACTATCTTGTGTTGTCAGGGGAAACGTGAGAAAGGGGTACTTTTTTGAAAAGATGTGTAGACATGGTTTGATTGGGTAGAGCTACGAATATACTCAATTCAGAGCGTCTGTTCATTGCCACATCTTGTAATAAACCTACTAAGAAACAGTACGTTGAGCACCAGTGTATATTTTTTATAAAATAAAGCCTGGGACATCGGCAGATCGGAGTTGTGCTATATTCATTGCCAGTCAACGAAACTGTTTATTATTATTTCCATGAATTGTGGGACCGTGGTCTTAAAGTTATTGAGCAGCACCTGGTCAGAGCTTTGCTGAAGCCAGAGGTGGACAGCATACTCCTTGGTCCATATAGCATCCAGTGGGGTGGCTCCAGAACTCATTACAGTAATCAAGCAGAGGAGTCTTTTACTGCAGTCATCACGCAAGATAAGAGAGTGTGGCCATGGAGCTCAACATTATGTACCCCCATCTTAAAATGACATTATAAACTAAAATTAAGAGGGGAATTTAATTGTTTTAATACCAGGAACTGAGAACATCTCCAATACTAGTTCCAATAGAACCAAACTATTGAAGTCATGATGACAAATACCAACAGAGCTTGAACAAAACAAAACCAGTATTACCTCATATTACCACTACACAACTGACACACATAGGATACCATTAATAATATATGTCACTATAAGAATCATATTAATAAATTCTGTACATATAACTTGTAATTAAAATTGATTGTGATTCCTGGTTCCCTTTGTATTTGAATCAGGACACATATACATTCATGACAGCACTGAATACATATTGTTATTTGAAAAGTTATCAGTGACTCCTTTAAGATGTCCTCTTAGAGTGTTATATGTATGTGAGTGTCACAGTGTTGTCAAGTGTGGTGGAATAAATTAAATTGTTTATCTGTCTGTTGTTGTTATGACTTACACTTCATCATACACATACCCTAGACATATAACGTAGTCATCACACTATTCCAGAATAATTCTGACTGAGGTATACATATGTGGCAGTAAGTAAGGTTATCTATAATACACTACTCGTATTAGATATAGATACCTTCACAGCTGATCTCAGTCAGTACACTAAGTCCCCTATAAATATTTATAACATCCCACTTTACCACATATATTGGGGGCTCGTCCGGGATTTTGAATCTTTCCCTATTACAAATATTGGGGGTAACTCACTTCAGGGAATAATAAGAATTAAAGGGTATCCTTGGGTGAAAATAAATAAGGTTGAGCTCACGGTGCCTGTGTTGTCTTGAGTTAATTAGTCATAGATAAAATTGTTTAGACATTTATCTGTTAGACAATGGCCGACCTGGCAAAATTTCGATCTGCTGCTGTACAGACTGCGAAAGAGTTAGGAATGGACGGACAAATTATGATTTCTTATGTCACTGCTGAATGTGACAAATATATTGAACGGGAAGAAAGAAGATTAGAAAAAGAGGCCGAAAGAAAATTAGAATCTGAAAGATTGGCCGAAGATAAGAGAATAGAAGCTGAAAAAGAGATTAAGAGGTTGCAGATTGAGGCTGAGGCTAAGAGGTTGCAGATTGAGGCTGAGGCTAAGAAATTGGAAGCAGAAGAAAGAAGATTGACTGCAGAAAAAGAAGACAAGAGATTAGCTGCAGAAAGGGAAGCCGAAGAAAGAAGATTAGCTGCAGAGAGGGAAGCAGAAAAGGAGGAGAAGAGATTACAAAGGGAACATGAGTTACGACTAAGGGAGTTTGAGTTTCAAGGCCATGCTCCTGAAAATGGTGCCAGTCCCTTTGCCTCTGATGCTACTGCTAGCCAGGGAGCCTCAACCTCAGCTATGAATTTTCATTTAGATCATTTTGTTGAGAAAGATGATGATATAGAGAGCTATCTAAATAGGTATGAACTATTAGCTACCACATATGGGCTGGAGAGAGAAAGGTGGAGCTTAAAGTTATCTCAGGGACTTCGTGGGGCAGCTTATGAAGTTTTTGCAAAAATGAGCAGAGGTGATCAGGAAAATTATGACATGCTAAAGCAGGCTCTTTTGTTAAGATATGAAAAGAACGCAGAATTTTATAGGAAAAAATTTAGGAATGCTAAACTACTGTCAGGTGAAACCTATCACCAGTTCTCTGCACGAATAGAGACATACTTGGAGAAATGGACTTCTCTGGGGTAAACCCAAGATCTTAAGGAAATGGTCCTTATAGAGCAATTAAGAGAGTCCATGGCTCCAGACCTGAGAACGTTTCTCATGGAACAAGGTGCAGAGAGGCTGGGTGAGTTGCTAAATGTTGCTGAAAGGTATCAAGCAGCTCAAGCAGAGGTAACAGGTAATAAAAAGAAACAAGTGGATAACTTTAGGGCACCACAGAACTTTAATAAATTTGATCCTAGGGATCAAAACAAAGGTAAGCACCAGTTTGATAGGCCATGGTATGAAAATAAAAATAAAACCCCACAATTCGATGAAAGGAAATATGATGAAAGAAAATCTTTCAACCAAGGAAAAAGGTGGTGTAAAAATTGTAAGATGAACAATCATGACACTGACCATTGTAGAAGGAAACCTGTGTATATGGCCACCCTTCAGGTCAGGTCGACCCCAAGAAAGGAGGAGGATATTATGTTAGATACCACTCCAGAAGAGATGAGGAAGGCACAGGCTGGGGATAAAACACTCAAGCCTTGTTTCAGGAAATTGTCAACTTGTCATACAACTCCAGGCAAGGGAGATTTTTACATGAAAAACAAGTTGATGTATAGGAAGACTGGAGCTAGATCCAAAGGTCAGGGACAGCTGGTACTTCCTAAAAGATATAGGGCAGACTTAATAAGGAGCTTACATGTGAAACCAGATGGGGACCATGAGAAGATAGGTACCATCATTCAAAAGGTGGCTCACAATTATTATTGGCCCAAAGCAAGATGGGACATTGAGAATTTTGTAGAAAGGTGTAGCATAGCACATGAGGGAACACCCACAAGTGGGAACATTGATCAGGACCTGGACACGCCACGGGGCAAAATTAGGCCTGATAATAAAAAGAAAAATAGATTTGATAAAGTGGACCAAATGGAATGGGAAGCCCCTTTTCACGGACAAGCTTCACTTAACTGTTTTACAATGGCCACTATGCGGAGAGTGCAAAAAGATGTCTGACCCCAGGATAAGCCGAAAATCCCTCAATCGGACTTAAACAAACTGGAGGAAGAGGATGTAGAGAGGAAATCTCTCATCAAGAATTTTAAGTGGGGAGAAAGCCCCAAAAGAAAAATTGGTAGCGGTCGTTTTATGCATGATAATTCTGGGAAGAAAAATCATCACTATAGAGCTTGGAGTGGAAGAGACCATACCGGTGCATTGACAAATAGGTCCACAAAATTAAAGGTCCATATGTAGCTTTGTTAAGAACGTGGACTGATGAAAAGGCAGAGGAAAACATTACATCTTCATACCAATATGTGAATGAGCTGACCACTCGTTTAAAAACTGGCTGGAAACTTGCCAATGAAAATTTGAAACAAGCCAGGAAGAAACATGCTGCCTATTATAACAGGAAGGCGAAAGACAGAGATTTGGCTGTGGGAGAGAAGGTACTGCTTCTTCTCCCCGGGAGTCAGAATAAGTTACAGATTGGATGGCAAGGTCCATATACAGTTTTAGAGAAGGTGTCTAGAACAAATTATAAGATAGATAAGAAGGGGAAAGAAAAAATCTATCATGTGAATCTCCTGAAGAAATATTTGGAAAGAGAACATCAGGAAGAGACACACTTGTTGACCTTGTCCATCGCCATGGAGATGAAAAAGGAACCACTTTCATCATTTGAATATCCATTACACCCCTGTGAGACAGCAGCACAGGTGAAAATCAGTACACATTTAACAAAAACTCAGAAAGAGAGAGTGCAACAGGTTCTAAATAATCATGCAGAGGTGTTAACAGACCGACCAGGGCATACAAACCTATTGGAATATGATATGAAACTGATAGACCCCACACCTGTCTGTATGAAACCATATTCGATTCCGTTTGCTAAGGAGAAAGCTTTGAAGGAAGAGATAGACTATCTGTTGAAGGAAGGAATTATTTCGCACAGTGAATCCTCATATAGTTCCGGTGTTGTACTCTTAAGGAAGCCCTCTGGAGAACATAGACTCTGTATAGATTACAGGAGACTGAATGCTATTACAGAAGGACAGGTGGATCCATTGCCGGATACAAATCAGCTGTTTGTCAGACTAAATAAAGCTAAATATTTCTCAAAAGTGGATCTGAGTAAAGGATACTATCAGATTCCAGTAAAGCCTGAGGTTAGACCATACCTAGCTTTTAGTACCTCAGAAGGACACTATGAGTTTAATAGATTGCCATTTGGATTGAAGAATGCGCCTAGTGTCTTCTCTAGAATGATGAGAAAATTATTGGACCCTCTGAATAATCCATGTATAACAAATTTCATGGATGATATCTTTATAGCAACAGAAACATTTGAGGAACACATTGACTCTCTGAAGATGCTGTTTGATCGACTTAGGGAAGCAAATTTAACAGCCCGACCAACCAAATGTTGCGTTGGATGTAAAGAATTGGAATTTTTGGGACACACAGTTTATCAGGGAAACATGACCCCTGACCCAAAGAATTTAGAGAAACTAAAGAAAGCCCCGAGACCACAAACCAAGAAGGACGTGAGATCCTTTGTCTCATTATGTGGTTTCTACCAGAAGTATATCAAAAACTTTAATTCCATATGTGCACCGTTAACTGATTTGACACGTAAAGGACATCCAGATCGCATTACATGGACACCACAATGTGAAATGGCTTACCAAGAATTGAAGGAAAAGCTCACAAGTAAACCTATTTTGAAATTACCTGACTTAAGTCAAGAATTCATAGTAAGGACTGATGCCAGTAATATTGGGTTGGGTGCAACTCTACTACAGAAATCAGATGCATTGGATGGGGAATTAAGCCCAGTGGCATATGCTAGCAGAAAATTGAATAAAGCTGAAATCAACTACTCAACTAGCGAAAAAGAATGTCTTGCAGTAATATGGGCAATAAAGAAATTCAATATTTATCTGTATGGGAAGGCATTTAAGTTGCAAACGGATCACAAACCTTTATCGTTTCTAGCCCAGGCTAGGCATGAGAACTCTAGGTTACTCCGATGGTCCTTGCTTTTGGCTCCCTATAACTTTAGCATTGAGTATATATCTGGAAAAACAAATTTGGGAGCGGATTTTTTAAGCCGCCATCCGTGTGATGAGAATCACCGTAAACCCCAGAAATAATAATAAATTTCTCTATGTGTATATAGAATAAAGGACTGACATATAATGTCTGTTTTAAGAGGGGAGATGTCGTGAATTATTCTAATCCCCATATATAAATTAAAACGTAAATGCAAAGCATAACAAATAAATTTAATAAAAGGAAAGAAGAATGGTAAAGAACAGTGCTGTCACAATGACTGTACTCGAAATCCCCCTTGTTTTCTACTTCGTCGGCAAATTGTAACGCTTTCACGTTGATAGTAAAAGCCTACTGTGTCGCTGCACGCTTTCTTCAATGAAACGTGTACTGTATTTCTTGGAAAAACCTTGAGATACGCAAGCTGATCAATGACCTAAATTTAATATTTCATTCATTCCATTTTATACACGGTGTAACTAAAAGACAGATGGACTAAAGGATAGAGAGAAGGGAGAGGCAGAAAGCAGGGACACCTGCAACACTAAACACGCGTCGCGCGATACACAATTGCTGCCATCACGCGTGTAAGGCCACATGCACTAACTTTATTTCAAATCGACAGTGATAAAATTCACTACCCATACCAGAGTTAGGTTTTAAAATCCTGAAAAACGCTTATTGGGAATTATGACATTATACCGGTTTACGTTTGAAAACATGACAGTACCCAGACACCACATGGGGATTGAAGTGAACAGGAGGTGGTAGAAAATGCACATTTTGAACGCAGCCACCTAGCTCCCTTAAATTCGTATATTTGGGTTCCTTAGGGTTTGCTGACAAAGAATATGTAAAACGTTACGCAAATAGTCTAGGAATTACCAAGTTATGGCCAAAATAAAATAGTGGGGGTGCCTGACAGCATGAAATCATTTCTGCTCATAAAATTTTTTTATAACGTGTTTGAAAAAACATTACGTTACGGAAATAGCCTACCATGTTAACTCCTATTTGATTGGAGCGCAACAAATGAAAGACTAAACACGATTGGTCGGACTATAAATACTATCTTGTGTTGTCAGGGGAAACGTGAGAAAGGGGTACTTTTTTGAAAAGATGTGTAGACATGGTTTGATTGGGTAGAGCTACGAATATACTCAATTCAGAGCGTCTGTTCATTGCCACATCTTGTAATAAACCTACTAAGAAACAGTACGTTGAGCACCAGTGTATATTTTTTATAAAATAAAGCCTGGGACATCGGCAGATCGGAGTTGTGCTATATTCATTGCCAGTCAACAAAACTGTTTATTATTATTTCCATGAATTGTGGGACCGTGGTCTTAAAGTTATTGAGCAGCACCTGGTCAGAGCTTTGCTGAAGCCAGAGGTGGACAGCATACTCCTTGGTCCATATAGCATCCAGTGGGGTGGCTCCAGAACTCATTACAGTAATCAAGCAGAGGAGTCTTTTACTGCAGTCATCACGCAAGATAAGAGAGTGTGGCCATGGAGCTCAACATTATGTACCCCCATCTTAAAATGACATTATAAACTAAAATTAAGAGGGGAATTTAATTGTTTTAATACCAGGAACTGAGAACATCTCCAATACTAGTTCCAATAGAACCAAACTATTGAAGTCATGATGACAAATACCAACAGAGCTTGAACAAAACAAAACCAGTATTACCTCATATTACCACTACACAATTGACACACATAGGATACCATTAATAATATATGTCACTATAAGAATCATATTAATAAATTCTGTACATATAACTTGTAATTAAAATTGATTGTGATTCCTGGTTCCCTTTGTATTTGAATCAGGACACATATACATTCATGACAGCACTGAATACATATTGTTATTTGAAAAGTTATCAGTGACTCCTTTAAGATATCCTCTTAGAGTGTTATATGTATGTGAGTGTCACAGTGTTGTCAAGTGTGGTGGAATAAATTAAATTGTTTATCTGTCTGTTGTTGTTATGACTTACACTTCATCATACACATACCCTAGACATATAACGTAGTCATCACACTATTCCAGAATAATTCTGACTGAGGTATACATATGTGGCAGTAAGTAAGGTTATCTATAATACACTACTCGTATTAGATATAGATACCTTCACAGCTGATCTCAGTCAGTACACTAAGTCCCCTATAAATATTTATAACATCCCACTTTACCACAGCAGCCAATAGCATCCAATAAAAGAGCGAGTAATTTGTCTCGTGTGTCCACTATTTTTCTGTAAATTTCATCCTTCATCCAACCGCATAAACAATAATCTAACAGAGTTAAATCTGGAGATCTTGGTGGCCAGTTAATGGCACTGCCATGACCGATCCACCGATTAGGTAAAGTTTCATTTACATGCTGCATCACTTGTCGGGTAAAATGTAGAGGAGCTCCGTCATGATGAAAGTACATAGTATTCCGTTAAGCCAAATGAACATAATCTAATTGTTCCGGTAATTCATCGCGCAGAAATTCTAGGTAATTATGTCCTGTCACATGATCTTAAAAAAATAACAGGACCCTGTCACGTGATCTACTAAAATAATGGGGCTAACTAACTCGTCATCGATGATACCGCACCACATATTGATTGAGAAACGACGTTGAAAATTTGTTTGCACACTACCATGTGGATTTTCGTGAGAACATCGATGAGCGTTATGTGTGTTGTTGATTCCGTTACAGGAAAGGGAGGCATCAAAGAAGAGTTGGCCACTCGAAAAGCAGCAGCTGGAAGACTTTTTCAGGCCATAAATCGAGGATTCCTCAGCAAGAGAGGTTGGTAAGAAAACGAAGATGGCTGTATACCGCTCCACCTATGTCCCAGTCTCGATATATGGATGCGAGTCATGGGCAATGACCACAACCCACAAAAGCTAGATCCAAACCTCAAGAATGAGGTATCTGAGGAAGGTGGTTGAAGTAACAAGAAGAGACATGGTCCGCAACCAGACGATACGTCAAGGCCTAAAATCCCACCCCCTGCAGACCCAAGTAGAACAGTCCCAACTAAGATGGTTTGGCCATGTCTGCAGAATGGGAGAAGATCGGTTACCACGACAAGCATGGGAAACAAAGAGCCAGGGATCCAGACCCCCAGGACGACCCAGAGTCCGCTGGGAGGACAACATTTGACAATCTTTGAAGGACCGAAGACTAGAATGGAACCAGGCCAGGAGAAAGACAGCCGATAGGATAGTCTGGCGCTGTCTCTCACAAACCTCTACACCTCACGGTAGAAGGGGAACGACTAAGTAAGATTCCGTTACGCGTGAAAGTAACTTCGTCAGTTAATAGTGTCAATGGAAGTAATAGACGATTAGAATGTAACCTATGATAAAACTCTAGTTGTATGATACTGTCCCCTGGGTGGAGGTTTTGTACACACTGTAAGTGAAATGGTTTCAAGCCGTCTTCATGTAACGTTCGCCACAGTCTTGTTTGTGAAACACCGAGACGTGGAGAAATTCTTCGTGTGCTAGTAGGACGGGTACGCTCTACCATTTGAAAAATGTTTTCTTATTCATCCACATTATGTTGACGTGCTCGTTCAGGTGAAACATGAGCACTTTGGAAGTGTATCACATTCATGCAATGTACTGAAAACCTTGTAAAACACTCTTCAATTCGGAAATTCTGCCGTTAGGAAAATGTCGACGGTATTTTTCAACAGCAGCAGTGGCACTACCATTGCAGGAAAGCATAAACATACAGCATATCTACATATTCGACATTTGTGAAGATGTGCGGAATTTTTAACAACACTTCTACAATATCACTGTCAACAGTCACAATAGCCAACTCAAGCTTAAAACTGTATCACATGATTCCGACACTTGCGTGTGCATCATAAAGGGAGGGAAGGACACTACTGTGCGACTAATTCAAATAACTCTATCTCGGAAACCGTTCGGAATGGGACACATGTTCAAATGAACTTTGTTTCTTAGAATGACCGATACTATGACCTCCGAAAGTATTGACCTTTCCACGTGGTACACCCTGTATACACTTGCACACACACACAGCCGGGCGTAGGCAGTTGGGAGCTAAGGGCAAGAGGGCGCAGGAGCAGCCAAGAAAAATTAAAAGGAATTATTCGTCAAGACGCCCAACGTTTCTTCAGCAGTGGCGAAATTCGCCCATACAGATTCACGCATTGTAAATGTTTTATAAGAAACACTAAAACTAAAGAGTGACAAAGTATTAATATAGTCTTTTAAGTTGTTATAGTTTTTTTCCCCTTCTTTTGAAAGTAATAACTCTACTACTGATCTGCAATTTTAGCCACAAATGTTACTTAATTTTCAAGAAGATTTCAATAAACCTTCACGACTAAAAGTTTGGGAGTGGGTGCGCATGTCAAACCGCTCACCCGGGCTCCAAATGCTCTAAGTCGACTCTGCATATACACACACACACATATGAAGTTGCTTTTAAATGTCACATTTTCCTATTGTTAATAGTTATATATATATATAGTTAATAGCCTACTTTTACTCACTGTTTCCAATTCCGTCTAGATCCATACAAGAAGTAGAGTTACACAGTCGCCAGAGTCCCTCATACATACCGCGTGACTCGTCTCGATACCAGGAGTTAGTAGTAAAGGCCAGCCAGCTGTGGGTACGACATTTAACAAAAACTAAGTATCCAATGCGTTGTCTTACAAACACACACACACACACATCACACACATATATAAATATATATATGCAAAAGAAATTGCCACAGCACCACACTGTAAAAACACATGAATGTTTGGTGAATGTTTAGTGAATGTTTGGTGAATGTTTGGTGAATGTTTGGTGAATGCTTCGTGCAAGGGGACCAGCTATAGTGGTGGTTTCATGCTCCGCAACAAGCGCAAAGGAAAATGATTGTGTGTGTGTGTGTGTGTGTGTGTGTGTGTGTATGTATATGTATGTATGTATGTATATCACATTTTCCTATTGTTAATAGTATATATATATATTATTAACAATAGGAAAATGTGATATATCAGAATCTTTATTCTCCAGAACATACATTGATATGTACTGACATGATGTAATAAAATACAACATGGCATATAGGAGAATCATTTAGAGTCCGCAAGTGTGCTAATTCCCGCCCAGGAAACAATCGCCGAACGTTCATAATCCGTTGACTTACTCGCATGAAAATCAAACTTGATGTTACAGTATCACCTTTAAAATATTCAGCAACATAATCCTGAACTTGAGCCCAACACATTGCAAACTCATACAGCGTTAATGAGGGCTGTTACCACATACATACACACATACATACATATCAGAATTTTTATTCTCCAGAAAATACAATACTATGTACTGACATGATCTAATAAAATACAACATGGCATATAGGAGAATCATTAGAATCTACATAAAGTAAATTTACATAAATTCATACAGCGTTAATGACGGCTGTTACTACATACATACATATCAGAATCTTTATTCACCAGAAAATACATTGATATGTAATGACATTATATAATAAGATACAACATGGCATGTAGGAGAATCATTAGAATTTACATAAATTAAATTTACATAAATTCATACAGCGTTAATGAGTGCTGTTACCACACATACATACATAATCACATACATACATACATACATACATACATACATACATACATACATACATACATACATACATACATACATACATACATACATACATACATACATACATACATACATACATACATACATACATACATACATACATACATACATACATACATACATACATACATACATACATACATACATACATACATACATACATACATACATACATACATACATACATACATACATACATACATACATACATACATACATACATACATACATACATACATACATACATACATACATACATACATACATACATACATACATACATACATACATACATACATACATACATACATACATACATACATACATACATACATACATACATACATACATACATACATACATACATACATACATACATACATACATACATACATACATACATACATACATACATATGAGGCCCATTTAGAAAATGTTACCAACATAAATTTGATAAGTACTATTCACTGACTGCAGAAATTAACGAATTAGGCTATCGTACACATGTAATCGTACTGATCGTTGGTAGTTTGGGACATGTGCATGTAAAGTGTGTGAGTGGATTAATGTCGCTGGGGTTGCGGAAATTTGAAACCAAAGTTCTATGTAAATATGTCAGCATTAGTGCAATTATGGGCTCTTACAGAATATGGAAACTTTGATGTAAAAAAACACCCATTTTAAACTGCCGGAGATGTTTTCCACACTTTTATTAAGTCTAATCTTAATTGTGCTCTGTTTAATATACCAAACTACTATTGTATTTCATGCTATATTTAGTATCTCACTCCACTACCTGCCAATGTATTTTATGGCAAACAAAGATTCAGATACAACCTCCATGTAAATAAATAAGGGAGCTGCTGTAAAACTGGTAAGAGAATAAATATATATAAACAAATAAAAAGGTATTAGATCAGTTTTACAAATTAATGGTACACAAGAAACACGGGACGTTTCGGGTTTCACCCTTCGTCAGCCACAGTTACAAATAAACAACAAGGACAAGAAATATAGACAGGTTAAAGAAATATACTATAGACACTACACAACACGTAATGTGTATATAATTATATATTTGAAATATAACAATACAGGTGAAGAGCAATAATAAAGCAAGGAAAATACAAAAACCTAAAACATTTAATGACTATTAATTCAACAATCAACGAAAATCAAAAGCAGAAAATGGAATAACAAAACAATAAGCCCTGATATGACACTATCGGCCACAGATACGGAGAAGCGGTAAATACAATGGCGACAGGAATCACAAAATTAAAAACATGTTTTTTTTTTTTTTTTTTTCTATAACCAGCGGCACTCGAGCTTTCTAGCCCTTTTGGCCCAATGACATGTCATTGCGAGGCTGGGGGGTCAGTGGACTTTCCTTCCAACCCGGTCAGGAGCTTCGCTCCTTCCCATCCACACGGGATTTATGTGCAGGAGCCGTTCAGATTATTCAGTCAAATTTCCGGTCGTAAACATTTCTTCAAACGCCGACGCCCGGGTTTGAACCATAAAAACCTGGTCGCCAGTACAACGTTGTAGCCATTACACCAGCGCGGCTCCCAAAAACATGTAAAAACACCCATATTGATCTCCTTGAAAGGTATTCCACGCTAATTCTGTAAATTTCAATAACACTCATTTTTGGTATGTTGTATCGTATCATTTCATTACATGCCGTTGTCTGTTAGATTGTTATATACTGCACTTTGCAAAAAAAATAAATGGCAGTCATATTTTCGCAACGCAGCACACTCATAGAAGCAAATAATAATAAAAACTGTATGTCCAGAGGAAGATTAGTATTTCCCCTATCTATTAACAGTGGTTTCAGTACAATATAATGTTGCCTTCTCCAGCAAGGCAGGCCTGGATGCGGCGAGGCATACTTCCCACAAGTGTTTGTAGGTAATTGTGAGTCAGACTGTCCCAGTATTTTTCAGCTACCTTCTTCAATTGTTCAACGTCTCTGAGTCCACTCTTTTTTAAATGATTCTTGAGTAGTGCCCAAACGTTTTCAATTGGGTTTAGGTCGGGACTGTTGCTGGGCCACTTCAGCACTATCACATTCTTCTCTTGCAGCCATGCTTTGGTGGTATGAGCTGTATGCTTTGGGTCATTGTCATGTTGAAATGTGCACCCATCGGGGTACATGACCTGCATAAATGGCAGAAGTTGTCCCTCTAGTATGTCGATGTACCTTTCTTTCGTGAGAATTCCTGTGAAAACACACAGTGGGGTGGCACCTTTTGCTGACACCCCTCCCCAAAGATGGAATTTCTGGGTATGTTTCGGTCGCTGGTACACAGGATTTACAGAGTCTTTCGTCCAAATATTTATTTGAGCAGGATAAGACCAAACAGAACATTCATCTGAAAAAAATCACATTGTCCCATGACAAATTTTTGTTTTCGTGGCACCAGTTCAAGCGCATCTGTTTGTGAGTCTCTGTGAGCAATGGTGACGAAATTACCCGCTTTTTTTGTGTAATTCATCCTGTGTAGCTCCCGGTTGACAGTAGCATTAGATACCTCTGGGCTTCCCAACTCGATCATGCGCTGCCGTATGTTTTCTACACTCTTCATTGGCCCAGCCCGAACGATTTGGGCGAGACGCCGATGGTCCTTTGTGTCCAAAATTCTTGGCCTCTCACTACCTTCTTTTCGCTCGATTCCATTACCTGCTTTTAATTTACTCACAACTCTGTAGACAGTCTGCTCAGGAATGTTCAAGGTTTTAGAAATGCTGGAACATGTTTGATTTCCTTCATTCCAAAGCTGTGAAATTAACATACACTTTGTCTTTGTATCCATTTTCTGCCACTAGCATTAGAAATTGTCGTCTGCTCTATTATCAAGAGACTGTACTCTACGCTAATTTTTATTTTATTTTTGGCAGTGTTTGCTGACTTAAGTGGAGTGAAAATTTGGGGCAGAACATGCATATTTAATTAGATTTCAGCATAGTTAGCTGAGCAATATGACTGCCATTTTTTTTTGCAAAGTACTGTATATATATATATATATATATATATATATATATATATATATATATATATATATATATATATATATATATATATATATATATATATATATATATATATATATATATATATATATATATATATATATATATATATATATATATATATCGAAGATAACCTGGACTGCTTTTTTTGCGTTAAAAAACTACAAAAGCTTAAATTATCGTAACAATTCTTATTGTTAACTTAGTCTCCCAGATCCCATTGATCTGGGTGTCTCCGTTGTTGGCATGTGAAGTACTTGGGTCAGCGCTTACTATCGTATAGTAGGTCTATTTTTCTCACTCTCTATCTTTTCCAAAATCTTTCTCCCACATTTTGCTCTTTCATCGTGGTTAAAGTAATCTTTCTTAATCACGACTTGTGTAACTTTACACGCCTTTGATTTAGTTTCCCAACCTTCAGTTACCTTGCGGAACACGCCTGGCTCCATCACAATTTTGGGGAACCCACATGACTATAGTGCGAATTATTATGACACATAATCCCCCGGGTAAACATCACAAGACATACCACATTGGAAACAATGAAACCCGGTGCGGTGGAGGAGTGACAACAAAGGGCTTGTGACTTGCTCAGGAATGTGTGCTGCAAGATAGTAGCCGATGATAGGGGTTTAAGCCTCTTAGGTGTCGAGTACAGAGTGAGATAATGAACAATGGACCCCACCATAGTACGCATGACACGCAAAGCGACAAAGGACAGAAAGCTTTGTGACAGAGGAGGCGTTGGCTTCTGCATTAGCCGACCAATCATCAAAAACCTGTTTGTCGTGCCAAAGTACATGCAGCACGGCATTGAAAGTTGTTGTGAGAGCCCACCCCCTTTTAGCCAGTGACACGCCCTGACTGGGGACAAGAGAGAGAGAGCCAAGGCCTAATCCACATAATGGAGGCCTAGCGATTGGTTTGTAGGCGGAGTTATACGTCACATGTCTAATGTTGGAACACGTTGGTAACCAGAAATATAATGTACCGCGAAGTTCGCCAGAGATCAGTACGAAGTGTCTAATTTAGTGGCGCAGAAAACGTTTCCCAAGAGCTTAACTTGAATAAACTTATTAATTCCTGTGTGGATAATTCATATCTGTGAAGTTTATAGTGTTCTTAAGCAGTTTGCGAAGGGAAAAGGAGGTTAGTAAATTTAAAAAAAAACTAATAATAATTTTCCGTAGTCTTTAATTAAGATTTACTTGTGCACTTATCATCATAGCTATATGTGAGGAAGACAGTTTTCAATTAATCCTTCTCATAAATGTTTAATTAAATCAAAGATTTCCCCCTAGGATGATAGGATGCTAGAAAGTAATTGATAGTCCATACTTCATCATCATTACAGACTTACATGTGCCCACACTCTAAGGCGCAATATATTTAACACTTATCAGGAGCATCTCATGTCATACATAATTACTAGAGAATTGAACTCATCATTTGCGAGGAGTAGTATAAAAGAAAGTCAACCATTGATATTAAGTGTGAAAACTTACGAAGACTTTTGAGTGTCTTCAGTCTAACGGAAGTCTGAGTCTACACATTACGTGTTTGGCGTCTACAAGAAAGAAACTAGCAAAGTGCGTCTGAATTTAGGACATCCTCCACTTCCTCAATTAAGAAGGAAGATTTCTCGCCCACGTTTTACACTGGAATTGCGCAGCATTTTTTTCACCTGCTTATCAAGTGCTCACAGGGTGATTACATATTCAAATATCAAGTTCAACTCCCTCGACAGCTTACCGCATGAGTCAAGCTAAAGCACGCGCAAGTTGACTCATATTTATAGCAAGTTCAACACACTCATAAGAGCGCATTTTGAGAATCAAGTTTCCAGATTTACAAGCTGATTCCCATACACAGCTAGCAAGCTCACCTTACTCCATAGCATATTTTATGAATCAAGAGTCGGGGAGCCGCGCTGGTGTAATGGCTACGACGTTGTACTGGCGACCAGGTGTTCATTGTTCAAACCCGGCCGTCGGCGTTTGAAGAAATGTTTACGACCGGAAATTTGACTGAATAACCTGAACGGCTCCTGCACATAAATCCCGTGTGGATGGAAAGGAGCGAAGCTCCTGACCGGGTTGGAAGGAAAGTCCACTGACCCCCCAGCCTCGCAATGACATGTCATTGGGCCGAAAGAGCCGGAAAGCTCGAGTGCCGCGGGCTATAGAAAAAAAAATGAATCAAGAGTACTTACTCAAGTTGTTGAGTCTACATACCAAGATCATTTTGTGTAAGAGCACCAGTCTAGCCAGTGCCTTTCAAGGATTAGACAGCTGTCATTTCCTTAAGACAACAGTGAACGATTTGTCAACGTTACAGAGATAGTGCCAAACATTGAAGGACTTATATCGTCAAAGTTCTCAGTACACAAAAGCTTTCATCAGGACGTCCTCATCTTGGAGATAACTCACCCAACATACCAGTCACCTACCTGGGACAGTCTATGCATACATGAGTATACGGGTGTGATGCTGCACTGTAATTATGTCCTTCAACCGGCCCGATTCTGTTCTTTTTTTTTTGAATTTTCACCATTTTTTTCTTCTCATTTGAATATATATCGTGGTTGGTATTTTTGGGTATATAATTAAATGGGGTCGTTTTATGATGGTAGGTTTATTTTACACTCGACCAGTTTTTCTTTCTTCTGATTTTCCGCGATTTTTCGTTGTTTACGGAAATCGCTATTTTTCGGGCACGCCTGTATGACGCGTCAGAAACGCACGTGGACGTGACGCAATCATGGACACGCGGTTTTCGCGTTGTTTTCAAATTTGATTGGCGTAGCTCGTAGTTATTTTTACTTTTCTAGCGTTTCCATTGGTCCGAGGGAAAGCTAGGGTATGCGTAGGAGAGAGCACGCGGGGGTGGCCCCGGTGTGTATAAATAGCCACTTAAACGGCGGGCAAGTCTCTCTGAAGAAATATTGCTTGCCGGTCGACTTCGATTTATCGTCTCCACTGTGGGGAAAAACAGCGATAATCGGTATGTAGTAATTTTATTATCGTTTATTTATTAGAGGGTTCTTTGAGAAATTCGCCCGTAGTTAACTTCTTCGGGGACATTAACTTTTAAGTTTTAAAACGATAGTGCCATCCATTATCATTTTTGAAGAACGATGTAAATGTAACAGTGTGCTTATTCTTTCTAGGATTTTGGCAGTAGATAGGAACGTGTGAAGTTATGAGATGCACGTGTGCTCATATTTGTAGTATGTTGTGTAGAACCACCATTTATTCCTGTGTATTTACAAATGTAATTTTATTGGGAACCCCATTGTGGGTACGTTAATTGTATTATGCCTTAAATTTAAGAAATGCAGTCGGAGAGTAAAGATGTGTGTTATAAGTGAATCATACTGTGTGACGTACGTCTAGTTTGACAAGTGAATTCTCCCTGATATGATAGATGATTTAAAGGGACTTTTAGCTTTTCATAACATTAGAACCCCTGAACATTTGTTGTAACTTTTCGTTTAGTGGCATAGTCGCTTGCGTTTAGAGCCTTAATTGCCAGATAATAGCAGCGATAAGTTTGCACAGTACAGGTAGGAGGTAACACAGGTAAATTTGTACTTGTGTTTTTTTTCTCGTAGCGGTTCAGAGTTCCTCCCTTTCGCGTTGCTTCTTACTAGTTCTCTAGGCATACTTCATCTTATTCTTTAACAATGGCAGAGAGGATAAAGATGAGGTCCATCTTGAGGCTGGAAGCGAAAGAGGCAGGATTAGATGCAGAAGCTGCAAACGCGTTTATTAACCAGGAATTGGAAATATATGACGCGGAGCAACAGAGAGCCGAAGCTGAGAGGAAGGCGGAGCAACAGAGAGCCGAAGCTGAGAGGAAGGCGGAGCAACAGAGAGCAGAAGCTGAGAGGAAGGAAGAGAAAGAAAGAACAGAGAGGAGAGAAGCCCAGGAGAGGGCAGATAAGAAAGAAGCGGAAGAACGTCTTTTGGAACAGAAGAAAATTGAAGCAGAGATGGAAACTCGCAGAGAGAGAGAGAGAGAGAGACAAGGAAAGACAGCATCAACTGGCGCCATCGTCCTCCCCTCATCTCCCGCCCCACCGGCACCTGTCTAGTTCTTGTCATCAGTTCCACGTTGGCAACCCCGTCATACCACCCCAATCCCTCCGCTCCACGCAAGCATCCATCCATGAAAGTGCGCAGCCTTCTGGCCGTTGTCCCTGCCGTTCTCAATGTACGACACTTATGTACAGCAACATTTTTTTGCTTTGGCAATGTCGCTTGGTTGACGGATGTTTGACAAGCGTTTACATCTGAGGCCCACTCCTAGCGTGCTAATTTCAAATGAAGATGATATTTCACGCTCTGTTATTTGTCTGCTTCCCAACATCAGTTCTTCAAGGCTTTGAATGTTCACGTAGCATGTAGCTCTCTCTAACGATGAGGCAGGCTGATGAAATTTGAAGATATTTTCCAGGCCATAGAAAAGTACTACTCTATTCATCTATACCTGTTCTTAACGTTGACAAGGTTTTTGTTAAATTAATCTCTGGAATTCCTGCTAGATTCCTCTTTTCTTTGACAAGAAAGTGGCACTACGGCGGTGTATGTGTCTATGTGAGCGCGCGTGTGTGTATGTACGTATGTATATAAGTATATATATATATATATATATATATATATATATATATATATATATATATATATATATATATATATATATATATATATATATCGCATATAAATCGTACCAGTTTGCTTAGCATGTGCTTCTGTCATGTGCTAGGTTCTAAAAACATTTCAGGACAATACGGAAATAGCTCATTGCACTGTGCTTAGAGTGAAAGTTATGTCGATCCCCCATTAGAATCATCCCACGTTGAGGCTCAGCATTTTTTTTTCATTAGAATTTCATAGAACTACTCGCAAAATGCATCATCGATAGGTTTGTTTTATCCATCACGGTCTTAGATTTATGCATAACAGTAGAGAATGGATAGGATTCGTGAAAATGTGTTGTAAAATGAATCTCTTCCATAGAATATTCATTGCTGTAGGCAGTGCAGTACTAAGAAGGGGCGCGAGAGGGGCGATCTGCTCCGGGTGACAGCCAGGAGAGGGTGCTATTGGACACTGTTATGACAGTATAGTGTGACGAAATCAGTTGTACCCTTTTCATCAACTTCGTTCTCTCCTGCATTATTAACTTATTTCTTCATTTCCCTTCCTCATCGTCCTATTATTTGGCATATTTTATGCCCTACATCTTTTGCTCTGACCACTCCCTAGACTTGTTTACGTTTCACCAGGTGAATCGTAGTATTACAAAGCTAACTAGACAGGTCAACGGATAATACTTTTATCACTTAAGTCGTCTAGCCACCTTTGATAGAGACGATCCTTCTTGACACAAGGTGGTCGCGCACGATCGGCGGAAAGAAAGCCAGATTGACTGTCTAAGAAATCCGTCGGTGTACGCAAACACAGGTGATAATATGTAATCACTTCCGCTGGACCATCTATGTAGCAAAAGTACGGATAACATGTCAGAGGAGACAATATGGGCGGAAGGTATTAGTCAGGAAATAAGTTCCACGATGTGTTTGTGAGTTTGTATAAATACAATCGGAAGTATTACTGCCATATTTTTTTTTCCGTACGCCCGCTAATACTCGAGGCGAAATCTCAGGTTATTATTTTATGTCTAACCTGACATTGATTTTACGTGAGTATCCCTTTTTCTTGTACAGAGACAGGTGTCCCTCGCCATTCAGGCAAATACTCTCCGATTTCGGAGGTACCCATTACAGCTGGGTTGGCTCAGGAGCCGCCAATCCCTGGTCGACGACACTCCTTCAAATGTTCTCGCCAGGTCTCGAGTTAATCCAGTCCAAATCCCGGTCGACGAAAAATCCTCAAATGCCGTCGCCCGGGTTTGATCCTGAATCACCCGGTCGCCAGAGCGGTGTTGTAACCACTACGCTAGCGCGGCTCCACTGCCATATTTGAAAGAGGTCATGAGTTTAAATTTTTAAACTGATATTTTAAAACACGCGGGGGGTAGTGATGATTTAACACCCCGACCCACGTAGTTTTAAAGAGCTTACCATTAGTTTAATTTGAGAGCCGGAAAATACTTTGGCTTTCATTGCAAAGGTAGTCTAAAATACCATCTGGGACGTGGAATGAGAACGCGAAATATATTCTAGCGAAATCGGAGACACACATCAGACTGCATTGCAACGTCAAATTAGCAACTCCCAGGAGCCAGAGAGACATCGGACTAGTATTCCAGAATTAAAAGTGACAGATAAATTATTTGGGCGTCTTTATAACTTAAAAGAGAACCTGACATTTTAAATACAAATTCTGGAAATTTAAGGAATTAGAGTACCCGTCATAACAGGAATACTAAAATTTCCCCGAACAATTGTTTGAAGCATCTAATCAAAGTTGCTGTGTCCACTCTACTGTGCCAGGAGATTGTATATCCCATTTGGGGTAAGTTGTGAACATATAGTTTAAAATGTGAATTGTGATATGTCTGTACTTGCTAAGTGGTTATTGTTATGTGTAAATTTCATAACATTATTATCGCTGTTCGACTTCCTGGTTTTTTTTTTTTTTTTTTTTTTTTTTTTTTTTTTCGTACGCCCGCTAATACTCGAGGCGAAATCTCAGGTTATTATTTTTATGTCTAACCTGACATTGATTTTACGTGAGTATCCCTTTTTTCTTGTACAGAGACAGGTGTCCCTCGCCATTCAGGCAAATACTCTCCGATTTCGGAGGTACCCATTACAGCTGGGTCGGCTCAGGAGCCGCCAATCCCTGGTCGACGACACTCCTTCAAATGTCTTCGCCAGGTCTCGAGTTAATGCAGTCCAAATCCCGGTCGACGAAAAATCCTCAAATGCCGTCACCCGGGTTTGATCCTGCATCACCCGGTCGCCAGAGCGGTGTGGTAACCACTATGCTAGCGCGGCTCCCTAACTTCCTGGTTGATTTGTTTGGAGACCGTTGTCGTGGTATCAGGAAGTGACGTCATTATGTTTGCTGGCACCTTTGCAGCGCGGCTCATTCCGTAACTTCTCTGGAGTTATGTGATTTTCCTATATCTTCATTATGTTGTACCAGCACTAGCTTACCCATATACCATATACCTCCGTGTGGTAAGACTAGTTATTTGATGAAAGATATGAAGAGGATTCTGTTAAGTACGTGAGTTACTTATTAATACATAAACTATGTGAAAATGTCTTCGACATGGTTCTAAGTACAGGACTGTACTGCGACATTAGAGACCGTCATATTGATGCCTTATATGCATGATCATATCCTCTCTACATATTATTGGAGCTGTAAAGAAAATGAATAAATTGTTATGTGAATTGTCCAACCTGGCCTTGAGGAGTAATTCATGTTTTTCAAGTGTACTGCTCTTTGGGCGGGTTATGAACGGGACATACCCTTAACTGTGTTTGGTTCTACAGGTAAAGAAGAATCGTTGCCACACCACATAATATAATTTAAGCCACACACTACAAAGAAAGAGCCCGGAGCCCGTATCAGTTATACCAGTCATAGAAGGCTGCCAACCTCAACATATGAAAATAGTATGTTCATAAACGACTACAGCAAGCACTGGTGTTTGCTTTATGCTAGTTTGCTCAGGACAGCGAAAGCAGAAGCGACCCCAGACTCCGAATGGAGCCGTTAGATGATTACCTCACATGTGCCTAGGGTGCATAGTATCATTTTGTGAGATGTGTGTACTTTTATAATGTTAGTTCAGGCAAGCCAATGCACTCGCGCTGTCCAGACACATTTTCCCCATTTAAGTTACTAGAAGAATAACGGTGATTTCTAATCATATTCCCTGAGTTTTACTGTATATACTAGGGAGAATAATTATTCAGAGAGGCTAATATTGGTGGGTGGACAGCGAGACAAAGCGCGTGTTAATCTTCAGCCCACAAATATACTTAGCAGAGGCATTTGCTCTTTTATTTTTTTGTGGTTCGAAGCTATAAGACGGTTCTTAGTTCCAGACCGTCTGAAGTAAGAGTCTTTGCCACAATCTTGTGATTCAAGAAGCTGGGTGCGACACCAACTACCTACGGTGAACACGCTGTGAAAAAACCCACCTTGACATTAGGATGTGAAGTTCATCTAGACGCCTCTAGAGAAGAGTCCTCATCACAAACGATTTGATAACGACCAATTGCAGTACTCAGTAAGTTAAGTTACTTGTAACAGGCACAAGCAACGGACAATAATAACCAACAGTCCCCAATTAAGTCTCAGTGAAGACACATTTTTTGGAGCAGGTCAACCACTTTAAATACTTTGGAGCGGTCATAGACCGGAAGGGAGGCATCAAAGAAGAGTTGGCTACCCGAAGAGCAGCAGCTGGGAGACTTTTTCAAGCCATAAATCGAGGATTCCTCAGCAAAAGAGAAATTGGTAAGTAGACGAAGATGGCTGTATACCACTCCACCTATGTCCCAGTCTTGACGTATGGATGCGAGTCATTGGCAATGACTACAACCCACAAAAGCCAGATCCAAACCTCAGAAATGAGGTATCTGAGGAAGGTGCTTGAAGTAACGAGAAGAGACATGGTCCGCAAAAAGACGATATGTCAAAGCATAAAAACCCAACCCCTGCAGACCCAAGTAGAAAAGTCCCAACTGAGATGGTTTGGCCATGTCTGCAGAATGGGAGAAAATCGGCTACCAGGACAAGCATGGAAAACAAAGAGCCAGGGATCCAGACCTTCAAGACGACCCAAAGTCCGCTGGGAGGACAACATTAGACAATCTTTGAAGGACCGAGGACTAGAATGGAACCAAGCCAGGAGAAAGTCAGCCGATTGAAAAGTATGGCGCTCTCTCTTACAAATATCTACACCTCACGGTAGGAGGAACGAATAAGTAAGTAAGTAAGTAAGAAGACAAATTTTTAAAAAACCTCTAAAGTCACTTTCATCCATATTTATTTAAATTTGTTGAAGACTAATTGATTATTAAATTTGTTATAAGTTATTTTACAATTTCATAGTTGATTCTGTTCTTATAGATAAGAGAGCGCTTGTATGATCGATAATCTTATATATATATATATATATCAACCCTTAGGTTATCAGTCTCCGTCGGTAAATGTCGAAGAGTACGAACTGATTGTTTCTTTAGTACGATGGTTGTATACACGCCTGACCCATCCTCTCATATATCCATCCGTGGTAGTTTTACATTTGATGCCAAATTCCAACAGTCAGAGTCATGTTGTTTCATCTGTTGCACTTTCGTTCTCTAGCAGGCGATCGTTAATTGTTCTTATTGTCTCCCTTTTATCGTTATCCAATGTCTCTGCTATGGTTGCTCTAAAGGCAGGTCTGTCAGTGTTGCCGTTGCAGCGTACCCATCCACACCAGTTCCTGAAACGTGGGTCCTCTCTGTGTGTCCTCAATTCATGTCCTGGTCATCTTTTTTTTGTATGTGAGACCTTCCAAAGCATGGACTGAGAGACCGTCACAATAACTAACCTGGTTAGTGAAACTGTAGACAGCCATCTCAGGGCTGCAGTAGCTGCTTCTATCTCCATTCTCATGCTGGAGGTTGTCATGTGAGCTCCACTCCTTTCAGCGACGACCCTGCTCCTTATTCTAGCCGAAAAGCCCCATCCTGATTTCTCACCATGGAAAACAGACCCATCGGTGTATACTATCGCACTATCATCCCCAGCATGGTCATTTATCAGTTGATTAATTTCCAGCTCAGCTTTTTCATTGCTCCTAGCTCTGCACTCACTGCCAAGGGTGATGATGACAACGGGTATTTTGTCCAGTTCTTTTACGTATTACTCCATTTGTCTCTCTTTTATCCGATGTGATCACTTGTCCAATCACTGCCTTTGCCTGTGCCAGCGATGACGTCCCTTCCTTTAATCTAGCTCTTTTGATATCAGCTATGATCTCGTGCATGTCTTTCGCCTGTAGTTGCACGCATAAGGCTTTTACATGGGCCATAGCGCATCTGAATTGTATCGACAAAAGTCCAAACATGTACCTCATTGTCACAATGGGAGGTTCTCTCGTACAGCCCAAGACTATACACATTCCTTCATTTTGTATGCGTTCCATTAATTCAAATTGGCTCTGAAACATATGGAACAACAAAAACAAAAACCAATACGTTACACTTTAATAAATGGGCGCTTGTGTAGAATAGAAGATTGAAATGGCACAATGTCGCTAATGATATGAACAAGTCAAGTTAACACATGAACTAGACAAGTGCCAGTATAACAAGAGATGAGAAAAGGACGCTGGCGATGGGTAGATAGGCATGATGATAGCAAAGCAAATAGTCCCTTTTCTCGAATCTCCAGGGTTACAGAGGCAGAGATAGACAGAAAAACACACGGAGACGAAAACTCGAGACAGAAATGAAAATTATGAGAAAGACATAGCAAGACCTTTAGCTGATGACACGTAATAGAAGAACTTGGGATACGTTTGTTGAACGCCTATGCTCCTTTGAGGCTACAGGGTAAAGAAGAAGGAGAATTAATAAAAATAAAATGGAAGGAGATTGGACATAACTATTTACAATTAGGGCCAAAATAAATGCGATGTCAAAGTAAATTATTAAAAAACACCATATGAAAGAGTGTGAGCGAAGTTGCACAGTATCAGAGTACTAATGAACTTACACTTAGTGTCGTACTAACAATGTCATACAAATAAACAACGTACTTGCAAAACATGGAAATAAATACAATGACGAAGGCGACTATTACGATGATGCCATTGCTTGCGAAACCGTCTCTGCAGCCCATTTTGGTCTTCTAGGATCAGACCTAAGAACAGAAAACAGAGGTAACAATTCGCCATAAACTGTGCCGTTACATCGTTGCATAAACAAGGTATTTCTGTCTTTTCTCAACTACAACCCTAATCTGACACCTGTAACTAGCAAATTATATATTTTATAAAATGAATTTGAAATAATCGCATGTCATTTTCATTTAAGTAACCTGTACAGCTTATTTCTTAACGTTATAAATAAATCTTCATTTCTATTGTTTGGTTTTGTTTGGTTTTGTTTGGTTTTAAGGACTATCTTCATTGCACACAGGCAACTCCATCAGTGCTCCGATCTCCTCCCTTACATCACACAAGGAGGATCTCAGCACGGTGCACGAACTCCGTAGCACCGGTGAGAATCTCAATGTGTGTATATAGGAATCACACATTCTATAAATATTTTTGTGGTGGGTAGTTTCTAATTTTTAAATTTTGCCAGGGCAGCTGCCTTCCAGATAGGCCTACTCTTTACGATTTCCAACTGCCGTGGGATTTTTAACGTGCGCAACTTGCACACGGGACCTCCTATTTTCTTTCGCCCTTATCCGAGGAGGTTAGGTATCCCATCTCACTACCCAGGAGACAGGGGGGAGAGAGAGAGAGAGAGAGAGAGAGAGAGAGAGAGAGAGAGAGAGAGAGAGAGAGTATGACATCATTAGGACCACAGGTTAAGAAAAAAAGTTATATTCCATCAACTGGGAATCGAACTTCCATGTCCTCTGTCTAATACTGTACTTGCTTAATGAAGTGAAAAAAAAAAACTGTATAATTCCTTAATTGCCGTGAACATATCAGTCATACATATCAAGACCCAAAAAAGTGCACTACTGTACAACCGTTAAAAGTAATGGTGAGAGAATACGATAATATACAACAAAACTTGTTGAGATATGTCAGTTTTTTTTTCACAGCAATGAAATAGATCAACCTCCATATCAGCAAAATCTATACGTGTAGACACGGAATCAACAGTATAGATAACGAAGTATAATTATTTTTTTTTTTAAACTAAAAGCATACATATGTCGTTTCTTCGATGAATATTTAAAATGTGGTTAAAACCAATGAAGAAAGCTTGACAAGAACAAATAAACCAAGAAATATAATTCAAATAATAAATAGAATATAGTCGACCTTCATTTGACAAGTCACGAGATGAGAAGGGCTATAAAACATCATTACAAAAATAAAGGACACTAGGAGTAGATGCTGACAACAAGAAATGATAATGTAGAAATAAAGGGAGTCAGAAATAAAGGATTTTTTTTTTTTTTAACCAGCGGCACTTGGGCTTTCAGCCCTTCGGCCCAATGACATGTCATTGCAAGGCTGGGGAGCCTGTGGGCTTTCCTTCCAACCGGGTCAGGAGCTTCCTTCCCATCCACAGAGGGTTTATCTCAGGAGCCGTTCAGGTTATTCAATCAAAATCCCGGTCGATGACACTTCTTCAAATGCTCACGCCCGGGCACCTTAAACACCTGATCGCCAGCGCAATGTGGTTAACCATTACACCAGCGCGGCTTCAGAAATAGAGGATAACAGCATGAGAAGAAGTCAACAACTTTTCCGCTGATTCTCGTATAACTACATATATCTCTGTCATAAAGTAGGTCATCTGCCTCAGTCTTCTCTTGTCCCTAAAGGGGGGATTCTGAAGGCCAACTGGTCATTCTAAGTCTCATGTCTCGTGTCAAAGGTCATTCTAAGTCTCATGTCTCGTGTCAAAGTAGTAGAAGTAGTATTAGTAGTAGTATTAGTAGTAATAGTAGTAGTAATAGTAGTAGTAGTAGTAGTAGTAGTAGTAGTAGAAGTAGTATTAGTAGAAGCAGTAGTAGTAGTCCCTTCAGTCATGACTGACTATGAGAGTACGCCCCTGAGATGATAGGCCACAGCTGCTTTTTGTCCTGATGTTCCTTTCGTGGTGTCCTTGTCTCTTGTGCTTGTTGTGAGAGTTTCTTTTTGCCCAATATAAGGTGGCGCCGTAGGGATCATCGTCACTTGGGGCGATCGGCAGCTTCATCCTCCCATGTTGCTGGATTTATGTCCAGTACGTTCACTGGGTTTATGGGTATTATGCATAATATTTGCACATATTTTGTCGAGATGTAGGTTGGTGTGTTCTTGTGTGTAACTAAAACTGGTAAATACCTTTGTTAATTATCTTCATGGTATAGAAAACGTGCTCAAGCAATTCTTCTGAATATTTATTTACAGTAACTCTGTTATAATTGTATCCGAAGCGGAAGATTGCTCTCTTTATACAATACGATGAGGAATTACCCAGTAAAGCTATCAGAAGTTCATAATGGCAGTTGTCTGGACAGACCTAAGGTAGTGATTGATGCAGTCTGGCATTTTAACAACCTAATTTACGAGGCCAGAGGGAATGGATGCACTCCATCTATAGCTGTAGGGAAAAGATAAAACAATTAAAAGAAACAAACCGTTGTTTCAAGAAAACTTGCTTAGATGTCTCTGATGTAGGAATCTGAACTAAGTTATAAAAATGACAGTTATGTCATTTTATTTATATCTTCACGGAAAACTTGTCAGCAGCAATGACAAAATTAACGCACACTGTGCACAAAGCGGAATAAATATTTGCTAATGGAGTGAATTTAACAAGATTCATTTACTTTTCTTTACCTTTGTGTCTGGTATGATCCCACCTCGAGCAAAATATGTTTGCAAATGATCTTTCAACTGCAAACCTGTGATTTTTCAACGAAGCAGCATTGTAAGCTTTATTTTTGGCTGTTGTTCTTAGCGACAGACCAAAATAGTCCCTTATCTACAGTCACACATGTCTTGTTGAATTTGCCGGCAATTACACGTGAATTCCGATATGTTTCTATTAGCTTGATCACTGGAGGTCGCAAACAGGTTAGTCTTTTGAATCAACGTCTTAACGGAGGTGTCCTTTTGAAATTCTGTTCTGGTTAACGCCCCAAATGCATTGCTGAAAAAATAACGTCTTTAAACTAAGAGGGTAGCGCTGATGGATTATTTAAAAGAGCGTTCAATACATTCTATAAATATTATTGTGGTGGGTAGGTTTTAAATTTTTAAATTCTGCCAGGGCAGCGGTCTGATAGGCCTACTCTTTACGATTTCCAACTGCCGTGGGATATTTAACGTGCGCAACTTGCACACGGGACCTCCTATTTTTTCGCCCTTATCCGAGAAGGCTAGGTATCCAGTCTCACTACCCATGAGACCAGCGGGGAGTATGACATCATTAGGAGCACTGGTTTTGAAAAAGATTGTTCGTAAAATATATTCCCTCAACTGGGAATCGAACCCGGTACTTCTAGAACTCGAGGCGGACGCCGTACCTCCTAGCCACTCCGACCAATTTGACAAATATGACTAGCAACGAAGTGGTATTACGATTTTCTTAGATGCCACATATAACATAACATTCATTATATCTATGAATGCGACACAAATTACTTGTACGAGTAGAATAACCAGCACACTATAGACTCCCACATTTCATTATATTTCCCTTTCGCTCCCCGTGGAGTATAGAACCACCACAGCAGTTGGCCTTCTTGTAGGGAAGCCTGCACAAAGTATTCACATGCTCTGGTAGTAGTGGTGTCTGTAGTAAATTGTTTTACAAGATGACGTTGCCATCCACCATGCACAAACTCATATTAGCCGCACTGTATGGCATCCTGAAAGAGCAGTAGTTTCAATCTTTCTTTGTTTCCTACTTGACCCCTGGAAACTACACACACAAGTATATATGAGAGGGATTAAATTGTAATAGCAAGCTAAGGCTTGAACGCACGACTGATACTACCTACCTCGTCAAGATTATGTGATATTTTGACTATATAGCTTAGATGACCGCTCTGCTATGGTGCTGTACAGGCAATATGGTTTTAGATTTAATATGAAAATAACGGAGATTATTTTTTTAATACCTCTAAACCTATGAGCGTCGGATTGGCAGAGTAGTTAGAATGCTGACCTCTCACGGCAAAGGCACCGGGTTCAAAACATGGGGCGTCACGTTCCTGTCCACCCAACCGTAATTGGGTGTACATGGCTCTGCTTTTGAGTTTGAGTTAAGGTAGTAGACTACCTTGTAGGGTAAAAAACTCAAATTTTCCTTTCAGAATCAAACAACCATGGGTATAGTGTTAGTATGGACTTAACATTTTTGTCCACATAATGACCTCATTAATTATGCAAATTAGCTATCCAATATGGCCGCCGTAGTGAATAAATTATACACCTTTTTTAAAACATCATAACTATGTTATTTTTACAAGGATCTGACTGAAACTTGGCAAATTGAATTAGTATATATAGCTTGAGGTTTTGACCTAAAATAACAGATATTGACCGAAAGGTTGATTTGTAATGAATTTTCAAAATTTATATTTCTTGAATGTTTGATATTTGTGCCTCATTATATATGCATGATGGTCATAAAACTAAAATTTTGAATTCAATTGTATCCATTTTAGGTCATAATCTGTAAGATTATATGATAACCAACTGTGTTAATTTTCATGTCAATTGAATGTACAGATCCAGAGATATCTTGTTTCAAAGATCACCAATTATGCTAAAAAGACAATTCCGAGAAAACAAAGAAAAAACAGAAAAAGAACTCACAAAATGAAGTTTAATGAGCTCCTGTTGAATAAAGGTCTCCTTCTACTGCAGCTGCAGTGTCTATGAATCCCATTTTCAGTGCTCTCAGGGTCTTTCCATTGCAATGTCCTTACTTGCTGAATAGATCCTGTGCAGCGTTCTCCTGTATGCTTTCTTTGCTATGCGTTGACTTGTGTTCATGTATATCGAAAAATTCTGCAATGCACTGTGGCCTTTCCCAATAGAACGCACAAATGCCACCATTCGCACATTTACTTCTTTGTTTGTGAGTAGCTGAAGATGAAACATCAGAAGTATTGAAATTGGCAGTCCATTCGCCACTGTTTGTGCGCTTGATACTGATTTCATGACAAAAGCCATTCCGAGTCTCTTCGACGATCTCACAGGTCAGTGAGTACTGATAACATTTGTCACATCTAAAGTTAGCGCATAAAAACCCAAACAGTAGTTTTACATCCATAAGGATAAACCCATTTCCTTTGTTGTCATTTTTAGCTTGTCCTTCACTTTCTTGGACCTTTATGACCTTTATTTTCTTTGCTGAGGAGCACAGAGGTTTTATAGCGTCACTATCGACAATAGGTGTCTCATTTTCAGGCAACGGTTTGTTGGTGTACACGCCTCCCAGTCTTTGTCTTATTTCTCATTGTGAACTACTAATACAGAAGCTCTGCAATAACTACTATTATACAGAATTTACAGTATTTCTAAAACTTTTGAAAAATTCAAATAGAGTTGAAAAGTTATAAATATCTTTTTCCTGTTGTATGTAAATAATGCAGTTTTACTATGCACCTGTTGGGTCAATTCAAATGTTGCTATGAAATTTACACTGATCAAAACCAGCTTTCTAGACACAGAACACTTGACGATGATTTAAAGCACACACTTTTGAAAAATTCACAAGAAATCATTGAGTGATTCGTGGAAAAAAGTGTATAAATATCTTTTTCCTGTTGCCTATGTAAAACACTGGAAAACTTCAAGGGGGCGTGTGTAGGGGGAAATGTTGTGGTCGTGTGTAGATGTAGAAAAAACTTTCCTATCAAACCAGAGTATCTCTAAGCTTCTATGAATTATTTTTAGTTCAAGAACATGTTGACGATGATTTAAAGCATGAAAATGAAAATTGTTTAATTTTTATTTTTTTTTAAGCTTTTCTGGGTATACTTCTACCTTAAGGAAGGCAAAAGCAGAAAGGAAGGGAACTGGTCACCACACCTACCGAAGTTGAACCTAGTATAGTGGAATCTCTAACACTTCACCCCCCCCCCCCTACGGCAGTATCTGTTATGAAACTACCTTTACCTTAAAAAAAAAAAGTTAGGAGTCGTTACTAATAAAATGTTAAACGCTGTGCCATAGCAGATACTGTCGTAGTGGAGTGAAATGCTAGAGACTTCACTATACAAGGCCCAGTTTCATGAGGTTTTGTGAAGATGACATTTCCCTTCCTAGCTCCCTTTGCCTTCCTTAAATTAAGAGCAGAATCAGACACCCATTTACAGCTGGGTAGAGTGGATGGAGCGTGATTTAGTACGAAGTGACTAAAAGAGTGTGACAAGTGTAGTGAAGTGAATCTGTATGACACCACGCTCAAATTCCCCGCTCTAAAACTAGTTAGCGTATTTGTCGTGAAACGAGTGTAACCCACTACTTTGTTAATCACTATGTCGAGATACAGATTTGCTTCAACCAATCAACGAGCAACGTTCACCAGTCTCTGAGACAGAATAAATTAACGGCCATCATGTTCACGCAAGATGGCGGATTAAAACTGAATAAAATTAGGCTGTACGAGCAAAAGACGAAACCGGAGGAAACCAATCAGCTTGCTCCGCCAGGAACCAACCGAAAGCCTTGCTTAAGAATTCACCTACCTATATAATCGGGCGGATTTTATGCATAATCACACATCACCGAGACGATGCCAGAGATACCGACCGACTGAAGAGGAAGAAGCTGTCACCTTGATTTAGAGCTTACCTGAGGGCATCGACCTGCACACTTTGCTAAGTCGCGTCAAAAATCTGGCCGGTTGAATCTTAGAGGGTAAATATATTTACGATAACCTTTGGGAAAATAGGCTTTCAGCAGGTCTATAATGTTGGTATTTGTTGTGTGTCATTTATACTACCTATCAGGTTACTGATTGTATCTTGGGGAAATTAAGTATAATGATTGTATTTCCTATTATGATTGAATAGACGAAGGCTAATAGGACTCATACTTCAACCTATTGTCTCCTATACTTCAATCTATTGTCTCATCTAACTCCAACTGTAATATAACCAAAACAGTCCTTGTTAGGACTCAATCTATTGTCTCCTATAACTCAATCTATTGTTTCACATGATTTCAGTCTATTGTCTCAGATAAGACCAACTGAAATATAACCAAAACAGTCCTTGTTAGGACTCAATCTATTGTCTCCTATACTTCAGTCTATTATCTCAGATAAGACCAACTGCCATATAACCAAAACAGTCCTTGTTAGGACTCAACCTATTGTCTCCTATAACTTGTCTATTATCTCAGATAAGACCAACTGCCATATAACCAAAACAGTCCTTGTTAGGACTCAATCTATTGTCGCATCTAACTCCAATCTATTGTCTCCTATAACTCCAACCTGATATATCACCAAACAGTCCTCGTCTCATATACTCCTATCATAAGAACATAACGTTATTGTTAGAATATATGTTACCAGCTTGTATAGCACTCGTCAGAGAGGGCCTGGTATATTATAGGGGGAAGGAAATGGTTGTATCACCTAAATGTACATATTATTGGATGTCTTGAATTTATATTATGGGATGTATTCATGTATTGAATGTATTCATGTATTGAATTTATATTATTGATGCATTGAATTTATATTATTGACTGTATCCATGTATTAGTTTATCAGAAAAAATGCTTTGCAAGTAGACACCTGTCTTGTCTTGCTATTGCTAAATCATACTGAGCCATGTTGTCATTCATCCTACATGCAAACACTGAGGCATCCGCTCATTTCATCCACATTAGAAATAGGTGGGCTTGAGGACAGAAATTAGCTCCTATTTTTGCTTTGTTACAGGTTTCAGTCGTGTCATAAAAACTGAGATCGTATGTTCGAGTCAATCCCGCTGCCTGGAACTCCGCAGGAGCATAGAGGTTGACCAGACTCTACATCTTTGGTCCCCCTCAGTCTTGGGTGGGCTAAAGGAACGATACTCTGCCGTTGTTGTGTGAACCAAACAAAGAAGAACAGACTTAAGAGAGATGAGTACACATTAGTACCATTTCTGTCAGCATTGTGAGCATAGAAACTGTCAGTGATGAGAAAGTGAATTAGCATAGCAAGAGACAAAATTAACAGCATAGCTGATAAGTGTTATATCCTTAATTAACAGCACAGCTGATATAATTTTTTTGTTCCTATAATTGGAAAACTTGTTGTAAAATATTTATATATATAAAATAAATATTTGTAAATCACATGTAAACTTACAATTCCATTACATCCCATTTTTTTTCAACATTCACCCTTCAGCACAAGAGTAGATAGTGTATATACTAAATAAATACTTCGGAAATTGTATTTGAAGCCTTGTCAATTTTATCATTGTTAAGTAAAAATCTGTTTCCTTGTTTTGTTTAATATCACAGTTAGTTACACAGCGGAGGTGGCACTTTATGTCGGTCTCTTCTCTACTATTGTTTCTAGATCAGATCATTCACAGCCGTAACGAAGTTGTGATACCAGTAGTTCTCTCAGACACTGGGACTTCACCATTTTCTGCAGAAATTCTATTTCTGTAATTGTCAGTACTATACTGATCCAAGAGCCAAATAAAACCTCTCGCCACACTGGGGGCTCGTTCCTGGGATATTGCTGTATATCTTGAGCCATACTTAGTCTATTCATCCATCTACACTCTATCTTGTGCCACCCATAGATAACATAAGAAACAAATTTTTGAGAAAAAAAATTCTATAATAGGATTTTTTATTGTTTTCTTAGGAGGAGTACAATTTAGTACTCAGTAAATAGTTGATGCTCACAAGGTTGCACGGAAATTATTTGTTCATTTAAATTAATTAAGTTTAATTACAATAATTGGGTTATAGTAAATTTACACACCCTATCTAAGTAACGCCATGGCTGATCTAGTGAAGTTCAGGACTGCGATCATGCAGATGGGTAAGGAATTAAACATGACAGGTGATGCTCTTACTCAGTATGTCACAACAGAAGTGGACAAACACATGGATAGGGAAGAAAGAAAGTTGCAATTAGAGACAGAAGCCAAAAGACTGGAAGCTGAAAGAGAAGCCAAAAGACTGGAAGCTGAAAGAGAAGCCAAAAGACTGGAAGCTGAGAGAGAAGACAAAAGACTGGAAGCTCAGAGAGAAGACAAGAGACTGGAAATTGAAGCCAAGAAATGGGAGGCTGAAAATGAGGCAAAGAAAATTGAAGCTGAGGAAAGGAAATTACAAGCAGAGAGAGACCATCAGTTGAGATTAAAAGAGCTTGAAATTCAGGCAAATACTGGCAATAATGGTGGTAGCTCACCTCACTCAGAGAGTAGCTCCAGCCAGAGCACCTCAAGTGGGGCCATGAATTTTCATCTGGACCCATTTGTTGAGAAAGAAGACGCCATTGAGTCGTACCTGGATAGATACGAAAGACTAGCCACTACCTATGGCTTAGTGAAAGGAAAGTGGAGTCTTAAACTATCTCAGGGATTGAGAGGTGTTGCCTACGATGTATATTTGAAGCTCTTAAGAGATGACCAGGAAGATTATGAAATCCTGAAGCAGGCACTGCTTGTGAGATATGAAAAAACTCAGAATCATATAGAAAGAAATTCCGAACAGCTAAACTTCTTCCAGGAGAAAACTATCACCAATTCTCTGCTAGATTGGAAACCTATTTGGAAAAATGGAGTAGTTTAGGAAAGTGTTAGGATCTGAAAGAAATTATAATGATGGAGCAAGTGAAAGAGTCCATGCCTCAAGAAATGAGGAAGTTTATCATGGAACAAGGAGCAGAGAGATTGGAAGATATTGTAACTGTTGCTGAGAGATATCAAGCAGCTCAGGCAGAATTATTAGGAAATAAGAAGAAGCAGGGTGAAAACTTCAAATCATCACAAAACTATACCAAATATGAACAAAAGGACCATACCACAAGGAACAAACAAAGATTTGACCAAAAGGACAAAAACCCTCTAAGATCGGATAAGACACCTTACCGGAAGGAAGGAAAGTGGTGCAAAACTTGTCTAATGAGTAACCATAATACTGCGGACTGCAGAAGGAAGAATCATCCTCATCATGCTGCATGTCTTACAACAGGGAATCAGGGAAGGAATGAACTGGCAGTAAGTCAGAAGGACTTCCATCATCCCCCTGTCTGTGAGGAAGTGACCGTGAATGGCACTCAAGTACTGTGTTTATATGACACAGGATTGAACTTTGATTCAGTTGTGTGCTCTTCTCTAGTGAGTCCTGACCAGATAACCACAGAAACAGTGGAAATCAGAGGACCGATCAAGGGAGCAAGAACCATGACACTACCCATAGCTCGAATCAACATAAGATCTCGCTATGTGGAAGGAGAAATCAAAGCAGCAGTGATGGACGACCCTATTTACCCTTTGATTTTGGGGTGTAGGTATGTTTTCCTTGGAGAACCTATAAAACCTGTAGTTATGGCAACAGTCCAGACCAGGGAAAGCTCCAGGAAAATGGAGGAGAATCCTATCAATACTCATCCAGAAGAGATGAAAAAGGCTCAAGCAGCAGACAGCACGTTGAAGCCTTGTTTTGGCAAATTGCCTAAAGCACATAACCCTCCAGAGAAAGGAGACTTGTATATGAAGAATGGCCTACTATACAGAAAAGCTGGAACAGGACCTAAAGGGCATCGACAGCTTGTAGTGCCAAAATCTTACATCGAGAAGGTTATGACGCTAGGACATGCTATACCCTTCAGTGGACATATGGGAATAGGGGCCACTGGACAAAGGATAGCCTGTCACTACTTCTGGCCAGGAATTACAGAGGACATAAAAAGATATGTAAGATCCTGTCCAGAATGCCAAAGAGTAGCTCCTAAGCATAGGACTGCACCAGCAACACTGGGAGAAATGCCTATTATGGGAACCCTGTTTGAACGTGTTGCAGTGGATATTGTTGGACCCCTCACTAGGACCAAGAAGAGAAATGCATATATCTTAACCTTGGTTGATACTTGCTCTATGTGGGGAGAAGCAGTGGCCATGTCAGCTATAGATTCAAAGCATGTGGCAGAGGCACTGTTGACAATATTCACCCGATTAGGTTTCCCGCATCAGATATTGACTGACAATGGGTCTCAGTTTAAGGGAAAGCTAACACAAGAAGTATTCAGGATATTTCAAGCCAGGCACTATCATTGTAGTCCCTACCATGCCCAAGGGAACGGTCAAGTAGAGCGGTTCAATGGTACGCTAATTTCAATCCTTAGAAAGCTGGCGAGTGAAAAACCTGATACTTGGGATACCTACTTACCCGCTGCACTATTTGCATATAGGGAAGTACCCCACAACTCAACTGGATTGGCTCCAGCTACATTGTTGTTTGGAAGACCAATCAAAGGTCCACTGGAAGCATTGCTGCGGACATGGACTGATGAAAAGGCAGAGGAAACAGTGACTTCCGCATACCAGTACGTCAACGAGTTGACATCTCGCTTGAAAGCAGGTTGGAAACTGGCCAATGATAACTTAAGACAGGCCAGGAGGAAGCATGCTGCCTACTACAACAAAAAAAAACAAAGGATAGGGAACTGGAGGTGGGTGAAAAGGTGTTATTACTGTTGCCGAGCAGCAATAATAAATTGCAGATTGGATGGCAGGGACCCTATGTCATACTGGAAAAACTTTCCAGGACCAATTATAAGATTGACAAGAAAGGAAAGGAGAAGGTATATCATGTCAATCTTCTTAAAAAATACTATGACAAGGAATCATCAGAAGTTGCACATATCATGACCCTAGCCATTGCAACAGAAATGCACGGTGAACCACTTCACTCTATGGAGTATCCACTCACAACTACAGAGGATTATGTTCAAGTAAATATTAGTGAACATTTAACTCCAGAGCAGAAGAAGAGGGTTCAGAAGGTGTTGGAAACCCATGCTGATGTGCTCACAGATAAGCCAGGTCGTACGAATCTGTTAGAGTATGACATGAAGGTTACCGACCCTACCCCAGTATGCATGAGAACATACCCTATGCGAAAGCCCAAGCCCTAAGGAAGGAAGTTGATTATCTGTTGAAGGAGAAAATTATCTCGAAGTCAGACTCTCCCTATAGCTCAAGTGTGGTGCTATTGAGAAAACCGAGTGGTGAACACAGGTTATGTATTGACTACCAAAGCTTAATGCGATCACAGAATCTCAGGTGGACCCATTACCTGACACCAACCAGCTGTTCTCTACACTGAGTAAGGCTAGGTATTTATCAAAGGTAGATCTAAGCAAGGGATACTACCAAATACCAGTGAAACCAGAAGTTAGGAAAATGCTGGCATTTAGTACATCAGACGGACACTACGAGTTTAATGTACTACCCTTTGGGCTGAAAAATGCTCCAAGTATCTTTTCAAGAATGATGAGGAAATTGTTGGAACCTCTACAAAATCCCCATATCACTAACTTTATGGATGACATTCTTGTTGCTACAAACACCTTTGAAGAGCATATAGTAGCGCTCTCCATGTTGTTTGACAGACTGAGAGAAACTGGATTGACTGCACGTCCAACCAAGTGCTATATCGGTTGTAAGGAGTTGGAATTCTTAGGTCACACTATTTCTACCGGTCATATGTCTCCTGACCCAAAGAATATAGAGAAGTTAAAGAAGGCACCCAGACCTCAAACGAAGAAAGATGTGAGATCATTCGTGTCATTATGTGGGTTCTATCAGAAGTACATACCCCACTATAACTCTCTGTGTGCACCATTAACTAACTTAACGAAGAAGGGACAGCCTGATAAAATCCAATGGAATGCTGATTGTGAAAAAGCTTACACAGAGCTAAAAGCAAAACTCACCAGCAAACCAATCCTTACACTACCCGATATCACACAGGAATTTGTATTAAGGACGGACGCTAGCAGTATAGGGATTGGTGCAACTCTCTTGCAGAAATCAAAAGCCCAGCCGGAGGAACTTTTACCAGTCGCCTACGCCAGTAGGAAGCTGAATGCAGCTGAGTTGAACTACTCGACCATAGAGAAAGAATGTTTAGCTCTAATTTGGTCCATCAACAAATTTTCACCTTATCTGTATGGGACACACTTCATTGTCCAAAGCGATCATCAACCTTTAACATTCTTGGCCGCATCTAAAAAGCTAAATTCGAGATTGTTAAGGTGGAGTCTGCTTCTGGCGCCTTATTCCTTTACCGTGAATTACAGTCCGGGAAGAGACAATGTAGGAGCTGATTTTTTAAGTCGACACCCTAGTACTCTGGAAGACAGACGCAAAAGGATTAACCACAGCAGGGGTTTACACGTCAGCTATGACAAGTCACAGCTAGGAAAGGAGGGGGCTATGTCGTGAAACGAGTGTAACCCACTACTTTGTTAATCACTATGTCGAGATACAGATTTGCTTCAACCAATCAACGAGCAACGTTCACCAGTCTCTGAGACAGAATAAATTAACGGCCATCATGTTCACGCAAGATGGCGGATTAAAACTGAATAAAATTAGGCTGTACGAGCAAAAGACGAAACCGGAGGAAACCAATCAGCTTGCTCCGCCAGGAACCAACCGAAAGCCTTGCTTAAGAATTCACCTACCTATATAATCGGGCGGATTTTATGCATAATCACACATCACCGAGACGATGCCAGAGATACCGACCGACTGAAGAGGAAGAAGCTGTCACCTTGATTTAGAGCTTACCTGAGGGCATCGACCTGCAGCCTACTTTGCTAAGTCGCGTCAAAAATCTGGCCGGTTGAATCTTAGAGGGTAAATATATTTACGATAACCTTTGGGAAAATAGGCTTTCAGCAGGTCTATAATGTTGGTATTTGTTGTGTGTCATTTATACTACCTATCAGGTTTACTGATTGTATCTTGGGGAAATTAAGTATAATGATTGTATTTCCTATTATGATTGAATAGACGAAGGCTAATAGGACTCATACTTCAACCTATTGTCTCCTATACTTCAATCTATTGTCTCATCTAACTCCAACTGTAATATAACCAAAACAGTCCTTGTTAGGACTCAATCTATTGTCTCCTATAACTCAATCTATTGTTTCACATGATTTCAGTCTATTGTCTCAGATAAGACCAACTGAAATATAACCAAAACAGTCCTTGTTAGGACTCAATCTATTGTCTCCTATACTTCAGTCTATTATCTCAGATAAGACCAACTGCCATATAACCAAAACAGTCCTTGTTATGACTCAACCTATTGTCTCCTATAACTTGTCTATTATCTCAGATAAGACCAACTGCCATATAACCAAAACAGTCCTTGTTAGGATTCAATCTATTGTCGCATCTAACTTCAATCTATTGTCTCCTATAACTCCAACCTGATATATCACCAAACAGTCCTCGTCTCATATACTCCTATCATAAGAACATAACGTTATTGTTAGGATATATGTTACCAGCTTGTATAGCACTCGTCAGAGAGGGCCTGGTATATTATAGGGGGAAGGAAATGGTTGTATCACCTAAATGTACATATTATTGGATGTCTTGAATTTATATTATGGGATGTATTCATGTATTGAATGTATTCATGTATTGAATTTATATTATTGATGCATTGAATTTATATTATTGACTGTATCCATGTATTAGTTTATCAGAAAGAATGCTTTGCAAGTAGACACCTGTCTTGTCTCGCTATTGCTAAATCATACTGAGCCATGTTGTCATTCATCCTACATGCAAACACTGAGGCACCCGCTCATTTCATCCACATTAGAAATAGGTGGGCTTGAGGACAGAAATTAGCCCCTATTTTTGCTTTGTTACAGGTTTCAGTCGTGTCATAAAAACTGAGATCGTATGTTCGAGTCAATCCCGCTGCCTGGAACTCCGCAGGAGCATAGAGGTTGACCAGACTCTACATCTTTGGTCCCCCTCAGTCTTGGGTGGGCTAAAGGAACGATACTCTGCCATTGTTGTGTGAACCAAACAAAGAAGAACAGACTTAAGAGAGATGAGTACACATTAGTACCATTTCTGTCAGCATTGTGAGCATAGAAACTGTCAGTGATGAGAAAGTGAATTAGCATAGCAAGAGACAAAATTAACAGCATAGCTGATAAGTGTTATATCCTTAATTAACAGCACAGCTGATATAATTTTTTTGTTCCTATAATTGGAAAACTTGTTGTAAAATATTTATATATATAAAATAAATATTTGTAAATCACATGTAAACTTACAATTCCATTACATCCCATTTTTTTCAACATTCACCCTTCAGCACAAGAGTAGATAGTGTATATACTAAATAAATACTTCGGAAATTGTATTTGAAGCCTTGTCAATTTTATCATTGTTAAGTAAAAATCTGTTTCCTTGTTTTGTTTAATATCACAGTTAGTTACACAGCGGAGGTGGCACTTTATGTCGGTCTCCTCTCTACCACTGTTTCGAGATCAGATCATTCACAGCCGTAACTAAGTTGTGATACCAGTAGTTCTCTCAGACACTGGGACTTCACCATTTTCTGCAGAAATTCTATTTCTGTAATTGTCAGTACTATACTGATCCAAGAGCCAAATAAAACCTCTCGCCACAGTATTTTTAAATCTATAAATAACTACAGTATTTGAAATTTGTCTGAGGGCCCAGTCAAATTTACCGCCAACAATTTATCTAGAGTAATTTGAATCTTTCTAGGAAACTATTTAAAATTTACCACCCACCCAAAAATTTATCGAAGAGCATAGACCAAAGTTAACAACCAATCAAATCGTTTCCTCTTTTTTGTAGGGACAAGAAAAGTTTGGTTGACGTGGAAATAATACCTATTTTGTGTTTTTGGCCGAAATTAGATAATTTATTTCTTAATAACTAAAGATAATTAAAATGAAAGGGATATCTCGAATTATAGCGCTGACATTGCTTAAAACCTAAACATAAAGATTTCCTCATAATAAAATTATATTAACTTAGAAAAATTTAATTTAGTGATATTTTCACATCAGGGTAATGCCCAATTTAATTACTTAAAAATTACCCAGATTGAAATGCAAAGGAATAACTAAACGAAAACTATATAGAACGATAGAGAGAAATGGGCCGTTTAATTATCACTTCTGATAATTAAAATCGGTCCATTAATAACTATAATATAAAATGTTCAAATTTAGTCAGATTATACAGACACGCTTAGAACTGCATAAGTTACTAGTCTAAAAAAAAATTAACTTTTTGACTTTTCCTCTGATTGGTCGGGTGTAGTTCTATAAATAGTAACAACCGTCTGGAGTATTCCGCCATTCAATTTGAAAAACTTAGCACATAGCTGACAGACGTAAAGACAGCATCGACCTTGTCTTTTGCCTTCCTGGACTGGAAAGCAGTTCTAGTACCTTATGTAGGCCAGTTTTAGCGTGTGTGAGTGTGCAAAATTACTTGAGGGTAAGGAATATATTTTTACTTGTATATTTTGTTTAACTAAAGGCCCTGTAAGTAAACAGGCTATGTGTGCCATATTAATTCGATACTGCCGATGGGATGTGTTAGGTCACGCTAACCTACGGAGGAATGTGCGTAGGGTTGGAAACATGTTCGCGATGCGAGAGAAACTGAAAAAATGTGTATAATATTTGCAACTATGGCCTAATTACGACCAGTAAGTTCTAGTGGAGAATTAAATTAGTATTTGCGTCTGGAGTGATTCATTGTAAAAGATACTGTATTAGGCTTACAGGAATTGACGGCATAAAGAAATCAAGCTGTTACATATTATTTTGCACTTAACCTAATTATCGTACGGAAGCCAAACATGGGGCTCAGGACATTAACAGGGAATTCATACAGGAGAAGATAATCACAGGAAAACAAACAGTAGAAAAGAATTTATATGTCTAGTGCAACCTGTTAGCACAAGGTCTGAATGGTAAGTTGTGACGTCCTTTATGTGTATGTGGGTTGAGGCTGATGACTACATAAAATGTGGTTATCCTTGATTCCAGGTTCGATCTCAGTATCTTGAAGAGATCTCTGGCCATTGTTACGGGAGGCTGCTGGAGACCACAGCTCGGCATAAGTCAGGAGCTTTATCTAGCAATATGTTTCACAAGTCTCTGAACACTGTTTGATCAAGTCGTGGGCAGCAAAAGTCAACAGCAACTGCAGATAAGTCACCAGCCAGTGACATAATTTCAGAAGCTCACCCAAGTTGAAAATAGAGTCTACTTAACTTACCTATAAATGATGACAATCAATAGAAATATAACCAATCTACAGATTTAATGCCAACATTCAAGAACCAGAAAAACTTGACATTTAGTTGCATAGCAAGTGAGAATAGATTTCCTGTGAACAAGATGCCTTATGGACTGAAATTTTCCTGTTATTGCATTTAAAAGTGTAAATATCCGTTCATTGCATTATTGAATATTCCTGACCTGAAAAGATTGAGGGTCAGGAAAATTAAAGTGTATGTGTATATATATATATATATATATATATATATATATATATATATATATATATATATATATATATATATATATATATATATATATATATATCCTTCACATACCTAGGATGCATGGTAACACCAGACGGCGGGGCGGGCAAGGACATCAACAACAGAGTGAACAAAGCAAGAACAGCCTTTTTTAGTCTAAACAACATCTGGAGGTCCTCTCGGTACAGCACAAGCACAAAATTAGGATTATATCAGAGCGGTGTGCTTTCTGTGCTTCTCTATGGCGCGGAGAGCTGGAGAGTTACAGAGAAGGAAATGTCGAAATTGTCCTCTTTTCACACAACATGCCTAAGAAAATTCTCCGAATCTTTTGGCCGAATATCATCGCCAACCGGGATCTGCTTGCTCGGAGCAAGCAAGAGGACATGCACACCATCATAGCTGGCAGACGCTGGAGCTGGGTTGGCCATGTCCTCAGAAGAGACCCCGATGGCATCACAAGAACAGCTATGCTATGGACCCATGAAGGAAAACGAAAGAGAGGCCGACCAAAAACAACTTGGCGGAGGACTGTGGAGGCTGAGATGCAAAGAATGAACCAGAGTTGGGGCACTGCACGAAGGATGGCCGCCGACCGAGCAAAGTGGAATCAATTTGTTGTTGCTCTACAAGACGCCACCAGGCGTAATGGCCACTGACTGCTTTGACGGTCGGCGGCTAAGGATCAAAGAAGAAGAATATATATATATATATATATATATATATATATATATATATATATATATATATATATATATATATATATATATATATATATATATATATATATATATATATGTATATATATGTATGTATGTATATATATGTATATATATGTATATATATGTATATATATATACACACACATATATATACACATATATATACATATATATACATATATATACATACATACATATATATACATATATATATATATATATATATATATATATATATAATATATATATATATATATATATATATATATATATATATATATATATATATATATATATAATTTCAGACAGTCTTATTTACTTAATTTTCATTAAAGTTACAGTTCTGTTTTGAAATTCATCCTATTATAATAAATTACCCTAGACAAAAATTGAGTCAATTAAAAACACACTATACAATAAATTTTAATCTTTGGTGGGATCCTAAGAGGTAGCGGATAGGGACTTAGAGAATTCCATCATCATCATCCTTCCTTACTCTGGGAACTTACATAGCTGGATCTCACCTTGATTGTTTATACACCCTTGCTCTTTTTCAGAGAGGGGGGTATTTCTTATAAGACCAGTCTCTCATCTGGCACTATCCTGGTATCCTGTGATACACCTATTTGTCCAGGATAGCCCTTTTCTTAATAACATCAAAACCTCATGTGACAACAAGAATAGTACCAGTCCTCTTATTTTCCTATCTAATATTTACACAAACAAACACACACATACACACACATTCTTCTTCTTCTTTGATCCTTAGCCGCCGACCGTCAAAGCAGTCAGTGGCCATCACGCCTAGTGGCGTCTTGTAGGGCAACAACAAATTGATTCCACTTGGCTCGGTCGGTGGCCATCTCTCGTACAGTGCCCCAACTCTGGCTCATTCTTTGCATCTCAGCCTCCACAGTCCTCCGCCAGGTTGTTTTTGGTCGGCCTCTCTTTCGTTTTCCTTCAGGGGTTCAAAGCATAGCTGTTCTTGTGATGGCATCGGGGTCTCTTCTGAGGACATGGCTAACCCAGCTCCAGCGTCTGCCAGCTATGATGGTGTGCATGTCCTCTTGCTTGCTACGAGTAAGCAGATCTTGGTTAGTGATGGTATTCGGCCAAAAGATTCGGTGAATATTTCTTAGGCATGTTGTGTGAAAAGAGGACAATTTCGACATTTCCTTCTCTGTAACTCTCCAGCTCTCCGCGCCATAGAGAAGCACAGAAAGCACACAGCTCTGATATAATCTTAATTTTGTGCTTGTGCTGTATTGGGAGGACTTCCAGATGTTGTTTAGGCTAAAGAAGGCTGTTCTTGCCTTATTCATTCTGATGTTGATGTCTTTGCCTGCCCCGCCGTCTGGTGTTACTATGCTTCCTAGGTATGTGAAGGTATCTGTCTGTACCAGTTGCTGATTCCTTACTGATATGGGCTCAGGGTTGCTCACATTGAACGTCATGACCTCAGACTTCTTTAAATTGATGTTCAAGCCCACCTGCTGGCTAAACTTATTAAGTCTATCCGTTTTTTCCTGGATGTGTTGATGTGAATGTGCTAGTAGTGCAATGTCATCTGCATATTCCAGATCTTCCAATGTAGAAAATGTTGTCCATCTTATTCCTCTTGGACTGCCCTCTGTTGTCTGGCGCACCACTCAGTCTATGACTGTTAAAAATAGAGTGGTTGATAAGGGGCATCCCTGTCGTACTCCTGTCTTCACCTCAAAGGTTAGGTTGCTCTGCCCAACACTATACGTAAAGTTGGCATAGAGGCTTTTTATGATTGACACTATGCAGCTTGGAATTCCATAAGCCCTCAGTATTTTCCATAAACTGTCCCTATGTATGCTGTCAAAAGCCTTTTCAAAATCAACGAAATTAAGGTAAAGCTGTCTTTGCCATTCTGAGCACTGCTCTATAATGTTCCTGAGAGTGAATATATGATCTACACATCTTCTGTTCTTTCTAAATCCTGCTTGTTCTTTCCTCAGTTTGTGGTCTACTGCCTTTGACATTCTCTGTATAATTATCCTGCCTAGTATTTTGCTGGGAACTGAGAGAAGAGTGATTCCTCTCCAATTATTGCAGTCTGCAAGATCTCCCTTCTTGGGCAATTTGACAATTATTCCTTTGTTCCACTCTGATGGTGTTGTCCCCGTTTTCCAGACTTGTGCAAATAGGGGTTCTAATAGTTCTGCTGCTAGCTCAGGGTCTGTCTTAAATAGCTCTGCCCGGAGCTTTGCCGTTCTTTAACCCTTTGATTGCTGTGATGATTTCTTCTTTTCAAGGAATGTCTGTATTTACATCTAGATCGTTTTCAGCTTCAGGAACATTCAATTGTGTCTCTGGTGGTTCCTTGTTCAGAGTTTCTCTGAAGTGCTCTGCCCATCTTGTTTCCTGTCCCTCTGCTGTCGTGATGAGATTACCTTGCTTATCTCTTACTAATATAATATTGTTTGCACCTCGTTTTCCGCTGATGAATTTAGTTATTTTGTATACTGTGCTTTGTTCATTTCTCAGTGCTGCCTCCTCTGCCTGTCTTGCAAGATCGTCTAAGAAATTTCTTTTGTTGGCTCGGGTTTGGCGTTTAACTTCCTTGTCCAGCTGACTGTACTGTTCGCTATATAGTTTCTTTAACCTGGGGGACTTCGCTTCTATTTTCTTTCTTTTCATTTCCTTTCTCATCGTTATGGTGTTTAATGTTTCTGGTGTTATCCAGTCTTGCTTCTTCCTTTCCTGGAATCCCAAGCATGATTTGCTGCTTTCCTCGTATATTGTTGAAATGGTGTTGAAATTCTGGTCTATATCATCAGTCAATGTCTTTTCCTGACTTTTGGCAAATTGATATCGTTTCTTTATGTCGGCCGCAAACGCTTTTCTGGTAAGGGAGTCCTTCAATTTGCTGATGTCAAACCTTTTCTGTGTAGTTACAGTTGGCCCAGCCCTTCTTAGTTTCACTTTCAGTTTTGCTACTACTAAATGGTGATCACTTCCCACATCTGCACCTCTTCTTACCTTCACATCTTGTAATGCATGTCTCCATCTACCGTTAACCATGATGTGGACTATCTGGTTTCTGTCCCGACCATTTGGTGATTCCCATGTTAATTTGTGAATTTCTTTATGTGGGAAAAGTGTTCCTCCAATGACCAGGTTGTTAATGCTACAGAAACTTATTAGTTTATCCCCATTTTCGTTTGCTGTTCTGCTGCCGCATTTCCCCATTGTTCTTTCATTATATGTATTGTGTGTACCAACTTTCGCATTGAGGTCTCCCATTACTATAACAAGATCATATCTAGGTGTGTCTTCCATTTCTTTCTGCAGTTGTTGATAGAATTCATCCTTGACCTCTTCATCGCTGTCATTCGTTGGTGCGTAGCATTGTATTATTGTAGTGTTGGTGAATCTCCCTCTCAATCTTAATCTTATCACTCTGTTATTGATGGGTTTCCATTCCAGTAATGTCCTTTCTATTCCTTTCTGTAGAATAATGGCTACGCCTTCATTGTGCTGTCCATCCTCTCTTCCAGAGTAAAGTACTGTTTCTCATGTTGCTGTTTTAACTTTTCCTGCCCCTGTCCATCTGCTCTCGCTTATCCCTAGAATGTGTAACCTATAGTTTCTCATTTCTGCCGTGACCTGTCTTAGTTTACCTGTATCGTTCATTGTCCTGACATTCCAAAATCCTATTCTTGTATCCTGTTTTGCGGTCAGGACATCCGTTTTCATGTCAGTGGCTTCCTTTCTGCTTTCACCACTGACAGTCATACGAGCCACAGACTCCGAATGTCCATCCCGCAGCAAAGTTTGTTCATTTATTGTTGTTTCCGTAACTTCATTGTTTTTTTTTACATAGACAGGGGTGTCAGCCCTATTCTAAAACCCACAACCTGGAGGACCAGGGTTCCAGCTTTCGTCTGACCCCTACCCACACAGACCAGTCCAGCTTGGTTGAACCTACCAGGAGTAAAACCTCCACTGGCATAGCTCTGGGGATTGTCAGTGTACGCAAGCTGCCATACCGATACAAGGTATAGGTACCATTGATGGCAGTACACACACATTAGCACCAAACAAATATAGAGGACAGCTATCAATAAACAAGAAATGAATAATAATAACACAATTGTATATAAGCAGCTGATATAATGCTGTTAGTTCAAAGCTACTTATTATGCCTTGAGTGTTTTTCCTCGGTACCACACATTGTTATATCGTGATGTAATGTGTATGTTTGTCACGGAATTTGGATCGATCTCTTGTCCACTCCTGCAGTATTCAGTTACATTTTTCTATGTATTAAATTACGTGACTTTTCTAGTTGTCAGCACATTTCCTTTCCCACTTTCTCTCAGGTATTAGTCATTTTCTAATCAATTTTACACTCCTTTCAATAATAGTTATCATGTTTGTTTGCCCGCTTGACCTTGTTAAGAGTAGGGGGATGATGCAACCTTAACCGACAATCCGTTGGTAGATATTCTCGTTTACCAGAAGTTGTGCGCCGGTTTCAAACGGAAATCGGCCAGCAAAAGTTGATTATCGCTGATAAGACTAGTGTAACGTCTTAGCCCAGATGGTAATACGATGAATTGTTGTTTGCACAAGGACGGGGCGACAATTATCAGTTTGACACACCTGAGCGGAAATGTTGTAATAGTTCCGGGCAGGTGTAAGAAGTTGTATGTAATTATTGACGAGAATATACGAATGTCACGACTGTCATGTATGGAAGATGTGACCTTTACAATCACACATAGAATTCCTATGAGGAGATTTTTTGAATAAACCCCATCCTAAATACGCATGTTCGAAACTATTGGCCAGCACTCGAGATGTAAACATAACAACATTTCTTATTGGGGCCTGGTCTAATAGTAAACAATACGTGCCAGGAGCGAGAAGGGGAATATTACTTAACAATTTTGCAGTTTATAGCACTGTGAAAATTCACCTCGTCGAGAAAACAACCAGATCTGCCAGAGTTAAGAATACAATCAGAATTCATTTATTAGACCGGACTTGTGTGAACCTCTTGAGGACTTAAAAGCCCAGAAAAACTCTACTATTATTAGCAAGAAAACCCGGAATCTAAGGAATCTGAGTCAAAGTGGGAACCTATTGTAAAGTAACAACACATCAGAACACGGGTAAGAGGCATCCTCAACAAGTTGCCTTAACTCTATCTCTGAGCCAGAAGTCTGTAATCCCAAAGTCAGTTTGGGTCGGTGGTACCAACTGAGGGTACTATCTCTGGAACAAGTGAGGGTATAAGTGTCCAGAAGTCGACGCTCGACACCATCATCAGACGGGTCTTAGAGTCGCGTAACCGGCTTGGTAGTTACTCCCTGACACGTCTTGGAACGTGCTACAACTTTCAAACTTGACCGGAGACGAGTGTGATCCAGTCATCTATCTGCAAAGATCCGAACATCAGCTGGAGCAGCAGAACGTCATTGGCAGCTAAGAAGAAACATAAAAGCTGTCAAGTGAACTCTTAACCAATACTCCATACTATCATTCGATGATGATTATTGTTTGTTAAAGAATTATTCAATTTTTAAAACTGTTAACTTTAATTGATTATTAAAGTCATTATTTGTATATATATATATATATATATATATATATATATATATATATATATATATATATATATATATATATATATATATATATATATATATATATATATATATATATATATATACACACACACACACACACAAATCTAAAGTTGATTGATTCATTTTTAATGTACTACATCCGAATGTGTCAGACAATTTCTTAAATACACTTAAATAGAGCTGTACAATAATAATAAGAGGAATTCCGCCGAATTAACTCAGCTGGGGACTTGAACGAGCTAACGAATTATAAGAAAACCCTATCCTTCACAAAAGTTGACTGCAGATACTAGAGTTAACATTTGTTCAGCCTCATGCAGCATTGTTCTCGCTTTTCTGAATATCTTGTGAATACTCCCTTGAGGCAGAAACATCATTATCCTTCTACCCACAACTCTGCCACGAGTAATCTTGTGCGAAGGTAGACACCTTTGAAGACCCACATTAGTTACTCTTGAGTTTTGGCCACTGTTGGACCACTACTGACAGGGTCTTTTCATCTCTTGTTCCCCTGGCAGTTGTTTGGTTCTTGTCATCAATTTCACATTGGTGATCTTTTCATATCATTTCAAGCATTCTATTCTAAGCAAACACCCATTTGCCGTAGTTGTTGTTGAACTAGAACTGATGAGATTCTCTCTCTTTGTACACTCAATACCACGTTGAAGACTCCTTGGTATTATCTACACTGCAAGATCTATTTTCCTGTGGTTTTTCTGTTATTCCAAAACGTGTTGAGGTGAAATCATGAGCTCCAGATTCTCCAACTTGGCTTGCATTTAAAGGATCTTCACATCTGGTCCCAAGCTAGGAAGAAGAAGCACAAAGCATACTGTGTGCATTCCCCTTCACCCAAGGGGGCTCTCCAAATATGCAGAGCTAAATTTTGTGCTCTGGTTCTGGGCTCTCCGAAGGAATTGTCACGTCCTACACAGAGCCATTTCTCAGCACCCCCTGCCTATCATGAGTCCACAGTGAGATCCTCCTTCATGTAGCCACCCACGTAAAACCCAGAGTGCATATGGGCTTCTATCATGGGGTGATTAAAGAAGTTGGTGATGACAAAATGTTATGCAAGTGAGCTGCTTGATAGTCGACAAAAGCAGTTTCAATAAGTGTGATTTGAGAATGCCGTACGACAGCCACGAGAAAATATATATTAACTCCCTCTCTTCCCAGTCACCCACACAGTTGTGATGCCGTTCACTCACTCACCCTCTCACTTATGCATAATATACACATTGTAAGGTTATATAATCAGTTCTTAGGCTTACAGATGAAGATAGTAGAGGTAATTCTTACTGCTTGTAAGGTGTTTTTTTATTTTATTATATTAACAAAATTATTTATATAAAAAGTGGGACAACAAAGAATGTAGAAAATAATACACATATAAATCAATATATCACAAAAGATAACAATCTGCTACGACTAAGAAAAATTACAATTGTACAGTTACTAAAGAACAGGGGGACAAATCTAATAAAACAGGACAGAAATCCACCACTAATGGCACGGTATGTCCCAATCAACGGTCTTTCCCTAATAAATCCCAAGTCATGACTCTCGAGACAATCAGGCGAATAGCAATGATTCCACCGACACTGTCAGTTGAATTCAGCTAAACACAGTTCTGTATTGACTCATATAGTAAGCGGTATGCGTTGTTTAAGAATACGTTACTTCACCACAACTAATTATAGTTACAGGTAGAACCAATACCGGTTGAACCACTTTTGACTTGCGTGGGGGGATATCCCTGTGGAAAATATCTGCTAACTTTTAATCCTGGAGGGTGTGGCTGATGACAACGCAGACAGAATAAAAAATTGACCACCCGTGGATGAGAGGGCTGCCGATAAATAACTCCAATTTCACTCACAGTACTAGTACAGTACTGAAAAAAACCAAAGGTGATGACGATGAAGATGTAATTTGACGTGGCGTGCTCTCTATTTTACAGAAGACGTTTGGGTCAAAAGATCACTAATTGCCCAGCGGCAAAATGTGAAAAGATGGTTGGGTACACGGTAGTTTACAGTAGTACATAAAGGGGATTATTTTGGGGGCTATCTGTTGTATGCAGTTACTAAGTCTGGATCCCTTGCATACTTCCTGTTCACAAGAAAATATCCGTCCTAATTGCAACTGGTATTAGACAATTGTTATGGCAAATTCCCTTCGCGGCTAGGAGACCCTTGACGATTCTGCAACAACAAGCGACGATGACGCTAGTGTCTAGGATAAATAGTCAGACCCTCTCTTAGAACTACCACATCTGTTCGGAGTGGTGTCGAATACCTGCGCAGAAAGTTCAGTTGTTATGAACAGTGTCGAAGTCTCAGGGAGGCTAGATAATTTCTCATGGCGGCCAGAGCCGGATTAACGTAGTAGCCAAAGTAGCATATGCTACGGGCCCCGCGCTTTTAGGGGCCCCGCGCCAATAAATATGTACATAATTTTTTGGTCATCTTCTAATACGAGCGTTAAACCAATGATCTTGTGATTTATGCCATCTTTAGCGCCTTTTCATGTGGTGTCACGTAATTGTGAGAGAAAGAGCATAAGAGGGTGACTTAGTGTGACTCTTCATTATTTTTATCTTAACTGTTTGCGGACGGAAGCCATTTAAGTGGCGTTGAAAATTTGGTCACGTTTGGACGGAAGCTACTTTTTTGGCTCTAGGCGACTGCCCCTCTAATTTTGTTTCGTTCTTTGTGAAATGAATTTGCATTAACAATAAAAACTAGAATTTAGGAAACGGAAACTTCCTGTTTTAATTGAGGTATACGGCGCGCTCGCACTCTCTTTCGATCTTGATTAAAATTTCTTGATTTGTAAGGTTAGAAAACTCAAAAAATGAGCAGTAGACACAGAGATATTGGACGTAATTATGCTTCTGGAAGTGAAAAGCGTAAAGCGAAGGAAGAAAAAGAAAGAAGAGATCAACTTGTGATATCAAAAACACGTAGGCTGACAGAATATTTTGATGTTCATGATGGTGGTACTCTAACCGCTGAAGCTGGAAGTACAGGAACAACTAGTACCCGGTACTAGTACAGGCTGTGCAGCAGAAAACAGACAGCAAAACCCAGTATACGCTGAGTCTGAATGTGAAAGAATAAGTGAAACGAAGAAGTACTCTAATGATATTGGTGACTGGCCGAACAATATAGATGACTGTGAGCGTGAATATTGGATATCCAAGGGAAGTGAAAAATGTCAACATGTTGATAGTGCCTTCTCTTCATCCGTGCGATTGTATGAAAAGAAAACTCGATACTGTCAGAAGTCTTATTTTACACATATTCATAAACTTACAAACAAGCAACATGCAAGAAAATGGTTACGCTATTCAGAAAGTAAAGGGCGCCTATTCTGTTTCCCATGCAAGCTTGTGAGTTCAGAATCTTCATCAAAGTTTACTGTGGAAGGGTTTAATGACTGGAAAAATGCAAGCAATCTATTGCGTCGACATGAAGAAAGCTCCTCACATAGACAGGCTTTAATTTCACTGTTGATGCGTAAAAACAAAGGTGAACGTGTCGATTCCCAACTTGTGAAACAAACTGACATTCAAGAAAAGTATTGGCACAAACTTCTAGAACGAATAATTGAAGTTGTGAAGTTTTTAGCAGAACGAGGCCTTTCATTTCGTGGCAGTGATGAAATTGTTGGGTCCCCTTATATCGGGAATTACTTAGGGTTGTTAGAATTACTGGCCAAGTTTGACCCTTTTCATGCAAACAAAGGATTTGGACATACATCATATCTATCTAAAACAACGTGTGAGGAATTCATCAATCTGATTGGATCCAGCATACTGGATCACATTCTCTGTGAAGTGAAGAAATACAAGTATTATTCCGTTTCATTGGATTCTACTCCAGATATATCTAATATGGACCAGCTGACTTTGACTCTGCGCTATGCTTTGCCATCTGGACCAGTTGAAAGATTTGTGACATTTTTGGATATGGAAGGTCATAGTGCTGAACAGCTTACTAAAAGTATACTTAATTTTTTAAAGGCAAATGACATTGATATTAAAGACTGCCGTGGTCAAAGTTATGACAACGCCAGCAACATGAGTGGCAAGTTTATAGGATTACAAGCACGAATTAAAGAGATGAATAAGTTTGCGCATTACATTCCGTGTTTTGCACATTCACTAAATTTGGTTGGAAAATGTGCTGCTGAAGGTTGTCAAGAAGCAGTCATTTTCTTTGGATTTGTTGAAAGCCTATACACCTTCTTTTCTGCTTCTACCTACCGGTGGGGTCTCCTTTCTACTGCATTATGTGCTGGCGGTACTCATAATAAGTCCCATTTGCCCTTTGTGAAAAGACTGTCAGATACCAGGTGGTCCGCTCGGGCAGATGTAACAAAAGCAGTTTTACACAGCTTTTCTGCAATAAAACAAGTCTTGGATGATATTTCAGATAACAGTGATCAGAAGGCAGAGTGTCGTCAACAGGCTCGTGGTCTACTTTCAACCATGATGAAGTTAGAAACAGGAATAATGATCATACTGTGGGATCAAGTATTACAGCGTTTTCAAATGACCAGTGCTTCTTTGCAATCTTCTGATCAAGATTTGAATACAGCTTGTGCACTCTATGAATCCCTGCGAGGGTATATTCAAGCTATGCGGTCTACTTTTGCAGACATAGAGCAAAAGGCCAAGGATCTGACTGAGTGTGAACATTATCAAGAACCAACTCGAAGAAAACACAAACGAAATCGAGAGTATGATGATTTCAGTGGTTCCAGCACACTTGATCCACTTGTTGAATCTCAAACGCCTTCTCAGCAGTTTAAAAGCCGAACATTTCTTGTCCTTATTGATAGCTTGCTCTCTGCCTTGTCAAAACGCCAGAAAGCTTATCAAAAGTTGAATGATGTATTTGGATTCCTTCGTCAGTTACAGTCGTTTACACCTGAAAAGGTGGTAACTAGATCATCGAATCTTATTAAATCATATCCGGAAGATCTGGAAGAAAGTCTTTGTGAAGAACTTGTGCAGTTTACAGAACTGCTGAAAACTGATCTTGCTTCTCATATTGGCACTACTCTAGACCTTGTAGAGTTACAGTTTTACCGTTTGATAATTGACAATTCTTTGGAGTCTTGTTTTCCAAATGTAGAAATCGCCTTGCGCATCTATTTGTCACTAATGGTAACCAACTGCAGTGGAGAACGATCATTTTCAAAACTGAAACTTATTAAAAATGAACTAAGGAGCACCATGGGTCAAAAGAGATTGAACAATCTCACACTAATGAGCATTGAACATAAACTTCTGCGTGAAATTGATACGTCCTATATCATCAACAAATTTGCTCATGCTAAATGTAGAAACATTAATATTTAAACAATAATGTTGACTGTGTTGTTACTTTTGATAATGATAATTACTATACAAATTAAAAATGTATGGGTTCAAATATATTTGTGTTGTTTTATTGTTTTTTTTTTATATAGGGCCCCTTTCTTAACATATGCTACAGGCCCCGCACTAGCTTAATCCGGCCCTGATGGCGGCTAAGATAAAAATATTTAGGCTCCGTTTGACCAGGGAAGAGGACAGACATGGTTCCTTGTGTCCCGTGCTACGACCAAGTAGATAAAACGAACATGGGACTGGGACCTTAGGTCATCCGCTCAGGTGGCCTGACTCTTTTTCGTCTGCTAGCGAAATATTGCGTCACAGACTGAGCACAGGGGGAATCGTTCATTAATGAGTTAGACTTTCCCCCAGATCAAAGGCCTACTCTGGTGAACACAGAGAATCTAAAGGCAAATCAACCACTTACAGTCAGCGAACGCAATATATTAAAGTATAAGCGAATAAAATGAAACGGGCGGTCACTAATAAGATTGAAAGTGAGAAATCATAACTTATACAAACAGAAGGAGGCCGAAAAGAGGAGGGGAAAGAACCAAAATTAGAGACCAGATATAGGTGTTTCTTTGCTGACGAAACTGGCAGAACATTCTGAGCTAAGCCATCACAGGCTCAAGTGACTCCTCCAAGCTTTGTAAACAATGCTGGGTTCTCAACACGTTTCACAACAATGGGAATCCCTGGAAGTGTGTGTATGATTTCAAGAGTCAGTGAGGGTGCACTCAGCCTCACAGACTATGGTTCACTTCCACTTCTGTATACTATAGCATTGAGTTTAACTCGTGGTCATATGAGGAAAACTCCAGATATGCCCTCACACATAAGCACCCATTTATGAATGTGTGGCCGTCCCAGACTTGTTTACGTTCCGCCAGGTGATTCGTAATAATACCAGGTTAATTAGACCGGATGGCTGATAATACGGTTATCACGTAAGTCAGTCTAGCTAACCTTCAATAGAGACGATCCTTGTTTGCGCAAAATTGGCCGTCTAAGAGATCCGGCTGGTGGAGGCACGAAAACACAGGTGACAATGAGATAATAGCTTCCGCTGGCCAATTCCTGGGTAATTGGTACAGATAATCTGTCTGGGGAGACAATATGGGTGGAAGGTAGCATATAGCGTGGAAATAGGTTCACAGATTTGTTGGTGAGTTTGCATAAAGATGCAAGCAGAAGTATTACGGACATATCTAAAAGAGGTCACTGTGACATAATATGAATATAGATTTCATATATCTATTTCTCTATCTACACTTTTCTTTAACCTAGTTGTCATCTACGCCTGTTCGTTAACATAAACCTCCTAAACACTCAGTGATCTGTCCCTTTTTCTAATGTAGCACGCATTTCATTGCGGTTCGCATTTCCTTTGATGTATGGTAACCAGTAGACCTATTAGCTACGTTGATCTGTAATTTATTCTTAACGCCAGCGATTGAAACTCGTTGGATAAGATCAGATAGCTCGCTAGTAAAGTAATTAAACACGGCAGATCGCCAGATCAAAGAAGGGGCTAGCTCGATTTCGTTCAATGACCACGTCTGCACGGCGGTAAACAGTGTGATTTTACGATCGAAAAAATTTGCACTGATTTGCACATTACGTTATGCCTGATTCTGGTTTTCGGCTTTAGTCTGAGAAAGATCTTTGATTTGCAGATTGAACGAAGAATTCTCCGTAGGTGTAAAATCTGGCAGAGAGTCTGGTTCGTCTATAGTGAATCTTTCCCTTTGATTTCAGATATATATAAACCTCAGCATTTTAAAACTCATTACTTAGTACTCCTCAGCTCTTAAAGACATCTAGCGGCGATTTCTAGAATCCCCTGTATAGGATAGTTTCTTTAGTTTCTCATTGGAGATAGTCTAGAAGAAGTTTATGTGAAGGTAAATATATCTTCTAGTAGTTTGAGTGATTTTAGTGGTAAATCGTCAATTATATTTCTCTAAGATTTTGCACAGAGCGATTTACTAAATAGGTCCGTCAATGATATTTCTCTATGTTTTACGGCGTTACAGTGGATAGCAGAACAAATAATAATTTCTAGCTAAACTCTTCCAGCTATAATATAAATTTTATTAACTGCCAGTAACCATTCAGAGAATATTTTAACCAACTAAGTAAATGCAATGACTCATCATGAGTATTGACGAAATATGTAGTTATGTCTAATTCACAATGACTGATTTTTTTAAATGACTAGAATTGATTTCACGAAAGTTTTAAACGATAAGACAAGCTCTAAGCTTGTAGATATAATTTAAAATTAAATAACCGAAGTGGATAAATGTTACGTGCAGTCTTTGATATCTTACAATATTATACATTGGTATTCTTGTTATCTTCGCAAATATTTTGAAAGCAAAATAGTGCCTAAGGGAAAGTCATTATTGAGTTACTTCCCTTGAAAGTTGTGTCGGCTCTTTCGATCAAACTCCGCGGATAAATCCATTTTACTGCGATTTATTCGTTGTTTGGGTAATAATAGATTGTTCTTGCTTCAGAATATCTATGGCCTGAATTTATGTGTATTGTTTGTCTGAGTAGGACGAGTCTGTCTTATATCTGTATATCTTTACATATCTAAGTCGAACTATATGTTCTGTTGTCTCTAGAGAGGTCGAAGGCTATTCGGCGGATGTGTCGCTAGAGAGTGGTGTGATTTGGCTTCGTCCTGATAGGGACTGTGTGTTTTTTCCATGTCGGCCTGTCGCCGGGGAAAAAGTGATCTCAGTATTTGTGGGGAAGGTGATAGTCGTCTAAACCTATCGTGTATGCTTTACCCCAGTGTTTAGTCGTATTGCCAAGGAATGGCAGTTTCATATTTCCTATACCAAGGTAATCAAAGATACTCTTATGAACTCTCGATCGAAGCCACCATTTTCGATAGTTACGATTTGAATGTCTAAGAGAATATATTTGACTCGATGAAAACGACTTCGATTCCTAGCAGCACTATATCCTGTAGATTGCAGTCAATTGTTCATGATCAAATCTACAGAGCAATGAAATGTTTTATGAATGACTAACTTTAGGACAGATTCATTATCTGTATCCAAACGTGAGTGACAGCTCACGAGTGAAGCCATCTTGGAACCAAAACATGTAGTGACTTTCAAGAAGAGAAAAGGGATGCCCGTATTATCGCTTGATCAGTCCAGAGATCACTGCTACACATGAGAACCCATTGCTAGCGGTTCAATATTATTATATGGAAAAATATGTGCTGAACATTATGTTGAAGAATCGTCGCTAGACGAGATTAGGTTTAGAAGCCATCTGAAATATTGTTTATAAGCTGACGTGCTCAGTCAGTGAAGTCAGATGATATATGTATGGGCGATACTGAGTGCTTGGCTACTGACAGTCAATTATACACTTATTCTACATGAGTGCCCATGTAACATTGCAAGACCATTTATCCACTGTACTATGATGTATTATGGCAACCTGTGATTTGTCACTATCTGTGCTGTCGAGTGTGTACGTCCAATTAAACTTTAGAAAAGGTACACAGTCGTTGGTGTCGATGACTTCCAGCCATACATGAGTGTGAGAAAAGAACATTTTTTGTCAACACCACGAACCTTTATCATCATTCGCACATTATACACTCAATCCATGTCTACACACCACTGCGTAGGTCAAGTTGACATTCCATACACTACAGTGGAGCAAACAACACCATAGAGATCTTATCAACTGATGATGATGATGATGTCTGCTTCCATCCACTTATATCTATCTTTTGGTGGATATCATTAACGGGAATAAAAATCCAACTTTATCAACCTTATCAACTGGTGGACCAGCTTTCTGGGTTTGACCTCGCAGAAGTTCAGAAGTCAACAGATTACCGATACCAGACCGTTTCCTGTGGCTGATACGACACACTTGCAGTATTGGTTTGCTCTTTGTCAACACTTCGTCACGTGACCTGTCAGGTGAATGCAGTATGTAGGTCAGCGTTGTTGACATTTTTTACATTAGACATTATAGAGTTTCACAGAACAGTTGGATCAATTCTTGTCAATATTAACAGGAAGACAGTATGAGTGAACTAAGAAGTCCTATTTTCATCGATGGATCTTCTTGTTTTCTGTATATGAACTTTAATATTTAAGGCCAGAATGTTTAATTGAATAAAGTGGCAGTTTGTTTATTTTCATAAAAATAACTTTGCCATTACTGTAAGACTGAGCCTATTTTGCAACACATACTATCATACACATAATTTATATATATTTATGTTTACATGTTATTTGTTTGTATAGTATGTTAGTTTCTATGTCAGCGGGTTGTGTTTAAGGTTGGGCGGCGTCCTCACAACAGAATATCCCACGTCATAGAGGGTCCGTTGTGGGCGTTTTCTATAGGTGCAATTTTCTTGATTGAAAATTTGCTGCGACAACTGTTGCTTTTGTGTTAGCTGTGAAGTCTGTAATTATTGTTATTTTTGTAATATTTCTTTGTTCTTTAGTTTTGTTTTGATTTGTTTGTAATTTGTTGGTCTAACCTTTTCTATCTTTCAGTTCTATTCACAATTTATATTCATATATTGTGACGTCATTTGTGTTGTTATTCTTTGCAGATTCAGTGATTATTTTCATTGATTTCCCTATTTGATTTATTTTGATTTCTGCAAACGTTCTTGTATTGTCAGTCCTATTTGTACTTTATGTATTCTGTTGGTTGACATATGTTTTATATAGGTATATTTCATAAGACACAATTGCCTGTGCACTGCACTTGGATTATGGTATAAACCAGTACCTGATTATTATTACTATTATACAAGACCTTATTAAAGGCTTGTGACCCACAGATATTGGGATAGTATACTGATTAATCAAGTCATTGAGAACTTGTGGTATTATTATTGATTCAGGTGATTAGTATTATTGTTAGACATCATGGCTACATTAGAATACTTCATTACACAAGGGAAAGCCCTTGATAAGACTGGTCAACAATTAGAACAATGGGCAGTTGCTCAATATGACAAAGCATTAGCTGCAGAAGAGAGAAGAGCTATGGCAGAAGAGAAAAGATTAGCTGCAGATGAAAGAAAAGCTATGGCGGAAGAGAAAAGATTAGAAAGAGAAGCTGAGGCTGCTGCTGAACAAAAGAAATTGCAGATGCAGGTAGAGGAAAGGAGATTTGAAGCTGAACAAAAAAAATTGGAAAGAGAAGCTGCGGCTGAACAAAAAAGATTAGACAGTGAAGCTGAACAAAAAAGATTAGACAGGGAAGCTGAACAAAAAAGATTAGACAGGGAAGCTGAACAAAAAAGATTAGACAGGGAAGCTGAACAAAAAAGATTAGACAGGGAAGCTGAACAAAAAAGATTAGACAGAGAGGCTGAAGAAAAAAAAAGCAATAAGAGAACATGAATTTGAGTTGGAGAAATTAAGATTGACAAGTATGAGTAATGTTAATCAGGCATCTAGTGGTAATGATAAAACCTTCTACTTACAAGGTTAAGGTTCCACCGTTCAATCAGTCCAGTGACGATATTACATTCTGGCTGGATAGATTTGAACGTTCTTGTCGTACACATAATGTGGATAAATCACAATACGCTAATCAATTATCAGAAAACTTGAAAGGTGAATCTTTGACTAGATTATGCCTTGTAGGAGAAGCAGATAAGGATAATTATGATGTCATTAGGGCGGCTTTGATAAAAAAATATCAGCTAAGTGAGGAAGGCTATCGCCTTTTATTTAAAACGATGGTACCTGAGACGGGTGTAGAATTCTCAGAATTCACTGCAAAGGCACGTCTCACAGTTGATCGTTGGATTGAGCTTTCCAAAACAGAAAAAACGTATGAAGGACTTATGGATTTGTTGCTCAGAGATAAGATTATGTCATGTGTGAACAAACCTTTCCTTGAATTTATACATGAGCGTAAACCCAAATCTCTAAAAGAAATGGAAGAATATTGTTCCCAATATGTCACTGCACACCCCGACGTGACTTTTGGCAACACTAAGATTAAGGAGAGTATGCCAGTTGCTTCAGCAACACCATACAATCCCAATTATTCACACAGATTTCAGGGACCTCAAAACAGATTTGATAAAAAAGGTAACCATAATAGTTATCAAAACCAAGGTAACCAATCATTTCAGGGTTCTTCTTCAAAGAACTGGAGACGACCTGATAGCTCTCGACACAGGGGGGTCATAATTATAGGAATTTCCATAGAGGAAGTAATTATAGAAACTATCAGGGTTATCCGTCTTGGAGTCAACAAGATCATAATTACAGAGATACTCATTATAATGAATATGATAATGGTAACCAAGGGAACTATGACTCAAACCCAAATAGGGGTTACAATAGAGGTAACAATAACTACAGAGGTGATAATAACCGAGGTAGATCTCAAAACAAAAGACATAAACCACATTTTCAGGCAAACTCTGCACAACAAGAGTCCCATGAAGCCTATAAACAGAGTAAAGATAATAATGATGCTAGTAATATGGCATGTGCCGCTTTTGATTTTGGGAGAGCATCTCAGTGCCCCCAATGCAAAACGTTATTTGAGCCAACCACAGTGTCTACTTTAAGCTGTGGCCATCCTCTTCCTGCTCTTCCAGCATCAGTCGCGCATGATGGAAGAGGTTCTCTTGTCTTACATAAGGGTTTAGTGAATAACAATCCAGTCTCTGTGCTATTTGATTCTGGATGCACCACAATTGGTGTTAGGCAGTCACTCGTAGATCCTTCCCGTGCCACTGGACAAGTAGTCAAATGTGTAACATTTGGCGGCACATTAGAGAAATACTCTACTGCTATCATTAGGATTGCTACTCCTTTCTTTACAGGAGATGTACACGCATGTCTTCTTCCGAATCCGATCGCTGACCTCATCATCGGTCGCATTCATGGAGTCAAGGAATGCACTCCGCAACAAATTTCCACGTGGGAAAGGCAAAACATGCAGATTGCTAACGCTGTAGTCACTAGAGCTCAGGCTCTTAATATGCCTCAAACTTCATCTACTGAAGATAATAAAGTGCATAACCAAGATAATCCCTTGGTAATTTCTCGTGACTCGTTTATAAAACAGCAAGAAGATGATCCCACTCTGAAGAAATTCTTCATTCTTGCAACTAAAGGTGATCCGAATAAAGACACAAGTCGTAAATCGTGGATTAGAAAGAAGAATGGCGTACTTGTACGTATGGTTCAAGACTCCATTACGTCAAGTCATTCTCAAATCCTGGTTCCCAAGAATTTGAGAGTTAAAATTTTGCAGCACGCTCACGACTCTCAGTGTGCTGGACACATGGGTTTTTCCCGTACTAAGTCAAGAGTCCTTGCGGCTTTCTTTTGGCCATTGGTAAACAAGGACATACGTATTTATTGTCGATCTTGTAAAGTATGTCAGGAAGTTAAATCCAAAGGTCCACGGCATGCTGCACCCATTCAGGCGGCGGACATTCCTATTCGGCCGTTTCAAAAAATGGCCATAGACATTATTGGTCCATTTAAGATCAAGTCTGCCAGAGGACATCAGTTTATCTTGACGTGTGTTGATATGTGCACACGTTGGCCAGAGGCTATTCCTCTGAAGAGCATTACTACTGCTGATATTGCAGATGCTCTTTGGCTTATATTTTCTCGTCTGGGGTTCCCCGGAGAGATATTGTCAGACCATGGCACCCAACTAATATCAGATACCATGTCTCAAGTAATGTCTACTCTGCAGATAGATAGATCTTTAAGTAGTATCTACCATCCAATGTCTAATGGTATGGTCGAACGCCTTAATAGAACACTTAAAAACTTACTGGGGAAGATAACTGAGGATCATCCTCAAGACTGGGACAGAGTTTTACCTGCGGCCCTCTTCGCTTACAGAGAGGTACCCAATGAACATACGGGATTTTCTCCCTTTGAACTCGTCTTTGGCGCGCGTCAGCGTGGCCCTATGTCGTTGCTTCACGATCTCATAACATCTGACAATATTGACGATGACACAAAGTCATCCTACGAATATGTCATCGCGTTGAGACAGAAAATTATCGAAGCATGCAAATTAGCAACTTCTTCTTCTGAATTTGCGAAACAGAAGGCAAGGCAATTTGCCAATAAGAAGAGATGCTTACGACAACTTTGTCCTGCTGACAAAGCATTTGTATTACTACCTTGTAGGGAAAACAGATTACTTATTTCTTGGAAAGGTCCGTACGATATAATATCGAAAATTTCCGATGTCGACTATATTGTCGATATTGATGGGAAGCATAAAACCTTCCACATCAATATGCTTACTGAATTCCATGAACGTCCGGATTATTTGCAACCCATTTTCCAAGCAACGGACAATTCTCCAGTACAACATGGTCATTACTCATCACTGTCCGTGATACAGGATGAGGAAACAAGTTTTTCAGATGTAAATCTTCCTCTTCCAATGATCCCACTTCATTCCAGTGAATCATGGAAGAACGTTACTGTCTCTCCTGATTTGTCTCTAGGAGAACAGCGACAAGTTTCAACTATGTTGCAAACATTTCAGGATGTACTCACTGACATCCCTGGAAAAACGAATGTCATTCAACATGACATTGTTCTAACTGACCATACTCCTATTAGGGTTAGACCTTATCCTATACCTATACATTTTCAAGCACAGGTCGAGAAAGAGTTGGATGAGATGATAGATTTGAAAATAATCGAACCATCCACCTCTGCATATTCTTCGCCGATGGTTATTGTGCGTAAAAAAGACAATAACATACGTCTTTGCGTTGACTATCGAAAATTGAATCAAGTAACTAAGTTCGATGCCGAACCTATGCCTTTACTGGAAGAGCTACTTACTCGACTCTCCAAATCTCATTTTTTCACTAAACTTGATTTGTCTAAAGGATATTGGCAAGTTCCTTTATCTGAACGCGCCAAACCTCTCACGGCTTTTTCAACACCTAGAGGTTTGTTCCAATGGAATTTTATGCCTTTCGGTCTTATGAACGCACCAGCTACATTCGTACGCATGATGCGCCGAATCCTATCTTATCGGTCAGATGTCATTGCATATCTAGACGACATCTGTCTTTTCAGCGATACTTGGGAAGATCACTATTCGGGGTTAGATGAATTGCTGTCTACTTTGCGTGAGCACAACCTGACAGCGAAACCCTCTAAAGCCTATATTGGTTTTAGCGAAATTTCTTTCCTAGGCCACCGAGTTGGTCATGGTTTCCTAAAGACAGAGGACCATAATACTAGTAAGATACTTAACATCTCAATCCCTAAGACTAAAAAAACAGGTGAGAAGTCTGTTAGGTCTTATTCAATTTTATGGCAGATTCATTCAGAATCTATCCTCTATCATGGCACCTCTCTCAACACTTCTAAAGAAAGGTTCGCCTAATGTGGTCCACTGGTCTCAGGAATGCCAATGCTCTCTGGATAAGATTAAAACATTGTTTTCAACACCACCTATTTTAGTGCTACCTACTAAAGATAAGACATTCGTTCTTCGTAGTGACGCTTCATCCACTGGGATTGGAGCGGCACTAATGCAAGAGTACTCTGGAACTCTGCATCCTGTAATGTATATTTCCAGAAAACTTAATGCGGCAGAAAGGAATTATTCGGTTTTAGACCGTGAGCTATTAGCTATGGTTTGGTCGATCCTCAAACTACAGAGATTCCTTCTAGGCGCACATTTCATAGTAGAAACCGACCAAAAAGCTCTTACTGCTATACAGAGTAAGAATTTGAAGAGCTCGAGGTCTACTCGATATGCAATTGCTCTTCAACCTTTTCATTTCTCTGTGCGAGCTATTCGTGGATCAGATAATGTGATGGCAGACATTCTGTCAAGATGCCCACATGATTCCACATAACTATTAGGGCTTAGACTTCTTGATATGTCTAGTTCTATAGTAGTTCCTTTTCTATATCATGATAGATACACATTTGTAATTTAATAATATAATGATTGTATCACTACATAGCGGTTCATTGATGTTTATTCACCGCTGTGCTTTGATGATTTTTTTCTTCATAAATCATAAATTTAAGATATCTAATACGAAATGATGATATGAATTTTTTTTAGGCATTGTGTAATTGCCAGAATTGTATTATACTTTGATGACACCTTCCTGGAAAAATATGCTTGTAGAGAAATAATGTCTCTCAGTTTATGAGACACATTCTCACCAGTCGCTCCATAAGTCGACTTAGCCTCATATTAGGCGTTATAGGTATTCCTGATATTTTCATCTGCGCATTATTCATGCGTTGTGAGCCTATTGTACGTTGCTCCTAGATGTATTTCAAAAAGAAAAAAAAATGTTCCATTTTTTTTTTTCCCGGGAGGTGTGGTAAGACTGTTACGTGCAGTCTTTGATATCTTACAATATTATACATTGGTATTCTTGTTATCTTCGCAAATATTTTGAAAGCAAAATAGTGCTTAAGGGAAAGTCATTATTGAGTTACTTCCCTTGAAAGTTGTGTCGGCTCTTTCGATCAAACTCCGCGGATAAATCCATTTTACTGCGATTTATTCGTTGTTTGGGTAATAATAGATTGTTCTTGCTTCAGAATATCTATGGCCTGAATTTATGTGTATTGTTTGTCTGAGTAGGACGAGTCTGTCTTATATCTGTATATCTTTACATATCTAAGTCGAACTATATGTTCTGTTGTCTCTAGAGAGGTCGAAGGCTATTCGGCGGATGTGTCGCTAGAGAGTGGTGTGATTTGGCTTCGTCCTGATAGGGACTGTGTGTTTTTCCATGTCGGCCTGTCGCCGGGGAAAAAGTGATCTCAGTATTTGTGGGGAAGGTGATAGTCGTCTAAACCTATCGTGTATGCTTTACCCCAGTGTTTAGTCGTATTGCCAAGGAATGGCAGTTTCATATTTCCTATACCAAGGTAATCAAAGATACTCTTATGAACTCTCGATCGAAGCCACCATTTTCGATAGTTACGATTTGAATGTCTAAGAGAATATATTTGACTCGATGAAAACGACTTCGATTCCTAGCAGCACTATATCCTGTAGATTGCAGTCAATTGTTCATGATCAAATCTACAGAGCAATGAAATGTTTTATGAATGACTAACTTTAGGACAGATTCATTATCTGTATCCAAACGTGAGTGACAGCTCACGAGTGAAGCCATCTTGGAACCAAAACATGTAGTGACTTTCAAGAAGAGAAAAGGGATGCCCGTATTATCGCTTGATCAGTCCAGAGATCACTGCTACACATGAGAACCCATTGCTAGCGGTTCAATATTATTATATGGAAAAATATGTGCTGAACATTATGTTGAAGAATCGTCGCTAGACGAGATTAGGTTTAGAAGCCATCTGAAATATTGTTTATAAGCTGACGTGCTCAGTCAGTGAAGTCAGATGATATATGTATGGGCGATACTGAGTGCTTGGCTACTGACAGTCCATTATACACTTATTCTACATGAGTGCCCATGTAACATTGCAAGACCATTTATCCACTGTACTATGATGTATTATGGCAACCTGTGATTTGTCACTATCTGTGCTGTCGAGTGTGTACGTCCAATTAAACTTTAGAAAAGGTACACAGTCGTTGGTGTCGATGACTTCCAGCCATACATGAGTGTGAGAAAAGAACATTTTTTGTCAACACCATGAACCTTTATCATCATTCGCACATTATACACTCAATCCATGTCTACACACCACTGCGTAGGTCAAGTTGACATTCCATACACTACAGTGGAGCAAACAACACCATAGAGATCTTATCAACTGATGATGATGATGATGTCTGCTTCCATCCACTTATATCTATCTTTTGGTGGATATCATTAACGGGAATAAAAATCCAACTTTATCAACCTTATCAATAAATATATTATATTTTACGCGGGATAAGGATAGGATTGTGTATACTATATATTGGTTAAGTACTTTTTATGTTTTTCTCTTTATATAGTATTTGGGTCAAACCCTAAACCTTACCAGCGGCTTCCATGTAAATCTGAGAATAATCATACTAAAGAACATTTTTAACTTAGTTCTGGGTCTTCAAGGTAAATCTGGTCTGAGGTTGTGTTTACACCCAGAGAGAGACCGAATACCAACCCAAAGAACATTAAGAGTGACTTTGTCACTGGGCATATAGTTCCAGAGTTCTTTTGCAACATCTAATTTACAGTCGGCCCGTTGCTGCGACATAAACAACACTAACATTTCCGACGTTTGATTTTATTTGTGGTGTGACCAAGAATTTTTATACTGAGAGACGTTACCGACCTGACATTTCCTAAGTACTGGAAACCTCAAGATTCTGACACTGTAAGCACTGTGGCATCTGTTACCTGAACTGATTTGAAGTGACATAAACAGTAATCCAAAAAATATAGTCGTAAAGAGAACGCTCCCCGGAGGAATTGGAATTAACCGGTCTCTGTAGAGCTGGGGTTCTCTTTGCCAAAAGAACACTGGATTTGCTGTGGGTGTGTGTGTCTGTTAAAGTCATATTTTAATGAAGGGGAGTTAATCATTAAAAGACTTGTATGAACAGGTCGGATTTTTGTAATCACCCTTGTAAACACGCTTAGTTTGTTTTTTAAATATATGATAGAGAATCTACTCGAATGTTCGAGATACAGAAAGTGTTAGAAGGGGAATGAACGCTACTCACATCCCGGGGCGAATTCGCGCGGGGATGGATTTGTACTGAGCGGTTTTTTGAGCGGGGGAATTTTTCGTGACAGTTAATACGGGTAGAGCTCCGAAGATGGATGTTTGACCATTTTTCGTCAGTGTGTCCCGGAATAAGATATTTTTGGTGTGAAAGGGATATTTGATACTTCCGAGTGTATTTCCTAAAGCCATGGATATGCGGCTTATTTATATACTGCAGTATGTACGTTATTGAAGATTTTCAGGCCATGGATTATGTTTTATTTCAGGCCTTGGAGTATGTTGAGTTAGGCATACGCATATTATTGTAAACTGCGGCATATGCAGTTCCCCTTTCTTGAATGGATATTTTTGGGCCATTAATGTTTATTATTATGGGCTGCTGTGCTCTACAGCCTTTGTGAATGGATATTTTTGTACCAGTGACTGTATCTCTAAGGATTTACTTACTGATGTTCGATGATCCGTTATGAGCAATTATTGATGATTATATATCTTTTGATTGTACGCTCAATCACCTTGGATGAGTGCACACTTGATGTACCTTGAGTTGCCGTGTCTTGTAACCTGTGACAGTGTGCCGTTTATGATGTCTTCGTGACTGTAGAGTCAATAAACAGTGTAGAACGTTATTTGGAGTTACAACGTTTCCTGACTCCTACATGTGCCTAGATGTGTGTGATTGTTATGGACCTAATAGTACTACATGGCATTCGCGTCCATTGATATCTACACACCCACACGCCTGTCGGCCATCCAGTAAGCCCGACATAAGCTGATTGCCTATATCAGCGGAATAGATACATTAACACTACTCCTTCTATGCCACTACACATCTTCTACAAAACAACCTTTAACAATGACGCCCCATAACAAGGAGTTAACAGTGTCCTAAAGTTTGCGCCAGAAGGTGAAAATCAAGTTTGTAGGTAAGAATAAATGTCAGTGGCCACTGTTGTATGGATAGAAAGAAAGCAGGAATGAGTGGTTCGTTGATCGTATAATTCATGTACCCACTTTGTACTTTTTTGATGCAGAGTTTTTTCTTGCTAATACTGTTTCCCTTTCAGAATAGATTAACGTATAAACTCTGTTCTGTACTGTAGAGGGAATTTCTAGACAATAGCGTATAAATCCTTGACCGTTTGGGGGTTAATAACTTTTCTTCTAACGGGAATTTTGTCTCAACAGAGGGAGGGAGGTTTATACATATGAGTCTATTTCTTGATTAATTCATTAACTTTATGTTTACTTGTATTTGATTTGATAGTCAAAATATTGTTGTTGTGGAGTTTCTTTATGATAAATAAATTCACATAAACTTTAATTACGTGTGTTGGTCAGCTCGTTCCAAAAGATCCCTATTCCATAGATATAGTGTTCACGTCTGTGCGTCTAACTGTCGTCACTTATGTGTGAGTGTGTGTGAGTGGTTGATATATATATATATATATATATATATATATATATATATATATATATATATATATATATATATATATATATATATATATATTCTAGTAGACTGTTTGACTAACCAAGTTCTGTTGTAGAGATAGGCTGAAGGAGAGAAAGCTTCTCGAGTTCAGGGACAGACTCTATTTATGTTCCACTCTTTCACTCGTGTAAAATCTATCTCTTATATTATCTCTCACTGAGTCACCACCTGTTCTAGTCTATTCAGAAGGGACCAATCTATGTCTTAATTCCACTATCAAAAATCTATGACAGTCACACGTTGGAATTTTAAAAGTGATAAATTTAAAACACGCCGGGGGGGGGGGGGGTGTGAAGGAGGATTAAATTAAACACACTGACCCACATAGTCTAAAGAGCTTTCGATTGGCTTGATTTGAGAGCCGGAATACTTTAACTTTCATTGGAAGTTAGTCTAAAAGTACAATCTGGGATTTGAACTGAGAATTGGAAATTTAATCTAGCGAAATCGGAGTCACAGATCAAACTGCATCGCCAAGTCAAGCTAGCAATTCACCAAAGCCAGAAGAGAAAGATCGGACAAAGGATTCCGAAATTAAAAGTGACAGATAGAAAGTATCTGGACAACTTTAAAACTTAAAAAGTAAACCCGCATTTTTAAATACAAGGACTGAAGACCTAAGGAATCAGATCACCCGTCATAAGAGGAATCCAAAATTTCCAGACAAAGTGATTCGAAAGCATCCTAAGTGCTGTGTCCATTTTAAACTGTGCCAGGAGATTGTGTTCCTAAAAGTTACTTTGGGTTCGTGGAACGAAGCTATCAGACTGTTCGTGGAACGAAGCTACCAGACTGATTGTAGAACAAAGCTATCAGACTGTGAAGTGTCATCATCACAAAATAATTGACGAAACCACGGCTGCAGAACTCACCTAGATCAGTTAAGTTCTGATTACAAGGAAACAGCAAAAGGACAAACGTTTTTTTTAAAATATCAGTCCTCAAACCAAAGTCTCAGTGAAGAGAATTTTAATAACACCTAAAATTCACCATCCTTTCATCGTTATTTTAACCTGTTAAAACTAACTGATTATTAAATTTGTTAATGTTATTTTAAAACTAAACAATCATTGTTTATTCATTTATTATCAGAATGAAAGCAAACGTATGAGCAAGTCTCTTTAATATATACACTTAGACATATATTTACATTCATAGAGCTAATTCTTAGAAAGGGAATTTCGCTGGATTTACACCAACTGGGGGCTTTAACGGGCTAAAACAATTGCTTAATTCGTCATAAAAGGCGGCGGACCGATATAAGTTAACAGTAGCCTGCCAATGCAGCATTGTTCTTGACTTCGGAAATATCTTATGGAAACTGCCTTGAGATAGAAGCATCATTATCCTTCTATCTACAACTGTGCCAAGAGTAATCTTGTGCGAATGTAGACACCTTTGAAGGCCCATATTAGATACTCTTGAGTTTTGGCCACTGTTGGACCACTACTAAGGAGCTAAGGGGAGGCAATCCGTGACAAAGACAACAATTACTTGCTGACTCAACACTTGGAAATGACTCAAGAGGACTGCAGGACTTCTCAATTCAATTGAAGAAAACTTTATTTACATAAAATGAAGATTGTGTGCAAAACTGGATCTTGACAGACTTCATGATAAATTTCAGCCTCCCACATGTGGCTGGCAAGCTTTTACAAAACATTCAATATGAAATTGCTGCCTCCCTCTCTATCTCTCTGTGCTAATGTCTCTAGTTACTATTGGTATCTAAAAGTTGAGAACCACTGTTGTGGTTTCATTTACTGTCAATATCTCTCTATTTGTAAAAATGTCTCTCTTACATTCTATTACAGTCAATTGCTGCTGCCTTGGTGTATCTTATTAAAGAAACTGGCCTAACCGCCAGGGATGGACGTTTGCCAAGTTTTATTCTGATTCTGGACTGTCTGTCTATCTATTGTTCTTCACTACAACTAAAAGTTTATCAACAGGTTTATTTCTAACTTTTCAACGTACCTGATGTTACGAACAAACAAATTCCGTCAACATGAAATAACTGACGGCTCGTCATCACACAAAATAGAACACTGTCATTCAACAAAGTGGCATTGAGAGTGAAGTTCGAAAGGATAGTTGTAAACTTCTGCAACCGCAGTTTAACCAAGATACATTTGATGCGTGAACTCTCTTCGGACAAATTATCACTCTGTTTTTTTTTTTTTTTGCGTTCGCCCGCTAATACTCGAGGCGAAATCTCAGGTTATTATTTTATGTCTAACCTGACATTGATTTTACGTGAGTATCCCTTTATTTCTTGTACAGAGACAGGTGTCCCTCGCCATTCAGGCAAATACTCGCCGATTTCGGAGGTACCCATTGCAGCTGGGTCGGCTCAGGAGCCGCCAGTCCCTGGTCGACGACACTCCTTCGAATGTTCTCGCCAGGTCTCGAGTTAATCCAGTCCAAATCCCGGTCGACGAAAAATCCTCAAATGCCGTCGCCCGGGTTTGATCCTGTATCACCCGGTCGCCAGAGCGGTGTTGTAACCACTACGCTAGCGCGGCTCCCTATCACTCTGTCAAGACTCAGAACCAACTAAAACTTCGATTTACCACTATAACTTTGTCCGAACTATCCAGAACACAATTCTTGCTTAGACAAACTCAGTCACTAAGTTCGCGTGGAAATATTGCTTATTCGGCGATTTATTTATGATCGTCTGTCAAATAAAGGTATCAAACTCCTGTCCCTATTTTTGTCCGTCTATGTTATTATTACGTTATTTCCCTTTGACCATAAATCTAAAAACTCCTAATCTAACAGAATCTTATCCTCATTACAAGTCTCCCGGCCACTAAAGTCTGTAACTTCTTGGTTGTCTCTTCCCCCCCCCCCCAAGTAGTCAGAGCCACACAATAGGACTGACTTGAGATTAGAAATAAAGGTTCGGGTTTTTGTGTTGGATTTGATTTCTTTTGATCTCGATATATTTCCCAATGCAATGAAAGCTCCTCTAGCCTTTTGTTTTCTTATTTTGAAATCACTGTCTGTCCCTCCAGTATGTCAATATCCCTGCCAAGATCTATGTATGGCACTACCTCTTGCAGTGGTGTTTCTAAAACTGTAATCTGCCATTCAAAATAACGTCTTGGCAATGGGTACCAGATGCCAATCGGGCACAAAATCGAAGACAAATTCCATTTTTTTTCCCTTAAGATGTTGGCTACTTTCAATTGTGTAACACGCATTTCAACCAATTAACATATATATATATATATATGGAACTGTTGGTTATATCAGGACGTTTTTTTTTTCATTTAGTGTCCCATTTTCTTGATTGTGTTCGTTATACGTTCTGAACAAATGCTGTAGAGGTGAAATATATGGTTAGATGGTCTGGTCTAACTTCTCCGTCTTCGAGTTCATTTAAAGTCATCAAATAGCTGGTTGTAGGCTTCCAGCTTGTCTAGGGTGTAATTTTATAGCAGGCCTATAAGTCCAATTTTTTAACAGCCTTAGCAAAGTGTAAGTAGTCTTCAACAGTTAGAAAACTTCATAAGGCCAATTTGACATGAAGAACAATATTCAAATTTTAATACACGACGAAGCTCCTTATATATTTTGCATCCATATAATAATCAATGGCATTCCTAGCCAGTCCATGAAATACGTCTATCGTCACGTAGAATAAGGACAAGATGTCTGATACATATTGCTGAAATCTTTAATATAATAGTTCCACACTCACTTCTTTCATTTCAGCATTCGCTTGTCCATTTAAATACAACTAAGCATAGACTCCATCTGTAGGATGACCTAGCTGATATAAATTCACAAAGTCTCATTCACAAGAGTACACTTTTTGGAGCTCGTCAAAAACACGTCTTTCACACACAGTGAATACACATCGAAAGAGAACGACTCCTAGCTCAAATTTGCCACGTAAAACCGGCAAAGCATCGTCTGCTCAATATTAGCAGACTATGTGACGTACTTCCGGAGTAGTCCGGGCAACGCATTATCAACAAGGAAGTATGTATACAAGCCATGTCGAGAGCGATAAAACCTGTTATGATTTTACTCATCACAAATGCCAGTACAGGAGATAATCCTAATTTCAGGACTCTTCCCGAAAATTGCATGTAAATGGTGGCATTATTCTAAGGTGCAAGACTTGTAAGAGTTTTTCACCTGCAGCATATCTTTAAAAAAAGTAATGGGGGGGGGGGGGGGGGGGGGTTCCTATGTCTCTTTCTCTTTTATTGGCCCTTTTCCTTATGTTACTATGTGTCGTAATTTTTTCTTAGAGAGTTCTCATGGATATTGGTCCCTTTAGAGTGTAGAATGATAGTGAAGGCCCTGTGAGAATAAGGATTTAGGAAAGTGAGGTAGTAGATTCACAAGTGCTGGGAAGAGTAAGGACAGTCTCTTATTACGACAATATCTGTCTCTCAAAACTATTCCTACCACTCTTCTGAACAAACAATTGTTTGTCAGTTCCAGTCGCTCAGGCGCACACACCGATTTGGTGATTCTAACGCACAACATACATGAATACAGACTACGATAACAAATATGAGGAATGTTTGATTTGGGCCAGCCGACACAAAAATGCTAATAAAGTTTTTAATACTTTTATTATCATAAAATCAAGTCACAAATAATTATCAATTTACAGTCAGAAATCAAAGGTTACAGAATACAAATATGACAAGGAGGGGGTGGGGGGGGGGGGGGTTGAGGAGAAGTATCCAATACACCTTTTCCCGCTTGTATTTACTAACAGAAAGACCCGGTCCCAAAGACGAGAAGGGGGGGGATGATGATGATCAGAGATAGGCAATTTCACCCAATGGTAAATTTATTACTCTGAGGCAAGGGGTTACAGTGATAAGAGGGTAGAGGAAAATCTAGGGTTCTCAAATGTTTCCCTTTATTCAACAAAACTTTACGAAAGGGGGGAACGAACACAGTTAAACAATCCCGCTAGGAGAAATCCCGTACAATGAATACAATACCCCTTAATACTAGGACGAACTAATTATAATGGTTAAAAAAAATATTAAATCTCCTGTCATTCAAAAACACGCTTGGGCTGGCCAGCACACACAGTCACACACACAGACTTACCAAGTTGTGAATTCTGGCACTTTAGGAATTTTACAACTGCAACCGTAGAACAATGGAAATTGTCTTTTTATTTCTTCTGTGTCAGGCCCCAGATTTAACGAGGTGGGCTGGTAGCTAATAGTCTCAAAAAATTGCCAGACGGTGAAGTGTAAAGGCTACTGTTGGTTTGTTAGATAAAAGTTCCTAATTAATGGCACAGGCACTTGGCTAGGTGTGAGGTATGGTGCGGTTTCTAAAATTGGCACAGCTGGTGGAGATAACTTTCTTTTGACGTAATGTCACAAACTACAAAACAATGAAGTAAGTTCTTCGGGGGGTAGAGGGGGGGGGGGGGGGGTAAAATCCAATGATTATGTTTGACAGACAGTGTCAGGGAAATCTATGTTCTTCTTCACAAATAGAGCAGTGAGTAAAATATTGCTACTGGCAACTGTTCTTCTTCCAGTTTGTTAACTATAAAACTACTTTATGAATTGGGATTTTAAAACAGTCTTTGGGTTTGCTTTGTTTCTGTATATTTCAGATAGCTGAATACCAACAGGATTGCCACAAAGATTAAATTTCAAATATGTTCATAAGTCACTGGAGTAATCGACTGAGTTGGCAGGGCTCAGTGAATAATTAATTAATTGCTGGGATGCAAGGTCGAAAGATCATTTCTGTGTAGAAGATAAAACATGAAATGCAATAAAATCATATTAAGATCTAACGCGCGATACATTTACAGTTAGACTATTTTCTGCATTCGCGTCTTTAATTAATAAATCAAGAAAAAACTCTCCATGAGGTTAATAGTTAAAAGCACATACAGAACTAAACTGTATTAAAGTTATAATTCCCTTAATCGGCTGCACAGTTAATTTACGCGGCTATTGTATTAGGAAATAAACTTATAGATGTAACATTTAATTTGCACTAGAACTTTGAAAATGGGTTTATTTAATAAGTTTAAATTTACACCACAATCCAGTGAAATAAAAATGAAATAACTAGACCACTGATCACTCGAAGCTAAAGTATAAATTACCGTCTGCACAGAAAAGGAATTCACTCCAATAGCCAACAATTTAGATGAAATCTAGCAGGAATTTAACTATATGCTAGTGAATCTTAGAATTCTGTCAGGACGAATGATAAAGCTGCCCTTTTCAGATTCTGTATATATCTAAAAGGAATGTAAGTTAAATGGGTCGTGTGAAAATTTCGCGCTTCTTCAGATCCCAGGGAAAGTCGAAGTTATTTAGCCGCCATGCTAACCGCGATGGCCCGACTGGCTTCCGATCTTCGTTCGTCTCAGGCTGCTCGCACGAGGATGTGAAATTTCTGCGAGACTAGCCTCGTTCCCGGTGAGTTTCCTGATTCCTCAGATCGTATCCGCTACGCTGAGCGCTCCGTCTCTCCCGTTCCATAGTCTTTCGGGCAAGTCTGCAGGTTGCCACAGAGGTGCGAAGTCTGCAAGAAGCTTTCTTCTGACCGCTCGTGTCCGTCTTGCGAACGGTTTAGTGTTCGCACGGAGATGCTAAATTTCTGCTGCTCTGTTCTGGGGATCGTCTTTGACTGCTTTGATCATAGCCGCTACTCTTCGTTGATGGAAAGTTACAACAATACTGATGTTCAGGGGTTCTAATGTTATGAAAAGCTAAAGTCCCTTTAATCATCCATCAAATCAGGGCAAATTCACTTGACAAACTAGAAGTACGTCACAATATGGTAACAAATCTCACGCGCGTGAAGACAAATGCTGTCTTCCATATTTTCTTCTAATGTTGGTCCATGTTTTTACATTCCGGCATAAAGTCAAAAAACATTCCCCCTCCCCCATTTTTTTCTATCGTTTGTACTTACTTAGTCGTTCCCCTTCTACTGTGAAGTGTAGAGGTTTGGAAGAGAGAGCGCCAGACTATCCTATCGGCTGTCTTCCTCCTGGCCTGGTTCCATTCTAGTCCTCGGTCCTTCAAAGATGGTCTAATGTTGTCCTCCCAGCGGACTCTGGGTCGTCCTGTGGGTCTGGATCCCTGGCTCTTTGTTTCCCATGCTTGTCGTGGTAGCCGATCTTCTCCCATTCTGCAGACATGGCCAAACCATCTTAATTGGGACTGTTCTACTTGGGTCTGCAGAGGGTGGTATTTTAGGCTTTGACGTATCGTCTGGTTGCGGACCATGTCTCTTCTTGTTACTTCAACCACCTTCCTCAGATACCACATTTCTGAGGTTTGGATCTGGATTTTGTGGGTTGTAGTCATTGCCCATGACTTGCATCCATATGTCAATACTGGGACATAGGTGGAGCGGTATACAGCCATCTTCGTTTTCTTACCAACATCTCTCTTGCTGAGGAATCATCGATTTATGGCCTAAAAAAGTCTCCCAGCTGCTGCTTTTCGAGTGGTCAACTCGTCTTTGATGCCTCTCTTTCGGCCTATAATAGCTCCGAGGTATTTAACGTGGTCGACCTGCTCCAGGACCTGTTCTCCCAGCTTAATCTGATATCTTCTTTCTTCTCGTGATATCACCATGGATTTTGTTTTAGAGCTGTTTATGACCATCCGTCTCTTCTCCAGCTCTTCCTTCCAGACTTGCAGGTTTGATTGAAGATGTGCCTTTGATTTAGCAATCAGGGCAACATCATCAGCAAATGCCAGCTCTGAAATACAGACATGTCTCATTTTCCAGTACCCCACTGAATACTTTCTTGTTCTCTCCTTACATGCCTTATTGACATCGTCCATGAGGAGTATGAAACTTCTTCTTCTTCTTCCTCGTTCGCCCTGAAAAGGACGGTGGTTGCGTTGTGTCTGTTTGCGCCTAAGCTGTGATATTTGCACCTTTCGGTCGACACATCCGACTTCTGCACGGCATTTTTTAGGGACCGGGTTTGCCTTCCCATTTCGATCCGCACTCGCTCAGCCAGACTGCACGGCTGCAGACTGTTTCCAGGACCACCACGTGGAGGTGGAGTGCGGTCTTGACCAGCTCTGGTTCACTGGTCCTGACGCAGGCAGTCAAGCTATGAGTCGCTGACTGCATTCACTATTGCTGCATCTTGGGGTCCCAGGAGTATGAAACGATAAAGTGAAAGGATATCACCTTCTCTTACACCTTTGGTGGTCCTGAACTCTTCTGACTTATGGTTTGCTGTCCTCACATAATTTATGCAAGACTTGTAGAAGCTCTGTATAGCATGAATCAGAGGTGCTTGAATGTTCTTCCTTGCCAAACAGGCCCAAAGTTTGCTCCAGGGGACCCTGTCAAATGCCTTTTCCAGATCTATGAGACAAAGATGGATCTCACTCTTATACTCAAGAGCCTTTTAACTCAGCTGTCTGAGTGTGAAGATTAGGTCTTGAGTACGTCGGTTTGCTCGGAATCTGCACCGGATCGCATCCAATTGTGCTCAGCTAGATGCTGGAGTCTCTGTTCTAGGATTCTAGAGTAGATTTTACCATAGACACTGAGAAGGGATATGCCTCTGTGGTTTCCACATTGTCGATTGTCACCTTTTTTGAAAATTGGTATTATGATGGCAATCTCCCAATCCTTATTCCCTCTTGTTGCACCACGCTGCCTGTAGGACCCTTAAGAGTAATAGGTCACCTGATGCTCCCATGTACTTAAACATTTCTGGTGTTATACCATCATGCCCTGCTGCTTTGCCCATCTTGATTTTCTCCAGTGCTGACTTCAGTTCTTCCATCTTTATGTCATCTTCATCACCATTGGTTTCCTCTTCTGTGCTAGTAGTTATCATTTCTGATGCTTGACCTTGCTCACCATCAAGGAGTTCTGAGAAATATTCTTTCCATCTTTCCATTACTTCCTTTGGGGCAGTAAGCAATTTGCCTTGCTTGTCCTTTATAAATTTGAGAGGGCATTGTTTTTCCTTCCTTATGTTCTTTATGGTCTTATAGAACAATTTCTGGTTTTCTTGCGAATCTTTATCTAGCTTTTCTCCAAATTCTTCCCAGGACTTCTATTTTGCTGCTAGCACCTTGTTCTTTGCTTCTGTTCTGAGTGTCACATACTCTCTATTTGTCCTGCTGTGTTTTTAGCTCCTAAGTATTGTTTCCATGCCATTTTCCACTCTCTTATTTTCTCTTTGACTTCCTCTGTCCACCAAGGTGTCCTCTTTCTCTTGTTCCGAAGTCGGACTTCACCACATGCTTCTGCAGCAGCTGTCTTTATGATGTCCTTGAATTTAAGCCAGAGGGTTTCCAAGTCATCAGGTTGTTCTTCTGTGTTTCTCACCGCTGTAGCAATAAGCCCCTGATATCTGGTCTTAATTTCTGGCTCTCTCAGCTTGTAGGTCTTAATGCTCATTTCTCCCGTTTGTTTACTTAGTTTCTTGCGTGATGTTGGGCAGTTCCTAGGCTGTGCAACTCTTTCAGTTGCTCTTTTGATTGTAAGCAGGTAGTGATCACTTCCAATCTCTGCCCCCCTCCAGACTCTAGCATCCCGGACATATTTTAATGAGTTCCTCTTAACTATGGCATAGTCGATCACTGACTTCTCATTCTTTGTTGGTTCATATCTAGTGGATGCATATATGCGCTTATGGGGGAACTTTGTGTTTGTAATGGTCAGATTCTGCTCACTGCAGAATCTAAGGAGTCTTTCCATTGTCATTGTCTATCGTTAGTAAAATATGAAAATAAAACAATTAGATATAAGGGCAATAACCGAGTCATAATATTTAAAACCCATATTTTACCTTTTGGTGTACTTCTTCCTTTTAGTGCATTTATTTGATTTCATAGAGAGTCTGCGTCCTTTATGTGCTGCACTTAGAGTTTTCCATATCTCTGCTTTAGCCATGTTTCTTTTGTTACATTGCATTTCTTTACTACTTTTTAAAACTTATTCACGTGTAGTCTTCTGTTTATTGCTTCTCTTCTTTCTCGTGCCTGTTAATTATAAAACTGTATCAATTTCTTCTTGGCAGTAATTTTTATTGTTGGTATAATTATTATTTTATGTTTATTGCAGTGAAGAATTTCCCATTGTTCATCTATCTTCTGCATTTTTACTGTAGCGTTTTAACTGTTCTGTATTGTAATGTTTTACATCTCACTCATTTCCATATTGGATTTAGCTAAGGCTACATGTAGCATATTGTTTATTGAAACCCTCTTTACTTGCTTCGGTTTTATTATTAGTTTGTCTTTTACTAGTACACATTTTCGCTGATATAGGCTACTCCTGCCTGATATCGCCCATACCACAGTGTATCTAAATTTCCCTGCATATCAATATGCAGTTGATTTCACTGTGAACATCGTTTCCTGGGCTTTTCCACGTCCAAAACGCGTCTAGCTTGTTGTTAACAATCAGCTGTTTCCTATAATCACATCATGTGTTATTATCTACTCTATCGGTTTGTCGTATCCTTCATTTCTTAAGCCATAACGTGTTTTCTTTTTTCTTTACCAGCCTTTTACATTGATGTCCCCAAGTACTGTAGCTGTCTTGAGAGATTTGTATTACCATGGCAAGTTCATTTTAGAATGTATTCATTTCTTCTTCAGTATTATCTGCTGTTGGTGCGTATATTTGTATAAAATTATATCAAGTCGTCTACGATTCAAATTGACTTAGGAAACTGACAGATACTGTCAAAACTTTGTTTAATGTTCATGCACTTTTTGCATCTGTTGTTTGTTTGTTTGCGTTCGCTCTCAGCAATCTCTCTTTTACAATGCTGGCCGTTAGTTTTGAGCCGTAATTTGCTGTGTCGTAGTTTACAGCTAGGCTCTGATATCTGCGCCTTTCGGCCCCACACATCCGATTTCAGTAAGCAATTTCTACAGCGTTGCTTCCCTGCCACCTCACGCCTATATGTATGATATACCTCATGTCTAACCAATATTGCAGTGAGGTGGCTGCACCAGTGAGCGTCATCGGAGCCGAGACACAACTCTGCCCCAGATCTGGGAGGCCCCCTTTCCGGGAACACCATACCAGCCAGTTGAGGCACCGTTCGCCGTGAGACAACTTTTTGCATCCAATATTATTCATTTTTTCACACTAGTATCCTCCTGAATAAATTATTTAAATTTTCATTGGACTAAAACGTTCAGCCATAAGATAATAGGGAGAGAAGAGGTGTTGATGCCTTCATCTCACGGGCTGTTACGTCATAAAGCTTTAAGGGTCTGAGTGGCTCGGAGGTATGGCGTCCGCCTCTAATTCTAAAGGTACCGGGTTCGCTCCCAGCACAGAGAATATACACGATGGACATTTTTTTTTTTCAGAAACCAATTGTTCCTAATGATGTCATATTTCCCCAGATTCCTAGGTAGTGAAATCGAATGCCTAATCTTGTCAGATAAGGGCGAATAATAGGAGGTCCCGTGTGCAATTTGCGCATGTTAAAAATCCCTCGGCAGTTGGAAATCGTAAATAGTAGGTCATACGACCGCAGACCTGGCAAAATTTAAAAATTAGGAAACCTACCCACCACACAATATATATAGAATGTGTGATTCCTGTATACACACATTGAGATCCCCACTAGTGTTACGGAGTTCGTACCCTGTGCAGAGATCCTCATTGTGTGATTAAGCTAAGGGAGAAGTCGGAGCACTTATGAAGTTGTCCGTGTGCAGTGAAGATGGTCTTTAAAACCAAACCAGACAAAAGCTTTAGAGATATTTAGACACCTCTTTACATTGGATTTGTAGTCTATAAAACGGCGTTCGAAAGTGAAGACAGAGAATCACTTTAGAAACTGATCAAGCAATATGGGGTTCCCCCCGAAGATAAGTAACTTAATAAAGAAAACTTATGAAGATATGACATTAAGAAATCTTAATGAAAGACCACATACAGAAACGCCTGAGATAAGACCGAGAGTGCGGCAGGGATGCCTCTTGTCACCATTTCTCTTTGTTTTTAAATTGGGTATTAGATTGGGTTATGCAAACAAAGACATCAGCGAAAGGAAATTAAAGTTAATAGACTTCGGCACAAAAGCTTGACGATCTAGATTTTGCCAAGGACATAGCTTTTCTGTCCCATAACCAGGCGCCATACAAAATGAAAATGCTTGATGAGAGATCACAGTAATTGGTTCTGAAAATAAACGGGCAAGACAACTTTTATGAGCATAAATGCAAAACATGATAGCAAGATTGCACTTGAAGAAACGCCCCTAAAAAATGTGGAATCACCAGCTAATGATAATCAAGACTGTACTTGAAGAAACACTCTTACAAGATGTAGAATCATTCATCTCTTAGCAACAATACAGGCAAGCTGAAGAATAGACAATGATATCAACAAAAATGTAAACGGCAAAATGAGAAGCTTTATTATATTAGGAAACAAATAAAAATCAAAAATCCAACACAAAAATTAGAATCTTTAATTCAAATAGCCAGACAGTACTGTTTCAATAACATGTAGTGGTTTGGTGTTCAATAACATGTGGTGGTTAGGTGTTCAGTAACATGTGGTGGTTTGGAGTTCCATAAAGGTAAAGATAATCCCGTATCAGATACTGCCTCATGGGAGTGTGAAGTAATAGACATTTCACTTTTACAGGTACAGCTTTATGAGATGGGGGAGACGAACTTCTTTCCTCTCTGCCTTTACCTATCTTAACTCAAGAACAGAGTCAGGTACCCATTTACAGCTGCAGCGTGACGTTACCCGAAGCTTGGTAACTTTTCCGTGAGAGTTAAGCGCTCTAGCCACTCTGCCAATCATACACTAGTCCTATTGCATGGCTCTGAAACATGGAAAACAACAAAAAACGACAACCTTGGAGTTGCATACTTTCATAACTGGGTGGTTTGGTTAGAAAAAGAAGAACTGAAATGGTACGGCATGGTCACCAAAATGGAACTGGTGACAAGAAACAGCTCAAGAGTCATAAGAGATTGGAAGAAGAATCTGACGATGGATATGAAACACACTGAGAAAAACTGTTGATAACATTACGAGGCAGTCCTTGTTGTTGAATCCCCAGGTAAAAGGATAAAAGGAGACCAAGTAACACATGAAGAAGTGAACTGAAGACACAACTGAAAGAGTTAAATACGACACGGAAAGACATTGAGCAAATAGCACAGGACTGGACTATGTGCTGAATATGTGTTTGTTGAAGTCCTATGCTTCACATGGAGCTAAAGGGTAATGAATACAGAATATAGCTGCTGGAAACCTGCTGGTGAGCATTACAAGGCAGTCCTTGTTCAGGAATCCCCAAGGAAAGAGAGATAGAGCTAGACAACATCAACAACAACACATGGAGAAGAAAACTGGAAACAGAAATAGAAACGATGAGGAAGACGTCGAAAGAACTTTAGCTGATGGCACGTGACTGGAGGACTTGGTATGTATTTGTCTAAGGCAGATGCTCCGTGGGAGGCTAAAAGATATTGATTGCATAATTGGAGCAGCCGTTTGATTGGGCTAAAATGTACATACCCGAAGTGTTCCTATAAACAGGAATTCTTGTTGTTGTTTAACTAGGGCTGTTGAGCTTTTCGCTCTTTTGCTGTCAATACCAAGTTGAAAAGTCCTTGATATTATCTACACTGTAGATCTAGGCTTATTGATGTGGCTTTTCTGCCATTTCTAAACGCGTTGAGTTGAAGTCATGAGCTCTAGTTTCTCCAGCTGGCTTGTATTTAAACGCCCCAAGCTAGGAGGAAGAAGCTTGTGGCATACTGTGCATTCCCTGCCATCCAAGGGGGCCCTCCAAATATGCAGAGCAAAAATACCGTGCTCTGGTTCTTGGCTCTCCCAAGGGATCGTCATGTCCTACACACAGACACTTTTCAGCTCCCCCTGCCTGTCATGGGGTCCATAGTGAGATCATCCTGCCTGCAGGCAACCGGGTTAAAGCTAGAGTTAAGTCTGGGACTCAAATGTCTCCTCCAAGCTTAGTGTGCAATGCTGGGTTCTCAACATGTTTCACCACACGGGGATGTCATGGATTTCCTCCCCTGCTTTGCAGTAGGGGTCCACCAGTGGCCAAAACTCAAGAATATCTAAAATGGGTCGTCAAAGGTGTCTACCTTCGCACAAGATTACTCTTGGCAGAGTTGTAGATAGAAGGGTAAAGACGCTTCTATCTCAAGGCAGTTTTCATAAGATATTTCCTAAGTCAAGAACAATGCTGTATTGGCTGAGCAATTGTTAACTTATTATCGGTCCGCCACCTTTTATGAAGAATTAAGCAATGGTTTAGCCCTTACAAGCCCCCAGCTGGTGTAAATCCAGCGAAATTCCCTTTTACAAGAAGTAGCTCTATAGAAGAATGTTTATATATTCAATAGTCTTTCTCGTACGTATGCTTTCACACCTTTAATAACTGAATCAACTAAGATTATTATATTTTAAAATAACATGTAACACATTTAATAATCAATTAGTTTTAACAGGTTAAAATAAATAGAATGATGGTGAATTTTATATGAAAATCAATTTCTCGTCATCGAGATTTGGTTTGAAAATTTAAATTTAAAATCAAAATTTAATTGTAATGTCCGTTTGCTGGTCCTTTTAGTTAGCACTTAGCTTGTATGAGCGAGTCCTGCAGCAGCGGATTTCGTCAAGTCTTTTGTGGTGGTGACACTTCACAGTCTGATAGCTTAGTTCCTCGAACCATCTGATAGCTTAGTACCAAGATCCCAAAATTTGGGAACACGATCTCCTCGCACAGTTTAGTATGGACACTAGCAACTAAGTTAGATGCTTTCGAATCACTTGGTCTGGGAAATTATAGTAATCCTCTTATGGCGGGTGTTCTGCGAATCACTTGGCCTAGGAACCTTTAGTAATCCTCTTATGACGGGTGTTCTGCGAATCACTTGGCCTGAGAAACTTTAGCAATCCTTTTATGACAAGTGATCTGCTTCCTTCGGTATCCAGACTTTGTATTTATAAATGCGGGTTTACTTGTTTTGTTTCAAAGTTGCCCAAATACTTTTATCCGGGTCCTTTTAACTTTCCAGTCTCTGTATTTAAATATGCGGGTTTACTTGTAAGTTTTAAAGTTGCCCAAATACTTCTGATCTGTCACTTATAATATAGGAATTCTTAGTCCGAGCCTTCTCTCTCAGGCTTTAGTGAATTGCTGGCTTGACGTGGCGATGCAGTCTGATTTGTGTCTCTGATTTCACTAGATTATATCTCTCATTTCTCAGTTCAAAACCCAGATTGGTCTTCCGACGAATTTTCCAATGAGAACCAGTCTATTCCGGCTTCTCAAATCAATCCAACCGAAAGCTCTGGACTATATGGGTAGGAGTGTTTAATTCATAATCTCCCCCGCGTGTTTTAAAGTGACATATTTCAAAATGTCGTAATGCTTCCGCCAACTCACAAACAAATCTGTGAACTTATTTGATGTCCAGATGCTACCTTCCAATATTGCCTCCACCACACAGATTATCGGTAATATTGATACCGAGAGGGCTCAGATGAAAGGATTTTCTAATTATCACCAGTGTTTTTGCCCGTCCCTCAGGCGGCTCCCTTAGATAGCAATCTGGTGTCTCTTTCAAAGGTGGATAGACTGACTTACGTGATAATTGTATTAACCTGATAATACTATGTGCACTTAGTGAAACGTAAACAGTCTGGGAGCGGTCACTGCAAGAATAATGAAGATGCATATAATATGCCAAATAATAGGACGATGATTGCGAAAAATGAAGAAGTTACGTGATACTGCTGGAGTGAGAGAGAGAGAGAGAGAGAGAGAGAGAGAGAGAGAGGGTGGCTCAAAAGTACATGCACAAAGACGTTTTGTGACAGGGGAATCACTGGAAGTGTGTGGATGATTTGAAAAGTAAATGAAGGTGTAATTAGCCTCACAGAGGTTCACATCCAAATCTACATACTATAGTATTGTGCATAGCTGGTGGTCATATAAGGAGGACTCCAGATATGCCTCCATGCATATAAACAGGAATCTACCTGTTCTGCCTTTTAAAATAATTTTTTTTTAAAATTATATCACTACTGTGAAGAAATGTAGAGAATGATTCTCCCCCCCCCCCCCTCCTTTCTCTCAGGAAGATCATGGCAATGCTTCACCTAGTTACTCCTCTTCCCCCTCAATGACAACCATCTGTTTTTCAGAACATACTGCTAACCTCTATTTGTGGAGGTCATTCAACTCTCCACGAAGGACACACTTCTTCCCCTAGATTTTTTTTTCTTTAACCAGCGGCACTTGGGCTTTCAGCCCTTCGGCCCAATGACATGTCATTGCGAGGCTGGGAAGCCTGTGGACTTTCCTTCCAACCCGGTCAGGAGCTTCGCTCCTTCCCATCCACAGAGGGTTTATCTCAGTAGCCGTTCAGTTTATTCAGTCAAAATCCCGGTCGATGACAGATCTTCAAATACTCACGTCCGGGCTTGAACCTTGAACACTTGATCGCCAGCGCAATGTGGTAACCATTACACCAGTGCGTCTCCCCTTCCCCTAGATTCAAAGGATTACCCAAGTGAATATTTGACTTAACGTTTATAGCTACATAACTTTTTTTTAGATGTGTGTAATATGTAACAGCTGTATAATATACATATCCTTCTTTGAAAAGTACATATACTTTACATCCTCTTATCATCATCCCTATCCTTCAGCTGCCCAAGGAGCATAGGCCTTCAACCTATACCAAGTCTTCCTGTCCCGCGCCATCGGCTCAAGGTCTTTCCGTGGCTTCCTATTGCCTTCACTTTCCAATGCTCTTCTGCATGTGTTCTTCGCTCTCTCTCTCTGCCACTCTTTCCCTGGTGATTCCAGAATAAGGACTGCCTTTTAATACTACCAACAGGTTCTATCAATGTGTGCCCCATCTTTCTCCAGCGTCCTCTTCTCATTTCTTGTCCCACTGACACTTGTCTGGTTCGTGTTATTAGTTCCACATCTTGCCATACTATTAAAATCCTCTACACTCCCGGGTAGAAGAGAAATGATTAAGTAAGTAAGTAGGTATGTAAGTGTTACGTACATTTATTACCTAAGGGGGTAGTCTTCGGTCCTGCCAAATGTACGCACCAGTCTTGATATAGTTATATTATTTGTGCGGTCGAATGATTCGCGCACTGACGTGCACAAAGCAGTGAGTGTTGCTTTGGAACGCACGGGTAACCTAGTTGAGTAGTTTGTGACGTCATGATTTGCAGGGGCAACATGGAACTTGTTTATGTCCATGATTGTTATATTATATTTGTATTCAATGGCATGTTTATGGAAAGCCATTTATTCTAGTGATCTGTATTGGTCTTCAGGTCGAAACCAATAGCAGCAATGTCACGTAAGTTATCGCCCCACTTCTTATTTAAAGCTGTATTATAAGGCCGCTCTAATACTAGTCTAGCGGGAATACGATATTCCTAGAATGGATCTACAGAGTCGTTTGCCTTTAGGATTTGTATCGTAGAAGAAGGATTCCTACGAGTGGAAGAAGTTATTGATTACTTTATGCACATGTTTTAATATGCTGTTGCAACAGTGCCAGAATCGTGGCATAGAATGGGAGAGGTTAGCCAACTGGAATCTCTAACCTGTTCGTATTATCGTGTATGACTTTGTGTGAAACTATATGCTATATAACGCTATGTATGAAGAACGTCTGGGAATTTAATAAATGTAATATGGAAGATTTTATCCTGGAGTATGAATACGTTACCATGATAGACGTCCTTGAAAGAAGGTCAATGGTCTTGAATGAGAAGAATATTATACGGTAACAGTTTGTGATCCTTAGTCACTGGAATATAAGAGAACTTGACTGTTAGAGAATCTGCAATACCTGTTAACAGAAGTATTAACATTTCGACGTGTGATCTTCGCATCTGTAACTATGATTGTCTCGTTGCACTCCGTTGGTGTCATGTTAATAAAAACATATGTACTGTCATCGCCGACTTGTGTGCAGCCAATTGTTAACCCGTTGAATTATACTTGTTGGAGTTCATTTTAAGGAACATTTTCTGACGTTTGTTGTTTACTACCATTCGCGTATTTGAGCTGGACCGGTGACGCCTTCCACTGGCTTACGGCTACCATCTTTACAACTAAAACTGAACTCAACAATAATTGGTGCTCCAGTGTGTTTATGAAATCTAGAATTTCACAGGAAACGTACCCTATACAAGTATCAGCAATGGAAGATCTGAACTTTCAAGGCGACAACATCTTAGGATCATCTGAAGATCTGAACTTTCAAGGCGACAACATCTTGGGATCATCTCTTAGTCACTATTACGTGCGAGCTGTGGTCTAGTACTCAGAACGAAGTATTTTATCCTCAAACGTACATACACGGAGACGAGGCACATTGATTTTTTACCTGCACGCGAGTTAAGTATAACGTGTTCTCCTTATACGCTTTATTACTTTTAGCTGTGCCTTCCGTGATATGTCCATATCTATATTTTCCATGTTATATGTTATATGTTGTTCATTCTTCGTGGGAGGTAGGGAGGTTGATCTGACGAACGAGATCCATCTCGAAGCCAATTCGGGCTCTTCGTCAGACGTTCTGTAGGACATTATTTTGCAGACTTCCCGCAGTGGAATGTTTCTATGCGTGAGCATAGAAGGATCTTTGGTCCACTGTGTCTGGTAGTCTGTGACACCTGACTGTTTTAGTTGTTCCGTCAAGTTTTAATTGTTGTTTTTGGTAGTTATTTTTACTTGTACCTTAGTTTCATGATGTATTTTGTATGTGATTATTGTCCGTCTCACCTTTCCTGTCGTTCAGTTTTTTACAAAACATATGTTTTTTACACTGTGGTGTCTATTGTCTTGTTGAATATTTGATCGCAGTTATCATCGTAATTCTTTACGACATTCCATTTTAGTTTCACATTTTATTTTTGTTGGATTTCTGCGAACGTCTTCGTTTGTCTTGCATATCGTGTCATGTCAGTATTGTGCTATTGTCTGTCACGTTATTGCTTTCACACCATTACATGTTATAAATTACATTATTAATTATAAATATTATTGCCTATTATATAAATTGATTTTACCGTTCTAGAACAGGAACGAAGACCACTAGTTGTAGTAACACTTTTAAATAGTATTATTACATAATAATATTGAATAATGGCTACCTTAGACTATTTTATTAAGCAAGCTAAGGCGCTTAATATACCTCAGGAAGAGATTAGATCATTTGCTATGACAGAATATAAAGAATCTCAAAGGTTGGAATCTCAAAGATTGGATGCTGAAAAGTTACGTTTGGAAAATTTAAAATTTGAGGCAGATCAAAAACGGACTGAGGCTGAGGAAGATGAAAAGAAGAGGAAATTTATAGCTGAGGAAGAGGAGAAAAAAATGAGATTAACTGCTGAGGAGGATGAAAAGAAGAGGAAATTTATAGCTGAGGAAGAGGAGAAAAAAAATGAGATTGGCCGCTGAATTAGAAGATAAACGATTTCAGCGAGAGGCAGAACAGAAGCAAAGAGAGGCTGAAGAAAGACTTAAAATTGAGATGGAAGTTAAACAAAAGGAAATGGAACAGAAACAAAAAGAAATAGAAGAAAGGAGATTAATAGCTGAACAAAACACATTACGACTTCAGCTTGAGATGCAAGAGAATGAAAGAAAACGACAGCATGAACTAAAATTAGCAGAGTCAGAATATGAGAGACTTAGGTTAACTCAGGAATCTAATTCTCAGAGAACTTTTGAAAGCCAAACTTCATCCAGACAGGATCATTTTAAGGAAATTCACCTTAAATTACCTAAATTTAATCCCCCGTCTGATGACGTGATATTCTTCCTAGATAGGTTTGAGGCCACTTGTGGGTCTTATAACGTGGATAAAGCGCTATACTGTACATATTTATCCAGATTACTTACAGGGGATGCATTAGCAGTTTATCATACCACCAGCATTGGTGAGAAAAATGACTATAATGCTCTTAGAGCGGCACTTCTGCAAAAATTCCAAATGACAGAAGACGAATATCGATTAAAATTTCATACATTACTACCTCAATCTGGCAGAAATTTCAGTGATTTTCTGTCACAGATACGACTAACATTAGAAAGATGGATCGAATTATCCAAAATTGAAAAGTCGTATGCAGGTATCTTCGATTTACTGATGCGCGATAAGGTACTATCGTCTGTAAATCCTACATTTCTCGCATTTTTACACGAACGGAAACCTTTATCAATGAAAAACTTAGAACATGCAAAAAACTTTTGCACTGCTCACCCAACCATGGATCTAAGTAATGCACAGATTAAGAGTGAATTGCCTGTTGCTTTTGCAGCACAACAAAACAATTTTTCACGTAATCGCTCTTTTAGTGCTGACAGATATGTCAATAAGGGAAATAATGACAATTTTAACAATGGTAATTTTTACAAAGGGAAGCAATTCCAACAATCTGCTCCATTTAATGTTTCTTGGAACCAAGCTCACAGATCGCGAGATTTTGGTAACAATTATTTTAAAAATAATCAAGGACATTATAATAGACAAAACTGGAGATCAAAATCTCAGGGTCCGCAAAACAGACAAGGTTCTTGGAATAAAAATTTTAAAGAACATCATAACTTTAATTATACAAATTATCGGACTCATCCAAATTTTAACTCTAGCAGAAATGACAATTGTAGCAATTTTAATGACAAAAATCACAATCGATCGCGCCGACGAGATAGATCGTCGAGTAATACAGGTAGACATTCTAATGTTGCTTTTACTGATACACAGGTTAACATTGAACAGGGTAAAGGAGCTGAAACTCATAATGCTATGTGTTGTTCTCTTGATTGTACCCAAGTCAAAGATTGTTCAGAATGCTCTACTCTTTTCCAGCCCAAGGCGATCACGACGCTGCGTTGCGGTCATACTTTGCCTAGTCTACCTGCAGTCTGCATGGCCACTCCTGCGTCAGTACACCAGGGACAGGGCTCTCTTAAGTTTAACAGAGGATTTGTTAACAATATTTCATGCTCTCTTTTATTCGACTCAGGTTGTACCACTGTGGGCGTCCGGACTTCGCTGATCGACCCTAGTTGTGCGACGGGCAGGGTTGTGAAATGTGTGACGTTTGGCGGAACTGTGGAAACATTTCCCACAGCCATTATAACACTTCATACACCATTTTTTTCAGGACAGATCCAGGCTTGTCTTCTTCCAAATCCAATTTGTGATTTAATAATTGGTCGCATACATGGTATTAAAGAGTGTTCACCTCAACAAATTGCTGAATGGGAAGAGCGACATATTCAAACTGCAAATGCAGTAGTGACTAGAGCGCAAGCTACCAATATGTCGCATGATACACCTGTTGAACCTACAGTTCATACCACTTGTGATGATGATGCTCCTATTTCACGGGAGTTGTTTGCAACATTACAAAAAAAGTGATGATTCATTAAAAAAAAATTTTCAGTATGTGAACAAAAAGAATACCAGCAACAAACTTGCAAAATCTAGACATGACTTTTTACTTAAAAATGGGATTTTGGTTAGAGTAATACGGGAAAAGGATTCATCCTTATGTTCTCAGATTCTAGTCCCATCCTGTATGAGATCTCGGATATTACGGCATGCTCATGACTCGCAATGTGCGGGCCATATGGGTTTTTCGCGTACCAAATCCAGAGTGCTTTCTGCATTCTACTGGCCAGGCGTTCATAGAGATGTTACTCTCTATTGTCGGTCCTGTTTGATATGTCAAGAAGTTAAGGTACGGGGTCCATTTCATGCGGCTCCTATTCAAGCTGCGGACATCCCGATTAGACCATTTGATAAAATGGCTATAGACATTATTGGTCCGATGCTTCCATCTGCTAGAGGGCATACGCATATTCTTACGTGCATTGATATGTGCACTCGTTGGCCTGAGGCCATCCCTCTCAAAAACACTTCATCTGCCAGTGTAGCAGAGGCATTGATGTTAATCTTCTCACGCATTGGTTTTCCACGGAAAATCTTGTCGGATCATGGGGTTCAGTTCATTTCTGAATCCATGTCTCAAGTTATGAAGACATTAGGTATAGACAGATCTCTTAGTTCTATTTATCATCCGATGTCAAATGGGTTAATTGAGCGTCTCAATAGGACACTCAAGCAGTTGTTGGGTAAGATGACTCAAGACCATCCCCAAGACTGGGATCGGGTCCTACCCGCTTGTCTCTTTGCGTATCGCGAAGTACAAAATCAAGCAACGGGGTTTTCTCCGTTCCAGCTTGTTTTTGGCATGCAACCACGCGGTCCGATGTCGTTAATCCACGACTTATTGGTTGATGAGAATATTGAAGAGGAAACTCAATCATCCTATGAGTATGTGATCTCTCTTAGAAATAGAATCATAGATGCTTGTAGACTAGCTACTGCATCATCCGAACAAGCCAAAGAAAAAGCTCGTCTATTTGCAAACAAGTATAGACGTCTTCGCCAGCTTATTCCTGGTGATGAAGCTTTTGTCTTACTACCTGCGCATAACAATCGTCTTTTAATTACCTGGAGAGGTCCTTTCAGGATCATCTCAAGAATATCCGATGTCGACTACATCGTTGATGTTAATGGTAAACATAAAACCTTCCACATTAATATGTTGAAGGAGTATTACTCACGTCCTGATTATCTACAGTCAGTGTTTCAGGCAACTGACGATCCTACACCTCCTATTCAACACTATTCTAGTTTGTCAGTCATCCAAGAAGAGGAATCTTCTTTCGATGATGTACAACTACCAATACCAGTTGTACCACTCCATTCCACTGAGAAATGGAATGATGTTACTATCTCATCTACTCTTTCGGCTGATCAACGTCAGCAAGTCTCTAATATTCTACACACGTATGAGGATGTCCTCACTGACATCCCAGGTCATACGTCAGTCATCCAACATGACATTATTCTGACTGACGATACACCTATTCGAGTTCGCCCATATCCTATCCCTTTACACTTCCGTGATAAGGTTGATAAGGAATTGGATGAGATGCTTCAATTAAATATAATTGAACCATCTTCATCACCATATTCTTCTTCTATGGTAATCATTAGGAAGAAGGACAACAATATACGTCTTTGCGTAGATTACAGGAAATTAAACAAAGTTACAAAATTCGATGCGGAACCGTTACCTCTTTTAGACGACTTATTGGAGAAATTATCTCATGCCACATTCTTTTCGAAATTTGACCTTTCAAAGGGTTATTGGCAAGTGCCACTCACTACTAAATCAAAGCCATTTACCGCTTTCTCGACGCCACGGGGTCTTTTTCAATGGAATTTTATGCCATTCGGATTAATGAATGCGCCAGCTACCTTTGTACGCATGATGCGCCGCATATTGTCTCATCGTCCCGATGTCATTACGTATATATATGACATCTGTCTTTTCAGTGACTCTTGGGATGAACATATTCAGGGTTTAAAATCTTTACTTTCTACCTTACGGGATTATAACTTAACAGCGAAACCTTCAAAGGCTTTTGTCGGTTTTCATGACATCTCATTTCTTGGTCACCGTATAGGTCGCGGTTTAATGTATACAGAAGACAGTAACGTCTCTAAAATTTTAAACATCTCAGCACCTAAGACAAAAAAACAAGTGAGGTCGCTCTTAGGACTAATACAGTTCTATTCTAAATTCATCCCTCATTTGTCTACTATAACTGCACCTCTTTCTTCTTTACTAAAAAAAGGCACATCTAATGTAATAAAGTGGTCGCAGGATCACCAAACGGCTTTAGACTATATAAAACAATTTTTTTTCAAATAAGCCTTTTTTAAGGTTGCCTAACAAAGATCTCACCTTTGTTCTTCGCAGTGATGCTTCTTCCTACGCTATTGCGGCAGTTTTGATGCAGGAATACGGAGGCACCTTATTTCCGGTTATGTACGTATCCAGAAAGCTCACGACGAGCGAGATGAAATATTCCGTTCTGGATAAAGAGCTCCTCGCTCTTGTCTGGTCAATCACTAAACTGGATCGTTACCTCCTCGGCTCACACTTTGTGGTGGAGTCTGACCAGAAAGCTCTTACAGCACTGAACACAGGGAACGTTAAGTCATCAAAGTCAGCGCGTTACGCTATAGCTCTTCAACCGTTCCATTTTGAGATACGAGCTATTCCTGGAGTACAGAATGTGTTCGCAGACTGTCTGTCAAGATGCCCTAGTGAACGTGTTGAAACTAAACCACTTCCAGATGGAGAAACATCTTCACCGAAACATGAATAACTTTGTACATGGTCACTGATTGTACATCTGTAAAGACTATGTATAGTTCTGCAGTATTCGTACAAGTATAACTTCCAGGATATACTTACTTCTGAATTATAACATGACTTTTTGTGTAGTAACGTTTTGTTAGAACGGGAACATTGGTACTACATTAACTTTGTTATTACTATGTAAACATTGTTAAAAGCGACAAATAGACATTCATTATCGTTATGGAACATATTACACTACATATCGTGTTCGTAAACGTATTTCGGGCACGGAACATTGAGAACATATTCTTGTCGATTCTAAACAGTTCTAAACGAATATTCACAATGATTGGAATTAGAATTACTTAAAATAAATTAGTAGTTATTTATTTGTGTGTAATTAGGTACTATTAATTAGAATAATTCAATTTAATCGATTTGATTGATTATAAATCACACATCTACTAACTTTATTAGTGTCTCGCAATACGTGTATTCACGTATCCCACTACATGATATCTCACTTTTCGATAACTAGTCAAACTTACTAGTGTTAGATAACAGTAAGTGTGTTGCTTCTTAAAGTGTTTAATTATGCTTTGTTTCATTTTGCATGTTGTATTTTAAAATTTTCTGTTCTATTGATTCTCTTATCATTGATTATCATCAGTGTTGCTGTTCATTTTCATTTTTGAAATCATATGTTTCAAATTTTTTTTTGAAAACTTAGTTGAATTTTATTATCATCTTTTTTTTTATGGTTTCTTCATTTTCATTTTTCAACTTGTTTTACTTCGTATATTACCACATCGTTCCAAAGTAGGTCGATAGTGGATGTGTGCTTTAATGCATACTGTCATTTAGTTATATTGATTTCAATTTAATATTCTTTTCTTAATATGATATAACTTTATGTATTTCATATCTTGTTGTAGTTTTTGACTCACCTCTCTCGAGTAATTAGTTCGAAAAAAATTAATAGAATTAATTTTTTTAAGGGGAGGTAATAAGGGAGCTGTTACGTACATTTATTACCTAAGGGGGTAGTCTTCGGTCCTGCCAAATGTACGCACCAGTCTTGATATAGTTATATTATTTGTGCGGTCGAATGATTCGCGCACTGACGTGCACAAAGCAGTGAGTGTTGCTTTGGAACGCACGGGTAACCTAGTTGAGTAGTTTGTGACGTCATGATTTGCAGGGGCAACATGGAACTTGTTTATGTCCATGATTGTTATATTATATTTGTATTCAATGGCATGTTTATGGAAAGCCATTTATTCTAGTGATCTGTATTGGTCTTCAGGTCGAAACCAATAGCAGCAATGTCACGTAAGTTATCGCCCCACTTCTTATTTAAAGCTGTATTATAAGGCCGCTCTAATACTAGTCTAGCGGGAATACGATATTCCTAGAATGGATCTACAGAGTCGTTTGCCTTTAGGATTTGTATCGTAGAAGAAGGATTCCTACGAGTGGAAGAAGTTATTGATTACTTTATGCACATGTTTTAATATGCTGTTACAACAGTGCCAGAAGCGTGGCATAGAATGGGAGAGGTTAGCCAACTGGAATCTCTAACCTGTTCGTATTATCGTGTATGACTTTGTGTGAAACTATATGCTATATAACGCTATGTATGAAGAACGTCTGGGAATTTAATAAATGTAATATGGAAGATTTTATCCTGGAGTATGAATACGTTACCATGATAGACGTCCTTGAAAGAAGGTCAATGGTCTTGAATGAGAAGAATATTATACGGTAACAGTTTGTGATCCTTAGTCACTGGAATATAAGAGAACTTGACTGTTAGAGAATCTGCAATACCTGTTAACACAAGTATTAACATTTCGACGTGTGATCTTCGCATCTGTAACTATGATTGTCTCGTTGCACTCCGTTGGTGTCATGTTAATAAAAACATATGTACTGTCATCGCCGACTTGTGTGCAGCCAATTGTTAACCCGTTGAACTATACTTGTTGGAGTTCATTTTAAGGAACATTTTCTGACGTTTGTTGTTTACTACCATTCGCGTATTTGAGCTGGACCGGTGACGCCTTCCACTGGCTTACGGCTACCATCTTTACAACTAAAACTGAACTCAACAGTAAGTCATTCTATTAAAATTATTCTATTATAGACAAGCTGCCATTTATGAAAGTTTGCAGTAAATTAATATGAGACAAACATAAAGGTATGTTTTCAGGCACGCGTAAGAAATAAAGAAGTAGAACACTAGACAACAGAAAAACAACAGACATGAGTGGCTTACCCAGGATTCGAACCCTGGACCTTCCGTGCGACAACCCCGCCTAGCTATGCAAGCGAATCACATTATCCTCCCTGCCATCTACGCATCACCACAAAATGATGCTTCGATGACAGGTCATTAGTGCGCAAGACATAACACCGGAAGTTTACCATGGGCAGTATAGCCTATTAATGACGCAATCACTTCTAAAACTTTCAGCTTCTTGGTACAGTATAAACTGTAACTGCAGAGTAATGTAAGTGCTAAACTGGTTAAACTAGGGACGAAGCATATGTATCTTCTTCTATTCCCGGATTGAGAGAATCTTCATGTAGCTGCATTGTTTAAAACCCATGGCTAGAGAGCGTCACCTTTTTTGTGATCTGAGAAATGTCAACCAACAGCTTTCAGTATAATGTTCTCCCAACTGCAGTAGTTGTTAATGATGAACAGCACGTTTTTTCGTTACTGAATGTTGATCACAGACTGTTGTTCACATATCACGGTCTTGTCCAGTTTTATATGTGCTTTTTTATGGACATAAATCGACATGAAAGCCAAGGTAAAGTATAAACTAGCACAAATGCAATTATGGGTTTTAAACAAGACCTGTTGCCAACTGCGTTTATTTTCCAGGCCAGCGTCATCGAATGCCGTGTCCAATGGCTTTGGCGATTATGTATCTTCCTGCCCTATTGTTGGTCGGCCTCCATGTCACGGACATGTCGATAGTCGAAGAGATATAACCATTGATATAGTGAAGTAATTGCTTGTAAGAGTTCTTTCCCGTGCACTATGGTTTATTGTATATAAATAGTAATAGTCGAGATGTGATTTAAGGGAACATGGAATGTTAGAACTCTAAACGGAGAAGGAAAGCTAGACAATCTAATATTAGAGGCAACAGACATAGAACTCGATATACTGGGAGTTGCAGAGACAAGACTATTGGATACAGGCTACATAAAAAGAGACCAATACACGCTTATACACTCAGGAGGAGAAAAACATGAAAGAGGGGTAGGAATGTTGATAAAGAAGGAGTTAGAAAAATACGTATGTGGATACTGGACACATAACGACAGAATGATGTTGCTAAAGATGAGAGCAAAGCCATTCGACATATCAATCTTACAAACTTATGCACCAACTAAAGATCACAGCGAGGAAGAAATAGAGGAATACTATGAACAGCTACAACACACACTTAAACCAGTCAAATCTACAGATGTGTTGATAGTAATGGGTGATATGAATGCAAAAGTAGGAAAAGGAAAATACAAGAAAATAGTAGGATAGTATGGATTAGGGACAAGAAATGATAGAGGAGACAGACTTATCCAGTTCTGTGAAGAAAACCAGCTAGTCATACGTAACACCTTTTTTGAACACCACCCAAGGAAATTATACACATGGAAAAGCTCAGGAGATGTAACAAGAAATCAAATCGACTATATCATGATAAAACATAGATTTAAGAACAGTGTCACAAGTGCAAAAACACATCCTGGCGCCGACATAAATTCAGATCACAATCCGGTCGTCATCAAAGTAAATATAAAGCTGAAAAGAACAGGAAACAGAAGACAAGAGGAACCCCGGATAGAAATATCAGCACTGAAACAACCAGATATAAAACAAAAATATCTAATCGACGTCGAAAATAGATATCAACAGTTACTGACAGAAAGCATGGAGCAGTATAGAAGAGAAAACCCAGAAGAAAAAGTAACCACAAAATGGGAATGCTTAAAAACAAGCATACAATCAGCAAATGCAAATTTACCTAAAAAGGAGCCTAAGAAAAATCAAATTTGGATGACAGATGATATCTTGAGTAAAATAGCAGAAAGAAAGAAAGCAAAAAACACTCCAGAATATAAAACAATAGACAATGACATACGTACTATGTGTAGACAAGCAAAAGAACGGTGGATAGAAACAAAATGTAAGGAAATAGAAGACTTGGAAGCAAAGCACATGACAAGAGATATGCATGAGGAAATAAAGAAATTATCAAATAGGTCGCGGTTTGCACAAGGAGGAAGCTGTATCAAGAACAAAAATGGTGTAATATTACTTGATGAGAAAGACATATCAAACAGATGGGCAGAATACGTAAAAGAACTATTCGAGGACAACAGAGGTAAAAAAACCATCACCAGATTCTAATGAAGGCCCAAACATTCTCAGATCAGAAGTAGAGAATGCCATACATATGATACAAAAAGGAAAATCAGCAGGCACGGATAACATAAAAATTTAAATGATAGAAGCCCTGGAGAGCTTTGACATAGATACAGATCTATGCAACGATATATACAATACAGGATATATACCACACGACATGAAGACATCAGTTTTTATAACATTGCCCAAAAAACCTAATGCAACAGAATGTTCAGACTTCAGAACAATCAGCCTGATGAGTCACGCAATTAAGATACTGCTCAAAATCATACATGAAAGAATAAAAAGTAAGGTAGACAGCGAAATCCAAGAAGAACAGTTTGGTTTTATACGGAACAGTGGAACAAGAGAGGCAATATTTTTGCCTAAGAATATTAGCAAAAAAATATACAGAGGTCCAAAAAAGTATGTACATGTGCTTCATTGACTATAAGAAGGCTTTTGACAGAGTCCATCATGAGAAAATAATTGAATGCCTCGAAGACATAGGTATTGATGGAAAGGATATAAGAATACTCAGTAACCTTTATTGGGAGCAAACTGCCACAATAAGACATGGAAGGAATTATTCACCATAATAGACATAAAAAGAGGTGTCAGACACGGTTGTGTGCTGTCCCCCTGCCTATTTAATCTATACACCGAAAAATTTTCAAACAGATACAGGAAATACCAAGACTGAACATCAGTGGAAGGTCAATAAACAACCTTAGATATGCAGATGATACCGTATTGTTAGCTGAAAGCGAACAGGAGTTACAAGAACTAGTGAAGCAAGTGAACAGTATAAGTCAAGAATAGGGACTCGACATTAATATTGAGAAAACAAAAACTATGATAATTAGCAAAACAGACGATAAACCCACATTAAAGATAAGTGTAAATGGGAAAATCCTGGAACAAGTCAAGAGCTACGTATATCTTTGTCACGAAGTGGATTTAAGTTTATAGAGTTTGCCTGAATGAAAGCAAGACCCTAGTATGAGAAAGTCTGAGAAGATAGAATTTAGATGAAAAATGACATGCCTGTGGACAGATGAGACTATTGGCTCAAGGGCTAGAACCAGGATTTGACTCTCCCCTTGCCGCTTCGTGACTTCAGAAAAAGCTATAGAATCACCCCCCTCTAACTACCTTTAACCACAAGGAGATAAGGTGTATAAAACGACCACAGACACCACTATACCGACCACATATAGGTATAGTATAGAGTAGAAGCTGATCCAGTATCTAGTATAGATATATTTATTTACACACAGAAATCATTAAATTTCATCATACATCAATCAAATAAATAGCGTGCACTGTTGCACTGCCTGAAAACAAAGTAACAATTAAATTGATAGACACTTAAAAAAAACCCCAATCACATTCACTCTTTCTGTCACCCTGCTGAGGAACAATAAAATTGGTTAATGATGTAAACAACTCTAATCTTGTGGGGCTGTCAACCTTAGCCTCCACTCTCTAATACAAATAAGATTTCTACTGTTGCCGTCCTGTTGCCTCTTCCTAAAAGAATGTCTACACAGCTTCCAACTTGGTAAGCGATATGCTCCGCTAACTAACACCACTGGAAATGCTACAATAATAGACTTGGCTTACAACGATGGCTCAGTGTCTTTCCGTCAGATGGCTAATGAACAGACCCTACTGGTCCTGTCTATTTTCTCCCTCCTTCTCTCTCTCTCTCTCTCTCTCTCTCTCTCTCTCTTGGTCTCAGTGTCTCTCTAACACTCGACGACTGATGATGCGGCGTCTCAGTTACGCTCTTCTCTTGTTACTTTCAGGACCCAGGTATTGTAACCCTATCACCTGCTCCTGAATATGGTGATGATGATGATGGTCGGGTATCAAGCATGAGGTACTTGATCAACTGTAGAAACTTTTCTGCTGCTGAATAGCTTCTATAACTTTCCACTTTTAACCCGCTCCGGATTTAAAGGAAAAACACAGCCGTGATTTCTGGCTGTATACGATTACACCAATCTCCCGGGCTACTTGCCGGTGCTGGAGACTATAATAGCGATGAGCTCGGGCTGTATGATAATTAAACCCGTTCCCGCTCCTCACTGCAAAAGAGCTGTTTAGGTCTCGCTGAAGAGTTGAACTTCACTGAAATAGACCGTTTAGGTTATTTTCTTTTCGCTGCTGGCGATACCTCGAGTCCTCTGACCCCTGAGATATTTCCTTTTGCCGTGGATAATTTGTATTGGCAAATTATGCTCCCTACTGTTTGCCGTGACTCGCTGAAATTAAAAAAATGCGTCTAATGTACACCAACTCCAACATAACGCATCTCTAACACATATAGCTCCCATAATCTTTACAACTCCCCTACTCAATACCTCACTCGTTGTGTACAACAATACATAAATAATACTACCCACGTGGCACTTAAATCTCACTCCTCCTACTCCCCTTCTCTCGTTCTACACAACGATACATAAAATAATACTATCCCACGTGTCTCTTCAATCTCACTCCTTCTACGCCCCTTCTTTCGTTCTGCACAACGATACATAATATATTTCTACCCACGTGTCTCTCTATCTCACTCTCCTTCTTATTCCTCCCTTCCCTCAACTTAAATCTGCCAGGTAAGTAAACAAAGCCCCAGACACTGTCTGACGGGTTACGTGGTTGTTACGCATGGCTAACCACGTGTCCAAACATTTCACCTAGGGAAATCCTTTGTCCGACATTCCCATTACACCTGGGGTTCCCGACTTAAGCCCCAATTTAAATTAAACCTCGTGCTTCACGGTAGAAGGGGAACGACTAAGTAAGTAAGCTATAGGAATAATTTACTCCCCTAAGCCGTATAATTCACTGATAACACTAGTCAACAAATTTTCAAAAGTTATTTGTACCAGAAGTTAAATATACCATTTCTTATTGATTTTGACATGCTGATTTCAAATATCATAATGAAATTCAACAATTGGCTCTGTTTTTTTTTTTTTTAAATTGATGAATTTACATTATAGTAATACAAATAATGTATGCTTGTTTAATTCTCTGAGGTGAACAGCTAGTCTTTCTACTTTAGCATTATAAAAATTGTGGTTGCATTCTCAATTAATTGATATTTCAACATAAAATGATAGAAAAAATAAAAACATTATTTAAAGTTCACATATCATGTTTTAAAAAGGCACATTTGAACCCATTCCGTCATTATTCAGTAGCTGTTCGAGCTCTCTTTGCTTGCTTCTTGTAGTCAATCAATGAGGTGTCTCTTGTCACAGTCCAACAGTAATCAGCAAGCATTGAAGGGCTCCAATTGCCTTATACCTTGTGTCCATAGCAGCAATGTCCTGGTGAAATCGTTTACCATGCTCATCACTGACCGCTCCACAGTTTGACGTAAAGAAATCCAGATGAGAATCCAGAAAATGAATTTTCAATGACATGTTGCAGCCAAGACTCTTATACTTCAGAAGGAGATTTTCTACAATTTCATTGTAATTATCAGATCTGTTGTTTCCAAGAAAATTGTCCCTCACTGACTTAAATGCTAGCCATGCTGCTTTTTCCATGCCATGCAACACGCAAAGAAACTCGTCATCATGAAGAAGTTTTCGAATTTGCGGACCAACAAATACTCCCTCTCTTATTTTAGCTTCACTCAGTCTTGGAAATTTTCTGATGAGGTATTTGAAAGCCTCATCTGTTTTCTCCATTGCCTTGACAAAGTTTTTCATGAGACCCAGCTTAATGTGCAAGGGTGGCTACAAAACCTTGCTGGTGTCGACAAGTGCTGGGTTCTCAACGTTCTTACTGCCAGGCTGCAATGACTGCCTGATTGGCCAATGTCTTCTGATGCAATGGTCACTTCGTGCACGGCTATCACACTCACAGAGAAAGCAACAGTACTTGGTGTATCCACCCTGTAGTCCAAGCAAAAGAGCGACCACTTTTAAGTCACCGCAAAGTTACAATGATGATGATCGTAGTTTATACAATTCAAAAGCTGCTTAATGTTTTCATAAGTTTCTTTCATATGAACTGCGTGACCAACTGGAATTGACGGTAACACATTACCATTATTCAACAAAACAGCTTTAAGACTCGTCTTGGATGAATCAATGAAAAGCCTCAACTCTTCCGGTATGTAATTGATTTTGAGGGCTGCCATTAAACCAGAAATGTTGTGGCACGCAGAAAGGTCACCCTCTTTGAAAAAGAATATAATAAGCGGCTTCTGGCGGTTCCTATGCACAGAAATTGTAACATCTTCTGCCAGGATATTCCCTGTTGCAATCTGGAACCCAAAAGCTCTGCCTTGTTCTTCGGTAAATTCAGATCTCTTACAAGATCATGCAGTTCACCTTGGGTTATTAAGTGTGGTTTAGTGGATGTAGTTTGCTCAAAATCTGGGTCGCTTGAGGTTGATGGTTCAGGACCACCAATGTCCTCTTCTTCATCAGTGGAAGCAGCTGAAAATGATTCTGGCACTTTGGGAACTGGTAGGTCATCGCCATGTGGTACCGGACGTATTGCAGAGGGGATGTTTGGATATTCCAGAGTCCATTTTTTTCTTCTTTGATATGCCTTTCCCAATTGGAGGGACCATGCAAAAGTAACAGTTGTTGAGATGATCAGTGGGCTCTCTCCAAATCACTGGGACTGCAAAAGGCATAGCTTGCCTTTTGCCAGTCAACCACAGTTTAAGATGTGCTGCACATGTATTGCAGCATATGTGGGGCGCCCAGCTCTTATCTTGATCTCCTATTCTGCAGCCAAAATACAAACTGTACGCCTTCTTAATCACTTTGGTTATATTTCGTTTTTGTGATACAAATGTCACCTCACCACATATATAACAGAAATTATTAGCACTCTTCACACATGTCCTAGGCATTTCTAACTACGATACTTTTGATAAGGACAAATGCACTAACTAATTGCAAAATTTTATCAGAGATAAGATATTTATACATAAAGGTGATGTAATCATAGGTAGGATTGCATCATCAACTTCTAGTTACATTTTTATTGGTCATTAGAAAAAATTATGCAATCGCCCACAACAGTTGCATCATATATATAAATTGACCGTAATTAAATAAACTAGTAGCATATATCTTGAAAACTAGAGCCAATCAACATTTTTTAATGTCATTTTCGTTTTCAGCACACCAAAATTAGTTAAGATCAGCTATTTTCATTTCTGGTACATTTTGGTTGTTGACTAGTGTAATATAAATGTAAATCTGTACCCTCCGACTGCATTTCTCACATTTAAGGCACAATAACATTAACGTATACACAATGGAGTTCCCAATAAAATTACAAAGGTAAATACATAGGAATAAATGGTGATTTACACAACATTCTACAACTATGAGCACACGTATATCTCATAACTTCACACGCTCCTATCTACTGCCAAAATCCTAGAAAGACTTATGCACACTTTTACATTTACATCGTTCTTCAAAGATAATAATGGATGGCGCTACCATTTAAAACTTAAAAGTTAATGTCCCCGAAGAACTTTACTTACGGGCCGAGATTTCTCAAAGAACCCTCTAATAAGTAAAACGGTAATAAAATTCCTACATACCAATTACCGCTGTTTTTCTCCACAGTGGAGACGATAAATGAAGTTGCACGGCAGGCAATTATTTCTTCATATAGAGACAGATCCCCTCTAAACGATTCTATATATACACAAGGAACCACTCCTGCTGATCACCTACGCAACTGCTAAGTTATCCACTCGGGCCAATGGAAACGCTTAGAAAAATAAAATACCTTCAACCTACCCCAATCAGATTTGAAAACGCGCAGACCGCGTGTCCAAAAATGGCATCACGTTACGTGACGTTTCTGACGCGTCATACCGGCGTGCGCGAAAATGGCGATTTTCGTAAACAACGAAAATCTACGCAATCGCGGAAAATCAGAGAAAGTAAAACTGGTGGGAGTAAGAAATAAACCTACCGTCATAAAACGAACCCATTTAAATTACCAACACAAAAATACCAAACACGATATATATTCAAATGAGAAGAAACATGGCAAACACATATAGTTACAAAGTGAAGACTGGTGAAAACTCAAAATAGAAGAACAGAATCGGGCCTGTTGAAGGACAGAATTACAGTGCAGCATCACAATCTTGGTCATATAATAACAGAAGATGGCAGATGTGAAACAGAAATCAAGAAGAGAATAGGAATGGCCAAAGCTACATTCAACAACATGAAACATATACTGACATCTAAACAGTTATCTCACAAATTAAAACTGAGAATCATAAAGTGTTATATATATTCTGCATTTCTGTATGGTTCAGAAACATGGACGATGTATAAGCATTTGGAAGAAAGAATTGAGACTCTTGAAATGTGGATATATAGAAGAATGGGGCGTATCTCGTGGAAAGGGAAGAAAACAAATAAGGAGGTCCTAGAAAATCTAGGTATGAAAAGAGAACTAATGAGGGAGATCAAAGTTCGGCAGCTAAAATACTTTGGCCACATAAAAAGGCATAACACCCTGCAGAAGACCATAATAGAAGGGAGAGTTGAAGGCAAACGTGCAAGGGGAAGACAGCGCTATAAGTGGGAAGATAACATCAAGAGATGGACAGGAAAGAGTCTTTCAGAGTGCACCACCAAGACAAGAGACAGAAGACGTTGGAGATCCTTTACAGTCAACCTTCGTTGTGGAGATGACAGCTGATGATGATGATGATTTAAGTAGCCCACATTTGAATTTCACTGGAGTATGGTTTTACATGTTGAGAAAATTAAGAGGCATTAGTTGCTTGTGGCTGAAAGGTTGTAATTCCCGTTGCAAGATGAATTTTCGTTGTGTTTGTCTCCTGACCACTTGCTTTATTCAGTAGGCAGCTCTAGCTTCAAGCTAATCGTATGAGAAAGTTAAATTTTTGAAGTTACGACAGACTGATATACTTTGTGTTTGGCTTGTTCTAGTAATTTCTCATTTATTATTTTGTAAAGTTGGCTTCCTATCTGATTTGCTCAGTTTTATAATTAGTTTTCTAGTGCTGTTGTACAATTCATATTAGCGTCTTTTGTTAATTACTGGCTTCCCAGGTCGTGCAGTTCTTTCTCTCTTCCAGCTAATAAAACTGTTATCTGCATATCACAGGCTGTTCACTGATCTTCCAATGCTTGTTACTCTTGGGATGTCTTCTAATTGTTTGAATATTTTGTTCTGTGTAGATACTGAATAGGCAAACAGAGAGTACATGCCAGCATATTTACGGTTAAATCTACATTCATTCAATCACCAAATCCCTGATTTTAGCGAAAGTTTATGATAGCTGTAAATATTCGGTGGTAGCTATGGTGAATCTGAGGACTAAAGACTCTCACATTCCTTGTACATATGTGTGTGTGTGTGTGCGTGCGCGCTCTCTTGCTCGCTCATGAATAAGCCCCTGATTACAATCCTTAATTTCAGTAACTCTTAATGATTTGTACACTTTAAAAATCTCTCTTTTTCGCACTTTCACTCAACACAAAACCTGCTTGCTTAATACAAACAATTATACCTGTGCCAAAGAAATAATAATTAATGTTTTAACATCTATAGATTAAAAAATAACTCAAATACTTCAAGTACGTCTTGTCCTTTCTTGACATGTGTGTTTATTAAAATATAGTAATAATAAATACCTAAAACCAGAGAAAACTCACACTTGGAGCTAATATAATAAATGGAATACTAGATCAATGAAGGCACTTCAGTGCACTTGTAACACATTTTATTATAATCCCTTATCCCACAAACTTTACAATTTTTCGTCTTCTATCACACAGCTCATCTCACAATTATTCACTACTATTCATTTAGTTCATACTGTAAAGGTGCTTTTTATAATCACCCTCAGTACGGACAATGCCACAGCAAGATTTTTTTGTTAAGTCCATGACGACAGACAGTTGTTATACATAATATGCTAACCTATCTTAGTTCCCACTGATAAATGTAACAGCACTTTGTTATTTTCTGTCAACATTTCCAGAAGTTATAGCAAATAGTTAAACCATGTTAGTATGAACAAATTTGAATAAATTTGCTGTTTAATTACTGGATTTTCATATTCACTTCTATTTCGTCCTTGCTTGTTCTATTCAAACGTATTCGATCAGCGATTAAAAAAACACCGTGAAGACTGTGCAACATTTGATCCTTCGATACAACTCGTTATAAATTAGCTGTATTTTATGTACGCGCTAACAGTATCACCACCTCTGGAAGCAAATAGGAAAGAAAAGCATATATTGTGCTCCCAGATTTTCCGCACACACAATCTTTCTCAATTTTTCTTTCTCTCTCTACAGAAAATATGACATAATAATGGCATCGCTGGGCGGTCCTTGTTGTTGAGTCCCCGGGGTAGGAGAGGTGGAGGAAGGCCGAGGGACATAAGAAGAGGTGAGCTGGAAATAGAGATGTTGGGGAGGGGGTTGGAATGAGGAAGACATTGGAACATTTTAAGCTGATAGCAACGTGATGGGAGGACTTGGGATGAGTTTGGTGAGGGCCTATATACCTTGGGAAGCAGTTTAATAACGATGATGAAGACAGAAATATGCACATTTTTAAATTAAAAGTTGCTTTCTCACTGTCGATGGTCATCTGTTCTGTTTCTACAACTATTTAGAGCCAACGGAACCACCCTCGCGTCCATCAACGATCAAGAGTATGCCAGCTCCTAGTGCACAAATCAAGCTTACAATGGCCAAGCCAAAGGAAAAGCCTAGATCAGTGTCTGAATTCTTTATGTCATGGTAGAAGTCAGCGCCGAACACAATCACAGCTATAAGCCAGGTGCCCGCTGCGGAAAGATTTAATTTTTGTTAGTCTAGACTACTGTAAAGTATCTGAAACATTAATAATTCGTTAGTCTAGAGTACTCTAGACTGTCTGAAAGATTATATATTAGTTAGTCTAGAGTGTATAAAAGATTATGTATTAGTTAATCTAGAGTGTCTAAAAGATTATATATTCGTTAGTCTAGAGTGTCTAAAAGAGTATATATTCGTTAGTCTAGAGTGTATAAAAGATTATATATGTTAATCTAGAGTGTCTAAAAGATTAAATATTAGTTTGTCTAGTGTGTCTGAAAGATTATATATTCGTTAGTCTAGAGGGATAGTCATAAGCAGCTCTAAAACAAAAGCCATGGTGATATCACGAGAAGAAAGAAGACATCAGATTAAGCTGAGAGAACAGGTCCTGGAGCAGGTCAACCACTTTAAATACCTCGGAGCTATTATAGACCGAAAGGGAGGCATCAAAGAAGAGTTGGCCACTCGGAGGGCAGCAGCTGGGAGACTTTTTCGGGCCATAAATCGAGGATTCCTCGGCAAGAGAGAGGTTGGTGGGAGGGCAAAGATGGCTGTATACCGCTCCACCTATGTCCCAGTCTTGACATGTGGATGCGAGTCATGGGCGGTGACTACAGCCCATAAAGGCCAGATCCAGACCTCAGAGGTGAGGTATCTGAGGGGGGTGGTTGAGGTAACAAGAAGGGACATGGTACGCAGCCAGACGATACGTCAGGGCCTTAAATCCTACCCCCTGCAGACCCGAGTGGAACAGTCCCAATTGAGATGGTTTGGCCATGTCTGCAGAATGGGAGAAGATCGGATACCACGACAAGCATGGGAAACAAAGAGCCAAGGATCCAGACCCCGAGGACGACCCAGAGTCCGCTGGGAGGACAACATAAGATAATCTTTGAAGGACCGAGGACTAGAATGGAACCAGGCCAGGAGGAAGACAGCCGATGGGATAGTCTGGCGCTCTCTCTTCCAAACCTCTACACCTCACGGTAGAAGGGGAACGACTAAGTAAGTAAGTAAGTAAGTAGTCTAGAGTGTCTAAAAGATTATATATTAGTTAATCTAGAATATCTAAAAGATTATATATTAGGAAGTCTAGAGTGTCTGAAAGATTATATATTCGTTAGTCTAGAGTGTCTAAAAGATTGTTTATTAGTTAGTCTAGAGTGTCTAAAAGATTATATATTCATTAGTCTAGAGTGTCTAAAAGATTATACATTCGTTAATCTAAAGTGTCTAAAAGATTATATATTAGTTAGTCTAGAGTGTCTGAAAGATTATATATTCGTTAGTCTAGAGTGTCTGAAAGATTATATATTAGTTAGTCTAGAGTGTCTGAAAGATTAATTATTCGTCAGTGGAGTGTCTAAAAGATTATATATTCATCACTCTAGAGTGGCTGAAAGATTTTAAAGTCGTTAATCTAGAGTGTCAAAAAGATTATATATTCGTTAGTCTAGAGTGCCTGTAAAATTATGAATTGATTAGTTTTGCGTATCTGAAAGGTTATATATTCAATAGTAGGGCTAAAAGCGTGGGGCGCTGATTCTGCATTAAATTAACTTCTGCTTTATACTTCATTACACACTTATGGATAAAATATATGATAAGTGCTTAAGCGCCCCACGCTTTTTGTCAATTTGATGTTACATTTTTTGACTGCAAGCTATAAACTCCTTGAAAAATTATTTTTGGGTTTTTAGTGCACTAAAAGCGTGTGTTTAAAGTATATGTTTCATATTTTTTTTAATTTGGGCATAACCGGAACGTTGCTCAGTTGAAAATAAATGTTTCATACAAAACTAAGCTTATACCTTTTTAAGGCTTTATTTTGCAGTTTTTGCAATTATTGGCATATTAGGCATTTTAGATTTGTCGGTCATTTTAAAGCACTTTTTTAGTTCTTATTCCGCATATTTTTGGATTTTCAGTAAAAAATTTGGCACTGTTTTAGTGTTAACATATTCTTATTTACTTAATTTAAAAAAAATTAATTTTTTTAAACAAATTTGTTTACTTCACTGTTCAATATTTTCCCTAAATCCCCTGAAGACAAATGTTGCTGGTAAATTTTCCTACATGAAGTCAAATTTTGGATTTCTGCCTGGTGTTATTACTTCCTTGGAGAAGTTAGTACCTGTATTAGTGGATCAGATAGATTTGATGAAGAGAATTGTGAATAACTTAGACAGTGTGAATGCAGACGTGGGAATGGCTGTGCAAAGGAAAATTGGGCAAGTTGTGTGAAACAAAAAATGTGGAATATGAAAAGCTGTGCTTAATTTCAGATGTGCTATCGGGGGAAAACTTTTTCCTTGGTGAATTTTCAACAGACTTAGAACCAATTGACGAAGTTTAGGTCAAGTATGCTTTTGTGGTGGCAGTAGTAGTGGAAAGGAGATCTTTAGTTTTTAAAGATTTGTTGGCAGACAATAGAAAGTCATTCTCTTTTGAAAATCTGCACGTTTTTCAATGTGTATTGTAATTCTGAACTCATTTAATAAAAACTGTTTAGTTTGCCATGTGTGTGTTTTGTTTTTTTTTTTGTGTGTGTGTGTTAAGGAATTATTTTGTTAATAAACATAAAATTTTCATTTGGCACATAAACTGTGAACATTTAAATTACATTTTTAACGTGTTTGTGTGTGTGTGCGTGCCTGTGTTGTGTGTGTGTGTGTCTTAGACTGCATGTTTTTTGTTAATAAAATAGAATTTCAGTTTTGCACAGATACTTTTAACAAATGAAGTTATATTTTTGTGATTTTTTTCTTGTTTTGTTCTATTGGTTGCGGTTTTGTGTGTGCGTGTGTGTGCGTGCGTGTGTGTGTGTGACATAAATAATTTCAGTTTGGCACTGTAACAACAACAATTTATATATATTTTTTTAGGTTCTTTTTTGTTTTATGCCGTTCATTTTCTTCTTTTAATAATACAAAATTATTTTAGTTTAGCTCGGAAACTAAAACAGAAAGTTGTGTTTTTTTTAGGTCATTGTTTTATTGTAAAGGGCATTAGGATGTGGGGGTGGGGGTGGGGGGTTTGGGTTATAAATACATTTGTATAGGTCATTATCTAGCAACTGTTAGGTTATTAAAATGCTAGCAATTTTCATTATTATACAGTGTCTGTTTTTATTATCATCATCATCATCATCCTTATCCTTTGTGATCATTACAGAGCATGTGGCCCCATTGCATCTGGCCCCCTTGCAGGAAATGTTATCAAACAATCACATGCTATTACAGCAGTGATTTATATAGCAATTTGTTTCACATGATGGGGTTGTCATCTAAATGAACTGCCTAATATGAGTGGTCTTGTACGACATGCCTGAGGGCGGAGTAGTTCTGGTCTTTCCTTGTCTGTTCAGAGACCCCCCGGGGAACTACACGGGACACTGTTTTCATTTTACTCTTAACAAACGCGTCTTTTCATGCACATTAGAAAAACTGGTAGAAGCAGCGAGGACGGAAACTGACCATCCCACTTCATAAAGCTGGACATATTATAGTGAAGGTTCTAACACATCCCTCCCCAACTTCAGTATCTGCTTTGGGACTACCTTATATTCGGAATAGTATTCTCTTCCGGAAAGCATTATTGCTTCTGACATAGCTCTGGGATAACCTCGTATCAAAAAGGTGACATATAGTATCAGGAATGATGACTCTTGTTGTTGTTTAACTAGGGCTACTGAGCTTTTCGCTCTTTTGCAGCCAACACCAAGTTGAAGACTCCTTGGTTTTATCTATACTGTAGATCTAGGCTTTTTCTGTGGCTTTTCTGCTATTCCGGAAACATGCTGAGTTGAAGTCACGAGCTCCAGCTTCTCCAGCTTGGCTTGCATTTAAAGGATCGTTTACATCTGGTCACAAGCTAGGAGTAAGAAGCGCGTGGCATACTGTGCCTTCCCCGCCATCCAAGGGGGCTCTGCGACTAACAGAGCTACAATAGTCTACCCTGGTTCTGGGCTCTCCGAAGGAATTGTCACGTTCTGAAGGACCAGCCGTCTTATTTTTTTATTTTTTTCTCCCCCGAGGTTACAGAGAACTATGTTCTTTACTCTGTACAACACATTTTTTTATTGTTTTGCTTTTGTTTCAACTTCCAAGCCTACTGTGCATTCCCCGCCATCCAAGGAGGCTCTCCAACTATGCAGAGCTAAAATACTGTACACTGGTTTTGGGCTATCCCAAGGAATTGTCACGTCCTGCACAGAGCCACTTCTCAGCTTCCCCTGCCTATCACTGGGTCCACAGTGACATCCTCCTGCATGCAGCCAACCAGGTCAAAGTCAAAGAATCACGTCTGGTGCTCAAATGACTTCTCCAAGCTTAGTGTGCAATGCTGGGTTCTTAATAAGTTTCACCACAGAGGGAATCCCTGGAAGTGTGTGGATGATTTCAAGAGTCAATTGGTGTGTAATTAGCCGCACAGACAGAAGTTTACTTCCAGATATGTATATTGTAGCACTGTGCATAGCTGGTGGTCATATAAGGACGATTCCAGATATGCATCCATTCAAGAACGATGACTGTTAAATATCATGATCTATTTCAATTGTCCCTGAAGTGGCAGGTCAAGGGATTTAATATTGAATATCATACAGCATCCAGTTAAAATACGTACACACTTCTAATGAAAACACATCATAGGGTCAAATAGAACATCGTCTTCTAAATTTTTCTTTAGTCTCCTTGATATCATTTCTTGTCTTTCTGTGACTTCATGTTTTCGACGTTTCTACAATATGTCTTCCACATATGAAATGTATATCTTCTATGTCTCTTCCTTATTCTTTTCAATTGAACAATTTTTGTTATCTTTCACTACCACCTGTTCTTAATGTTCAAATCTTTATATTACTGTAAATGTTCATTTTGCTGAAACTAAAAAAGGTAATGATAACAGGGTTGAACTTGAAGAAACACCGATACAAGATGTAGAATCGTACACATATCTTGGCAGCAATATAGACAAAGTTGGAGGGACAGACAGTGATATCAAAATAAGAATACAAAAAGCAAGAGGAGCTTTCATTGCATTGGGAAGTATATGGAGATCAAGAGAAATAGGATCCAACAAGAAAATAAGAATCTTCAACTCAAATGTGAAGTCAGTCCTATTGTATGGCTCTGAGACATGGAGAACAACAAAGACAACTACCAAAAAGCTACAGACTTTCATAAATGGGTGCGTGCGTAGAATAGAGGGATTAAAATGGTATGACAAGGTTACCAACGTGGAACTGATGACAAGAACTAGACAAGTGCCAGTGGAACAAGAGATGAGAAGAAGACGATGGCGATGGATAGGACACACACTGAGGAAACCTGTTGATAGCATTACAAGGCAGTCCTTGTTCTGGAACCCCAGGGCAAGAGAGGCAGAGGTAGACCAAGAAGCACATGGAGAAGAGAACTGGAAACAGAGGTGAAAATGATTAGGAGAACGTGGAAAGAACTTGAGTTGATGGCACATGACAGGAGTACTTGGCACGTGTTTATTGAAGGCCTATGCTCCTTTGGGAGTGGAGGGTTATGAAATGAAAAAACAATGTTCATTTTATTTCTAGTCTCTAATCGTAGTTTTTGCTCGATTTGTTTTCACATTGTTTGTCCTTTAACAAAACATTTTTGCTGTCTTCTTATCCTTTGTTTCTTCGTCGGCTTCTTCTTTTGTTACAAAATGTAGCATGAAAATGACGATGGTTTAAGTAAGTATACCACAATAAAAGTGTTGTTTTTTTCAGGTGGAGAAAATGTTGTGTCCCAGTAATGCTGCTACAAATTTGTTTCATGTGAAGAATGCGACAAAGAATAACAGAAATGATCGATGAAGTAACATTTGGTGAAATGGAACACATATTTACCAGAAACGAAGAATAAAATGGCAGACGCCAATTTAGTCTCGCTGTTCCCCTTGCAGCTATCCCAGAAGACAAAGAGAACTAGCAGGAAGAAAGCAACGTTCAGGCTCACAAACCCAAAGATAGCAAATGCTTGTGTAGCTCCTAAAGAGGCTGAAAATTAATGAGAAAAAAAAAGTCACACAACTTTCCTTGATAGTCTTCTGTCGTTTTGTTAAAAATCATCACATCTCTGGTCAATATTATTACTATAATTAATAAAATTACTACAAGTATTATGTTAAATGTTGGCTCATGTTTGGTCAGTATTAATACTACAATCATTATGTTAAATATTGGTACATCTCTATTGTCGACAGCATTACTACAATCAGTATGCTAAATATTAGTACATCTCGGGTCAATACAATTACTACAATTATTATGTTGAATATTAGCAAATCTATGGTCAGTATCATCATTACATCCATTATGTTAAATATTGGAACATCCCTGGTTAATATCTTTACTACAAATATTATGTTAAATATTAGCTGTAACAAAACGTTTGAAGTTTGTACATGTACTTTTATGCCCCTCTCTCACTCTTTCATACCCTCCGGCAGTATCACTTCTTTTCTTCATTTGTCATACTCATCGTCCTATTATTGGCACATTTTGTGCCCTACATTCTTTTTGCTGTGACTACCTCCAGACGTATTTACGTGTCACTAAGTGAACGTAGTATTATAAGGTTAATACGATTATCACGTCGTAAGTCAGTCTGGCCACCTTTGAAAGAGACGTCAGTTGTTTGTGCAACGTGGTATAGCACGAACACGCACAGAAAGCCAGATTTCTATCTAAGGAAGCCGCCTGAGGGACGGGCGAAAACACCGGTGATAATTAGATAATCGTTTCATCTGAGCCTTCTCGGTATCAATACTTCCGATAATCTGTCTGGGGGAGAAAATATTGGAAGGTATCATCTGGACATCAAATGAGTGCACAGAAGGTGGTTATGAGTTTTGCACAAGATGCAAGCGGAAGTATTACAGCATTAGAAAGAGGTCACGCGATGGAATTTTAAAATGTAATATTTTAAAACACGCGAGAGAGATTATGAATTTAAACACCCCTACCCATATAGTTCAGAGCTTTCTATTGGATTGATTTGAGAAGCCGGAATACACAATGGTTCTCATTGTAAAATTCGGTAGAAGTACAATCTGGGATTTGAACTGAGAATGAGAGATATAATATAGCGAAATTACAGTCACAAATCAGACTGCATGGCAACGTCAAATTAGTAACTCCCAGAAGCCAGAGAGAGAAGGATCGGACAAAGAATTCCAAGACTATAAGTGACAAATCGAAAGTATTTGGGCAACTTTGAAACGTAAAAGTAAACCCGCATTTATACATACAGAGACTGGAAACTTGCAGAAGCAGAACAAAATTATTTGAACAGCGTAAAACTTAAAAAGTAAATCCGCATTTTAAATACGAAGTCTGGATACCTATAAATCAGATTCACCCGTCATAAGAGGAATTGTAAAGTTTCCCAGGCCAAGTGATTCCAGAACACCCAACATAAGAGGATTACTATAATTTCCCAAGCCAAGTGATTCGAAAGCATCTAAACTTAATTGCTTGTGTCCTTTCTACACTGTGCAAGGAGATTATGTTCCCAAAAGTTACTTTGGGGTATGTGTAAACTTTTATTTTACAAATGAGAATTTGACAGGTTTTCTTGCTAAGTGGTTATATATGAGGCTGGAAACCTCAACCTATGAAAATAGTACATTCATAAACCACTACAGCTAGCGCTGGTGATCGTTTCTTGCTAGTCGTACAGAAAACCGACAGCAGAGGTGACCCCAGACTCCGACTAGAGCAGTGATGAGTGATGATTACATCACATGTGCCTCAGGTGTGTCATATCATTTGTGAGATATATGTAACTTGTTAATGTTAGTTCAGGCACAAATCATTAATCGCGCTGTCCAAGCACATATTTTCCCAGTTTAATACCCAGAACAATATTCATATTCATAACCCTCCACTCCCAAAGGAGCATAGGCCTTCAACAAACACGTGCCAAGTCCTCCTGACACGTGCCATCACCTCAAGTTCTTTCCACGTTCTCCTCATCATTTTCACCTCTGTTTCCAGCTCTCTTCTCCATGTGCTTCTTGGTCTACCTCTGCCTCTCTTGCCCTGGGGGTTCCAGAACAAGGACTGCCTTGTAATGCTATCAATAGGTTTCCTCAGTGTGTGTCCTATCCATCGCCATCGTCTTCTTCTCAAGTCTTGTTCCACTGGCACTTGTCTAGTTCTTGTCCTCAGTTCCACGTTGATAACCTTGTCATACCATTTTAATCCCTCTATTCTACGCAAGCACCCATTTATGAAAGTCTGTAGCTTTATGGTTGTTGTCTTTGTTGTTCTCCATGTCTCTGAGCCATACAAGTAAGTAAGTAAGATATGTGTACGATTCTACATCTTGTATAGTCAGAAGAATATTAGTGATTTTTAATCATCTTCCCTGAGCTACGCTGTGTACTCAGGAATTTGATTCTTCTGAGATTAACATTGGTGGGTGAACAGCGAGACAATGCGCCTGTTAACTTGCAGCCCACAAATGTACTTAGCAGAGGCATTTTTTTTATTTTGTCTAAAAGATCGTGGTACTAAGCTATCAGACTGTTTGAGGAACGAAGCTACCAGACTGTGAAGTATCATCATCACAAAAGGATTGACGAAAACCAAAGCTGCAGGACTCGCTCATACAAGCTAAGTGCTAACTAACAGGCATCTGCAACCGGACAGTAAAAGTGAATTTTAATTTTAAATTTAAATCCTCAACCCAAATCTCGATGACGAGAAATTTTATTTTCATCTTAAATTCACCATCATTCTAATTATTTTAACCTGTTAAAACTAACTGATTATTAAATGTGTTGCATGTTATTTTACACTAAACAATCGTAGTTGATTCAGTTATTAGAAGTATGAAAGCAATACGTTTGACCAAGACTCTCTCTCTTTCTCTCTCTCTCTCTCTCTCTCTCTCTCTCTCTCTCTCTCTCTCTCTCTCTCTCTATATATATATATATATATATATATATATATATATATATATATATATATATATATATATATATACCCTTCAAAAGAAGTTAAGGACCAGTAGGTGAAAATGACCCAAAAATTATAAAAATTATAAAGATTATATTTCATAAGCAATTAATCTGACACTGATTTTTCTCGAACGACAAACATTCAACACGTGCTGCATGGGCTACCAGCATACCGTGTGGCTAGTGTTCAGCTCAGCAAGCACGCTGAAAAAATGCTGCTAAGACGCCAAAATGTGGGTGTTTTTAATGATGTCAGAGCATGAAAAAAATACCTGCTATTCCAAAAATCCGTGATGCATGTGGGAGACTATAGTGTTGGTCTTGAGCTGTACTCACAAAATTGTCTTTATAAGCAACACAAGTGCTGCATAACCATTGCACAACAATATGCCTCAACGACGAAAGCTGAGTGTTGTGGATAAAGGAAGAGCCATTGCGTGGTTGCAGGAAGGTCTTACTGTCCGAAATGTCGCTCAGAGGCTTGCAGTATCTCATTCAGTTATTATCAGACTGCAGCAGCGGTTTGCCCAGACTGGAATCGTCGAGAAACGGCAACGCACAGGTCGTCCGAGAGTCACTATCGAGAAGATCGCTTAATTCCGAGGCAAGCACTGCAACGGAGAACTGCAAATGCAAATGTTATCAGACAGTTCCTCAGAGATGCTACCAACACTGTAGTCAGTGATCACACTATTCGGAATCGCCTTCACGATGCCAACCTTCGTGCTTGTCGTCCAGCCATTCGACCACACTTGACTGCTGCCCATAGAGCAGCTCGTTTAGCATGGTGTATGCAGCACGTGCAGTGGCGACGTGCACAGTGGGTTAACATTATGTTCACGGATGAGTCCCGATTTGTCTTGGAGCATACAGATGGACGAATCAGAGTATGGATGCGTCGTGATGAACGCTTCAGTGATGCTGCAGTCATCGAACGTAACCGATATGGTGCTGGATCAGTGATGATGTGGGGAGGCATTAGTTTACTTCACAGAACCCCCCTCTATCATGTGATTGGGAATCTGAATGGTGGCCGCTACCGTGACGAGATTCTACAGCCTCTTACCATCCCAGCCCTGCAAGTTATTGGGCACACTGCAGTCCTTCAAGATGATAATGCAAGACCACACCGTTCTCGTGCAGTAAATGCTTTCCTGCAAGAAGCGGGTGTCACTAGAATGGATTGGTCTGCAAACAGTCCTGATTTGAATCCCATAGAACATCTTTGGGACGAGCTTGGGCGACGAGTTAAGCAACACCAGCCATCTCCTGCAACTCTGCATGAACTGCTTCTGGTACTTCAGCATCAGTGGCAGGCAGTGCCCCAATGCTTCATTCGCAAGCTCATCATTTCCATGCGACAGCGGTGCCTTGAAAGTATTGCCAGTAATGGAGGACACACACGCTACTTACAATGTTGACCTTTGGTGTTATTCTCATTAATTTTGAAAATGTGGGTTGTATTGATTGCTGTGCTTTCATTTTACACACGTTAATGCAATCGTCATGAAAATAGTGTTGATTGTCACTGATAAGCTTGTCATGTTATATTTTGAAGTGTTGTGTTTTTATTTGTATGTTCATTTCACTTTGCACCCTTCATAAAAATGGTCCTTAATTTATTTTGAAGGGTATATATATATATATATATATATATATATATATATATATATATATATATATATATATATATATATATATATATATATATATATATATATATATATATATATATATATATATATATATATATATATATATATATATATATATATATATATATATATATATATATATATATATATATATATATAAAGATACGAAGTAGCTTCAAAAAGTTCCCGGAATTTGTGTATTGTATAGAAATGAGTAACAATACAATTATTTACACTACATTTCCTTCAAAACAGTTCCCTTCGGCAACTACACACTTTTGCCAACGTCCTTACAGCTGTTGGAAACATTCCTGGAACCCATTCTTTGACACCTCTCTCAGCTGCTTTGTCACACTGATGATAACGTTCTCAGCATCCTTGAATCTCTGCCCTTTCAGTGGATGGGTTTGAAAAAAAATCGAAAAAAGGTGATTCGTCTTACGAGGACAAAAGACAAAGAAAATAGTCTACGTTACGGCCACAAGGCCTTCGTCAGGAAAGGAAAGAAAGTAAAGGCTAGATAGGACACATAAAAACTAAATAAAATAAAAACTGGGTACTTCCCTGAAGGCAAGAACCGAAATTCTATCAAAATCGCTATCTGTTGATGACCGCGTGGCTGATTTCAGTGCCGATTTTAGGCGAGGGAACAAGCAAAATTCAGGTGGTGCCAGGTTGGGAGAATATGAAGGATGTTCCAGGTCAGTCATATTGTGCGTTGCGAGGTTCTGCTTCAGCAGTAGGGATACCTGTGCTGGCGCATTGTCATGTAGCAGAACCCAACTGTTTGTTCTCCATTTTTCTGGGCGTTTCCTTCTGATTGCATTTCTTAGACGACGGAGGATATCAACTTCCGATTTCTTCATTGCGGTATCACCATATGCTTTATTAAGCAAGGTTACTGTCTCTGAGGGTGACTTCTGCAGCAAAACACAAAATTTGACATTTGTACGTTGTTCAATCAAGGACATTTTTTCAACTCCGACGATGCTACGTGCACACCACACAAACAAACGTTTGTAACTTATATGTGAAGGTTACATCAGCCATGTCGTTTCCTCAAGGTCACTACCAACTTATAAAACTATAATCTCCATGACATAATCACTCATTCAAACATGAGTCGACTATTCCGAGAACTTTTTGAAACTACCTCGTATACATTTAGAGACATATTTACATCAATAGAGCTACTTCTTGTAAAAGGGAATTTCGCTGGATTTGCACCAGCTGGGGGATTGAACGGGTTAAAAACCATTGCTTAACTCTTCACAAAAAGCGACGGGCCGATATAAGTTAACAATTGCCCTGCCAATGCCGCATTGCTCTTGACTTCGGAAATATCTTGTGAAAACTCTCTTGAGATAAAAGCGTCTTTACCCTTCTATCTAAAACTCTGCCAAGAGTAATCTTGTGCGAAGGTAGACACCTTTGACGACCCATTTTAGATACTCTTGAGTTTTGGCCACTGGTAGACCACTACTGCAAAACAGGGGAGGCAATCCGTGAGATTAGCACTTCTGTGGTCAGTATCATTTTAAAAATCACTTTGTTAAATGATGTGTGCAAGAGAGACTTGAGGGCACTGGACATAAATCCAGCAGCCTGGGAGGATGAAGCCGCCAATCGCACCAAGTGGCGATGCTATCTACGGTGCCACCTCAGTCTGGGCGACAAGAAGCTCACACAACAAGCAGAAGAGAGGAGAAAACATCGAAAGGAACACCAGGAAAATAAGCAACTGAGGGCATTCACCTCAGGGGCGCATTCCCATAGTCAGTTATGACTGAAGGGGCTATTATTATTATTATTATAAATACTGGTACATCTTGGGTCAATATCATTACGGCTATTTGGTCTTCTCTGAATAGGGCCTCTTTCTTAGAAAGCCTGCTTTTTTTGTCGTCCATCAGTTGTTGGTCCATGGCCTCTTTTAATCTCTTAATTATGACTGTTCAACATTTTTCCTGGCACTAACAATAACATTATTCCTCTCTAATTAGCGCATACTTGCAAATCTCACTTCTTTGACAACCTGGCCAGATATCCTTCCATACAGTCTGTTGGTATTTCTTCTCTCTCCGAGGCTTTACTGAGTACTTTGTATAATATCTACACAGAGGGTCATAGTCTGCTTTGATGACCTTTGCTGCAGAAGCTTCATGGTTCGCTTTACTGCTTGCTTTTGTGGTTTTTCACAAATACCTTTTTTTTTTTTTGCTGCCTGCATCTTGTGGAGCTGTCTATTTAAATGTTCCTCGATGTTTCCATTTGCTCTTGTAAGATGCTAAACTAATTCCCATTTTTGTCCTTGATGAGACCATTGCATTGCTCGTATTTACTGTTGCCTTCTTTGTACTGTGTTAGAGGTTCTTCATAACATCCTTTGGTTGCGACACCTTCTGTATTTCTTGCCAACTCGTCTGTATATTTCCTCTTACCTCTTCTGGTGTTTTTTTCTTTTGTCTTTATTTGTTTGGATTTTTTCCCAGATATATTTCGTGAGCCCCAGATTTTGGTTTTGCTTCTGTTTAAGTCATGCTTCACTCCATATATTTTTTTCCCTGTCGCCAGTAGTCTTCTACATTTGCTCCATCTATTAAGCTATAGGTTGGATTATGAAAAAAAAAATAATAATAATTCAAAATAAACTTCCATTTCACCGTCTCCGAATCATTATTTAAGGGAGTATCGACAAGACTTGGGCGACTAAATCGACCGAGCTACTGAAAATATAACAAACTCCATTCTTTATTCATCCTAACTCGAATTATAAATGAGGAGAAATCCAAAAATTGTGTCCCAAAAAAAAAAAAAATCAAACATCCGCCATTGTTAGGGATGAGAACAAAATGCGCGTTGTTTCAAAAGGTGCACAATTCAGTTCCCATCCCTAAAAATGCGCCATGACAAAGATTACAACTTTGGTGGGAAATAATGTGACGGAGGGATATGAGAATTCTGTTAATGGAGAATAAGAACTGTACGGAATAGAGTGCTTTCTGGTTGCAGCAAGTTACCGGGTTCACCGATCGATACCTGGTAGCGCCGCGTTGCAGTCTGCCCAGCTCTAAATGGGCACCTGACGCTGATCAAGGGCTAGGGAAGGTAAAAGGCAGCGTAGAAGGGAACTGGTAACCCACTCATTAAAAAAACTGAACCTAGTTGACTTCACTCCCCTACGGCAGTATCTGCTACGGGACCACCTTTTTACTTTTACCTTTTTGACAGAATAGCGGGGAACCTGAGGTTTTTATAATTATACGTGTAACACATAGAAACAAACAGGGGGAACCTGAGGTTTTTATAATTATACGTGTATGCACATAGAAAGAAACAGGGGGAACCTGAGGTTTTTATAATTATACGTGTATGCACATAGAAAGAAACAGGGGAGATTTTTATGATAATACGTGTATGCACATAGAAACGAATAGGGGGAACCTAAGGTTTTTATAATTATACGTGTATGCACATAGAAACAAACAGGGGGAACCTGATGTTTTTATAATTATACGTGTATGCACATAGAAACAAACAGGGGGAACCTGAGGTTTATATGATAATACGTGTATGCATATAGAAAAAAACAGGGGAGATTTTTATGATAATACGTGTATGCACATAGAAACAAACTGGGGGAACCTGAAGTTTTTATAATTATACGTGTATGAACATAGAAACAAACAGGGGGATCGAGGTTTTTATAATTATACGTGTCTGCACATAGAAACAAACAGGGGAGATTTTTATGACAATACGTGTATGCGAATAAAAGCAATCAGGGGAGATTTGTATGATAATACTTGTATGCACATAGAAAAAACAGGGCAGATTTTTATGATATTACGTGTATGCACATAGAAACGAATAGGGGGAACCTAAGGTTTTTATAATTATACGTGTATGCACATAGAAACAAACAGGGGGAACCTGATGTTTTTATAATTATACGTGTATGCACATAGAAACAAACAGGGGGAACCTGAGGTTTATATGATAATACGTGTATGCATATAGAAAAAAACAGGGGAGATTTTTATGATAATACGTGTATGCACATAGAAACAAACTGGGGGAACCTGAAGTTTTTATAATTATACGTGTATGAACATAGAAACAAACAGGGGGATCGAGGTTTTTATAATTATACGTGTCTGCACATAGAAACAAACAGGGGAGATTTTTATGACAATACGTGTATGCGAATAAAAGCAATCAGGGGAGATTTGTATGATAATACTTGTATGCACATAGAAAAAACAGGGCAGATTTTTATGATAATACGTGTATGCACATAGAAACGAATAGGGGGAACCTAAGGTTTTTATAATTATACGTGTATGCACATAGAAACAAACAGGGGGAACCTGAGGTTTTTATAATTATACGTGTATGCACATAGAAACAAACAGGGGGAACCTGGGTTTTTTATAATTACACGTGTATGCACATAGAAACGAACAGGGGAGATTTTTATGACAATACGTGTATGCGAATAAAAACAATCAGGGGAGATTTGTATGATAATACTTGTATGCACATAGAAAAAACAGGGGAGATTTTTATGATAATACGTGTATGCACATAGAAACGAATAGGGGGAACCTACGGTTTTTATAATTATACGTGTATGCACATAGAAACAAACAGGGGGAACCTGAGGTTTTTATAATTATACGTGTATGCACATAGAAACAAACAGGGGGAACCTGGGGTTTTTATAATTACACGTGTATGCACATAGAAACGAACAGGGGAGATTTTTATGATAATACATGTATGCACATAGAAACAAACAGGGGGAACCTGAGATTTTTATAATTATACGTGTATGCACATAGAAACAAACAGGGGGAATCTGGGGTTTTTATAATTACACATGTATGCACATAGAAGAAAACAGGGGAGATTTTTACGACAATACGTGTATGCGAATAAAAACAATCAGGGGAGATTTGTATGATAATACTTGTTCGCACATAGAAAAAACAGGGGAGATTTTTATGATAATACGTGTATGCACATAGAAACAATCAGGGGAGATTTTTATGATAATACGTGTATGAACATAGAAACAATCAGGGGAGATTGTATGATAATACGTGTATGCACATAGAAACAAACAGGGGAGATTTTTATGATAATACGTGTATGCACATAGAAATAAACATGGGAGATTTTTATGACAATATGTTTATGCACATAGAAACAAACAGCGGAGATTTTTATGATAATACGTGTATGCACACAGAAACAATCAGGGGAGATTTTTATGATAATACGTATATGCACATAGAAACAAACAAGGGAGATATGTATGATAATACGTGTATGCACATAGAAACAAACAGGGGATATTGTTAAGATAATACGTGTATGCAAATAGAAACAAACAGGGGGAACCTGAGGTTTTCATAATTATACGTGTATGCACATAGAAACAAAAAGGGGAGATGTTTAAGATAATACGTGTATGCAAATAGAAACAAACAGGGGGAACCTGAGGTTTTTATAATTATACGTGTATGCACATAGAAACAAATAAGGGGAACCTGAGGTTTTTATAATTATACATGAATGCATAAGAAACAAACAGGGGAGATTTTTATGATAATACGTGTATGCACAAAGAAACAAACCAGGGGGAACCTCAAGTTTTTATAATTATACGTGTATGCACATAGAAACAAACAAGGGGAACCTGAGGATTTTATAATTACACGTGTATGCACATAGAAACAAACAAGGGAGATGTTTATGATAATACGTGTATGCACATAGAAACAAACAGTGGGAACCTGAGGTTTTTATAATTATACGTATATGCACGTAGAAACAAACAGGGGGAACGAGGTTTTTATAATTATACGTGAATGCACATAGAAACAAAAAGGGGAGATTTTTATGATAATACTTGTATGCACATAGAAACAAACAGGGGAACCTGAGGTTTTTATGATAATACGTGTATGCACATAGAAAGAAAGAAACAGGGGAACCTGAGATTTTTATAATTATACGTGTATGCACAAAGAAACAAGCAGGGGGAACCTTAGGTTTTATAATTATACGTGTATGCACATAGAAACAAGCAGAGGGAACCTGAGGTTTTTATGATAATACGTGTATGCACATAGAAAAAAAACAGGCGAAATTTTTATGATAATACGTGTATGCACATAGAAACCAACAAGGGGAACCTGAGGTTTTTATAATTATACGTGTATGCACATAGAAACAAACTGGGGAGATTTTTATGATAATACGTGTATGCACATAGAAATACACAGGGGGAACCTGAGGTTTTTATAATTATACGTGTATGCACATAGAAATTAACAGGGGAACCTGAGGTTTTTATTATAATACGTGTATGCACATAGAAACAAACAAACAGGGGGAACCTGAGATTTTTATAATTATACGTGTATGCACATAGAAACAAACAAGGGGAACCTGAGGTTTTTATGATAATATGTGTATGCACATAGAAAGAAATAAACAGGGGGAACCTGAGGTTTTTATAATAATACGTGTATGCACATAGAAAGAAACAAACAGGGGGAACCTGTGGTTTTTATGATAATACGTGTATGCACATAGAAACAAACAGGGGGAACCTGAGGTTTTTATGATAATACGTGTATGCACATAGAAACAATCAAACAGGGGGGACCTGATATTTTTATAATTATACATGTATGCACATAGAAACAATCAATGGGAACCTGATGTTTTTATGATAATACGTGTATGCACATAGAAAGAAACAAACAGGGGGAACCTGAGGTTTTTATAATTATACGTGTATGCACATAGAAACAAACAAGGGGAACGAGGTTTTTATGATAATACGTGTATGCACTAAGAAAAAAATAACAGACAGAGGTAACCTGAGGCATGTGAAAGGGTAATAATAAACGTAAATCGGTATGTTGCAGAAACTCATGTGACGTAAATGATTAGAGAACTAGACCAACTGTGGATCGCAGGATAAAATGTGAACATCAAATCGTGATTATCAATCATTATGACTAAATGTGATGCCTAGAATAAAATTGTTAGGCTAGCAAACTATGACACTGAAAAAAATAAATGAATAAAAACCGCGCTTCATTTGCTTCAGTTTTGATCTAAGATATTTCCCTAGAAGCCGTATCTTTAATTGAAGGATCTCTTATACTTAATGGTATGCTGTTAAGTTACTCACAGTTTGAAGTACCATCTAGAAAAGAGCAGGCTGTGCCGCCACCACCACAAGATCTCCACAAACCGACAGTGTAATAGTTCTGTGTCGTGTCATACCAGCCGGATGTTGTGAAGGATATCCAACTGAGGAATCAATTAAATAACACGTGTTTTATGGGTTTTTTTTTTTTTTCTAATTTACAAAACCAGACATGTATACTGGGCTGTCTTGACATGCTATTCATGACATTTTTTGTTTGTTTTCAACCTCTTTCAACCATTATCCTTCTGTATGGAGGTGTCAGTTATATCAGTACGCCTTTTTTTAGTGTTATTTATTTCCTGATTGTGGGTACATTTTGTACTGCCCGATATTATTTCTCAATGATGGTGCATTGTTCGGATTGTTGGTGTTATTTTACGAAAATTAGAAGGCGACGTGTCAATTTTGTTCTTGATGTTAAATTGTGGGTTTTGTTTTTGTGACAAATTCAATTTTTAATTTATGTAGTAGGGATATGGAGCCTATTAAATGGTCTACATTCAGTTCTATTTAGCAGTTTAAACAGTAACTTTATATGTTTTGTCTGCGTTGGTCAAATTACTTGCATTCCAACGGCAGTGTTAAATCGTGTTAACTTCTTTACATTCTTCTCAGGTAAGGGAGAGGGGAGCTCCTGTATTCTAAAGTATTTGGTTCCTAATTGGAGCCGGAGAAGTTTTTATTTTTATTTATTTTTTTATTTACCAGTATTTTCATTTCATCTTGTATTTGGCATTTTTTACTTGTTTTTTTTTTTAAATAACTTTTTCTAGTAATTTTTATGCATGTCTTCCTCTTGTGCTCTGGTCCCATGCTTCTCTCCATTCTTCGGTTATTACCTTTGCTATTAGGCTCTTGATTCCTGATCTCTCAGATCCTATTTCGATTTTCATAATGCTAGTTCTTCCCCACTAGGCTTCTATGTCCGCGTGTTCATTTCCCGTTATGCCAACATGTGCTGCTATTCATGCTAATGTGACTAAGAATCCTGGAGTTGGTAGGTATGTGTTTGTAGTATTTCCTCAACGGTATCTGGCATGTTGCAACCAGGAATCAGAACGCCCTCTTGTTATAAATACCACTTGAAGCATAGATCGACAGGCGATAGGTGAAAAATCGTAAGAACAAATCCGACGGTTCTAATACATCTTGGCTGGTGACATAGCTGCTCCTTTTGGTGAAAGGTTTTGAGTGGGACTGTGTCGCGTAATAGGCTTAGTCCAGTGGGTTTAACACAACATGAATCTTATGCATTTATCAAATTTTAACGCTGATATTTATTTCACTGGATATATTTTAAATATTATACTTTTGTTAGATTTAGTTTTATTTAAAAACTATCCAAAATGTTTGCGTTTATGGCCTCATTCGGCAAACCGAATACAAGAGAGTGTTCTAGAATGATTTTTCTCGAAAGCTAAAAAAAAAAAAAAAAAAAATACTTCAAATGAAAAAGTAAGAAATTTCTACCGGAAATTCCACCCATCTACAACTATAATCATCTAGTTGTTAATGACATTATGAAAATACTAAGCAATTAAGCACTCAAGGCATGAAGGGAAAGAGATAAAATAGTTACTATTTGTCTCATGTCCTGAGGACAGCATAATTTCTCCCCTGTTCAGCTTCTTTCTTTCCATTGGCTTGCACCGCTAACTTCTCTCTTAACAAGTAAACTTGTCAACACGCACACACACACATAGGGACGCGCTACAACTTAAAAACAAAACACGCACACGTGTAAAAAGATAAAGTAAAACTGTGCGTCGGTTTAATAATTTAATTAAATCAGAGCCACACCGCGATCCCCATTATATATTTGTTTTTACTGTCTGTTAAAACTAGAGACAGATAACTGAATTTAGAAATAAAGTTCATTCCTCGCCAGGGAAACGACCGGGCCGATTGTGAGGAAACTAACCGTGCTAAATGCTTAGCCAACGGCGCTTTTTATATGTGTTTATTTTAATGATTGTGGTAATCGATATATTACATTTACAAATGACAAAATACATTCATTAATACAATCCATCTTACCCAGAATAATGTATTATATTCAACTGACCATTGCTTTCTTCAAACACATGCAAGTTGATATCTGCGGGTTTTCGAAGACAAATGAGGAAAGAGTATTTCCACAAAGTTCTGGTGGTTACCATCAATCTACGTTTATGGGTATTCATCCCATAAGCTTTCTTTGCAGGTCCGTCCGTGTGAAAAAAAAAAGTAAAAACAACCAGATCAGCTTTTCGAGAAAATACGGAAACGTATTCCACTGTGAAAGCCACTGGAACATCCATCCATTAAAAGACCACACATGCCTTTCAATCTGTTCAGGGTGCATTGGTCAATTCGGTATAAACATTCACACTAGTTTTTTCGGGAAAATACAGTAAGGGTGCGCATTGCATTGTGCTTTGACTAAAAGCTATCTTGAGCAACCATTATAATCATACCACCTATAGTCCGTTCGGAAATTCGTGCCTACACATTGAACGTTGTAACTTTGCAACCCCTTGACGGATGTTATTGAAATTTGCTACCTGCCCTACTGATATCAATGCAGTTATTAATATATTTTTTGCCCTTACAAAACTCATGTCATGTTCGAATGAATTAGTGTAGTGACTACATGTCCGCACCAGTGCGCACCTATTGCACACAGTCGCGAGTAATTATTTCAGCGGCGTATGCTAATTGCAATGAGTTGGCTGCAACGAAACAAAACGACACCAGCGTATAATATATTAATAAACTAAACTGCATAATTATGAAAAGCGCAATGAATCTGAAATGCAAATTTATCACTTTGCAGAAGGTAACTGTTATATTGTACAGGCATTTTCGCAGAGAGGCTAAGATGGGTTGTTTATACCACGACATCAAAGAACCAGGTAGGAGAACACGAAAGGCCCTGGGTGTGGATAAAAGATCTTTTCGACGTTGGATACAACAGGACGGTGATTGTACAGAGGCTGTGGTTAAGCAAGGAAGGAAGAAAAAATTGATGATTTTGACAAGGATGTCATTAAACGTTTGATTTTGAAGATGTTTAATGCCAATCAACTTGTTACTCTCCGCATGCTGAAAAGTCGGCTGCAAGCAGAATGCGATATTAACGTCTCAAAAACAACTCTTTGGCAACTTGTCAGAAGTGTCGGCTTCACTTAAAAAAAAAACGCCTGGCGGAAGGAATTTTTTATGTGAAAAACCACATCTGGTTGCAGCTCGAAGCAAATACCTTAGGCAGATTCGGGAGAGAAGGCAAGACGGCTATGATATAGTGTATTTGGACGAATCTTGGGTTAATGCTCGTCATACGAACGAGAAAGAATGGCAATCTGTTGACGGAGACCATAGAAGGAAAATTCCCAGCAGCAAAGGTCAACGCATTATATTAGCACATGCTGGCAGCAGACAGAATGGGCTTGTCCGTGATGCAAAGCTTATTTTTCTATCAAAGTCTGTAGATGGTATAGACTACCACAGTGAAATGAATGGGCAAATTTTTCGAGATTGGATAGTGAATACACTCCTCCCGACTCTAGATAGGCCGTCTTGCCTGGTGATGGATAATGCGTCCTATCATAATGTTCTAGCGCAGGAGGATAAAGCTCCCACTTCGGCAAGCACGAAAGACGAAATCAGGAGGTGGCTTGTGAATGAAAATATCTTCACTGACAACAGCTATTTAAAACCAGAGTTGTTGCAGCTTGTGAGACAGAGGAATAAGACAAAAGTGTATCTGATTGATAAAATCATCCAAGAGCAGGGTCATGTTTCTCTTCGACTCCCACCTTACCATTCTCACCTTAACCCAATAGAGCTGGTTTGGACTAGAGTTAAAGGGCAAGTGGCCGCCCAGAACACCACTTTTAAAATGTGCGATGTTAAAGACGTGACTCGTGAGGCCCTTTCACGAATAGACACAGAGTACTGGGCTAAATGTGAAGAACACGTGCTACAGGAAGAAGAAGATTACTGGCAGCGAGATGGCTTGCAGTTTATCCAACCAATAACTGTTGTGAACATTTTGGAGTCGTCCGATTCGGAATGAGGCACGTCGATCGCATTCCTTCGTTTGTGATAAACTAATTTCATATGCCAATCTATAATAACACATAAACAGTTACGATTCGTCATAGCTTCCTGATGATTTACTGCTATCATGGTTCATTATCAGAACATCATTCCTCGTATAAAAATCACGTGAACAACCAATCACACATTTAGGACACGCATTTGAACCGTCTTGTCGCACAAATGTTGTGATTTACTGTAAGAATTAATGTTACGGGCAGATTTAGGCAAATTTTCCAAGAAGATCAAAGAAAATCGCCGTTTTGCAAATTTCGCGACAGCTGTGGAGGTAATGATCGCAAAATCTTAACTGCATGGAAAATCTAAGACTGCATGCAAAAATTCATGTCCATACAACAAACAATTTTGGAGAAAATTGACGCTTTCTGTGGGCATGAATTTCCGAAAGGACTATAATCTATTTTATTCGGATTTCGCAGATCTCTTCGCAAAAACCGGTCGAGAAATTACGGAAAAGTTTAATAATTTTGTTTCATAATAAGAGAGCAACCCAATACTTTTTAAAGTTTTGTTTTTTAACTTTAACATTCTGTTAAACCCATAGACATCAATTTAGAGCAGTGGCTCTTAACCATTATACGACCACGACCCAAATTTCACAGCTGGTGAAGTTGGTGACCCATGTACTGAAACTGGCAATTAAAAACTAATTATAGTAATTCCGTCAATGGTATGTCGCTTAAAACTTGTGAGTATGGGAATAATAAGGGACGCAACCCATCGCATTGTTTCCCGCGACCCAATTTAGGGTCGCAATCCATAAATTGAGAATCGCTGATTTAGAGCCAAGGGATGCCAGTTTTCCTGTCATCTTGAGACGCCGTTAGTTTTCTGTGATTTTAGCTGTTGCCATGACAACCAACAAAGCACATCATTGAGGTGTATATCTAGAAGAAGTAAACCCTCTGTGGATGGGAAGGAGCTAAGTGGGCACAGGCGTCTGGCTTCTGACCGGGTGGGAAGGAAAGTCCACAGGCGCTTCACAATGCCATGAAAATAAAATTGCTACATGTTATTGGGGCCGAAGGGCTAAAGCCCAAGCGCCGCTGAATGAAAAACAACAACAACAATCTACAAGAAGCAGCCTTTGCCCATGGTCAGCTGTGGAATTTTGTCACATTCTTGTCCCAGAGAATGTGACGTCACTGACCAGATATTATGGGCGTCAATTTCCCAATCATTATCATTTTCTGTTAAGCTCCCTGTGTAGCATGGAAACACCGCTGTAGCTGGCCCGTGTGTAGGAAGCATGCACAAAGCATTAGCGTGCTCCTACCGCAGACCTTTTTTACCAATTTGTTTTACACGATGAGCTCAAATTCCCAAATTATTTCATTATAATTAACTGACAAAGATAAAGTTTGTTCAGTTCACGAAATCAAGAGTGAGTCTCTGCTTTTTTTTTTTTTAAATTACGTGTTAATTTTGAAAAAAAGCTCCTTCACGTGAACATCAGATACGACTACAAACATTCATGAGATTTTTAAAAGGCTTGGAAACACGAACGACTCATGCTATAATCTTGAGCCAATCAAGCCACTCTCTGGTGGTTGTTCGTAGTGCTACCTTTAGAAAAGATCCATCATAACCCAAAGCTATTTAACACTAGCTTCCATGCATGGAGGCATATCTGGAGTCATTCTTAATATGATCACCAGCTATGTACAGTGCTACAAAAGACATACATCGAAGTGAACCTCTGTCTGTGAGGCTAATTCCACACTCATTGACTCTTGAAATCATCCATACACTTCCAGGGATCCTTCCTGTGGTGAAATTTGTTGAGAACCCAGCATTGCACACTAAGCTTGGAGAAGTCACAAGCCCCAGACGTGATTCTTTGGTTTTGAACTGGTGTAGCAGTCACCTTTCCTGGTACCAAAGGCACCATTTAAAACTGACATGTGACAGTTCGTGTGTACCAATTTCAATATAGTGTAACAGTTCTTGAAATCCTGGTATACGGGACAATTTAGTAGAATGTAATAATGTCACTGGATCTTGGTATCAGAAAATCTTTCATGTTTGTAGTCCTGGTTTGTTTTATCTAAAGGTAGACTCCCGGCGGTCGCCAGAGATGCTATTATCCCTTGTTTGATTGTTAACCCAGATTCTTTGCAGGTTTAGCTTGGCTACTTGTAGTTATTGTTTTGCTGGACTGGCGTGACTAGTGATTAATTAGCGAACTCCTCTATAACTCAGGAGTGGTAACAAATTGACAACTGTGAAACTCAAAGTTCATAACTTGATAACTAATAAGTTCATCAACAAGCGGTTGAACATTAACAGTCAATTTATTTGTAGTTTGAACTTCAATTTAACATCATATGATGATAACCTTGAATACATCTGCGTGTGTTCTTCAACAATGTGGCGTACATAGATATACACAGTCTGTTCATTCAGTGAGCTTGTTCGAATCCTAGTGATAACAGAATGTTCTCTATCTCAGCTTCAGTTGCATCTTCATACGCTTTTAATAAGCTAGACAAAATGTCCTCAGTGGTTGGCCCAGTTTTACTGTTTGTCTCTTCAGTAGAAATCAAATGTATTTCATAGTATGTGTTCAGTGCGGCAATGTCTTCTTCAGTTAGGTCCAATCATCATCATATTCTGTTAAGCTCCCTGTGTAGCATGAAAACACCGCCATGATCACTAACTATGTATAGTGCTACAATAGACATACATCGAAGTGAACCTCTGTCTGTGAGGCTAATTGCACACTCATTGTCTGTCCTTTTGAATAATCTTAACACAATACACAGTGACTGGATACTTGCTCGAAGCTTCTATGTGTTGTAGTGTGAGAATAAAAATTCTTCTACTTATTTCTTCTCTGTCGTTCAGTAATAATGAAGTGTATCTGCAGCGCGCAGGAACTTCTGGAAACTAGTGAGGTGACGTCAGTGCTGCGGCCACTAAAAACCTTCTTGCAGACTGACATTTTATTTTATTTTTTTTTTTTTTTTCTTGCGTCTGATTATTTTGCTGTAATACCCTGTTCAACCAAAACCCATTGAAGGGTTACAAACGGTTATATTGGGGTATATAGGGTGTTATCGTCTTCGCTGGTATCTCGTTCGTAGTCCTGGAGGTGACTGGTCCTGAAAAGGACCAATAACTGACATTTTAGCGGCAAACATCGCCTTATATACTGGGGTCTTTTGGCGCTCTCTTCGTGATCTAGGATTTCATTGGCTGATTAGTTTAACTTATTCTTTATCAAATATTCTCATTAGCTACTATGATCAAGTGATCATGAATTTCTAGACTATTGCACCACATCCGGTAATCGCTGCTATCGATTCTTATTGTAATTTACATATCTGAATAATTGAAAAGTGTCACTATAAAATGCCAAGTTTTTCAAGGCTGTTTAGTTGAATGCTAAACCGATCTAAGTCGTATACTTCATTATGCGCTATAATTCTTTTGCGCTGTGGGTGGGATTGAAGTACGTGGTCACTACGTTATTGCGTCGTTTTATTTTTAACTAAAAACGCGTCTCTTTCGTTTTGTATAGTAAACACGATGGCCTTGTGCGTTTATGTTATTTTAAATTTCGCCACTATCATCATGTGCTTGTTGCCTTAGTTGGTTTCCTAATCTTTATCTTTTCATTCCTAATCTTTCTTTCCTTACTTACTTAGTCGTTCCCCTTCTACCGTGAGGTGTAGAGGTTTGGAAGAGAGAGCGCCAGACTATCCTATCGGCTCTCTTCCTCCTGGCCTGGTTCCATTCTAGTCCTCGGTCTTTCAAAGATTGTCTAATGTTGTCCTCCCAGCGGACTCTGGGTCGTCTATAGTGTAGATAATATCAAGGGGTCTTTAACTTCGTATTGGCTGCTAAAGAACGAGATGCTCAGCAGCCCTAGTTAAACAACAACAACACCAGCTTCCAATATAGATTGGGGGAAAAAGTCGTTTGCAATGTCGTTCTCTAATAACATGTTATGGTTAATTGTCTTTGTTATGTTAACTAAATGATTAGGGGACTTTTTTAGTGCGAGGCCCTCACTTTGGAATTGATCACTCCATTTAGGAAAATTGGCTCATTATTCAGACGTGTATTAACCATCTCTAAAGACCTACAATGTGATCAATTTTTGCGAGGTGTTTTATACAGACAATTCCCCCTCCGCTGCCACAACTACTTACCTGGCATTCAGTGACAATGACATATTGTCTATAACTGCTTGTTTAGTATTCAAGTAACAGATAAACTCAATATCTAGAAGCTACTCCATCATCCGCCCCACGTGATCACACTTCCTGGCTAGATACATGTTATTAAAACCGAGATACAACACTGTAATTAGTTAAACTCAGAGTTTAGAAAATGACTTTATAATCTGTGGATTGACTGGGAGAGTGGAATTACATGTGAATTAGAAAAAAAAGTAGAAAATTAATGGTAGGTATAAACTAATTTTTTAAAACAATAAAAACTTACTTTAGCAAGTTGCCTATCAACGCCACAACTAATGTGATTTGTACGACAAGACCAGCTGCCAGAAACGAATCTTTTACGCCCATACTGTCTGTTTGTGTAGTCCACCTTGTCACTGTAACATGCTGGTGATTCAGAAGAGACGAAAAAAAGTAGTTCCTTAGACGAAGATCTCCGAAAGCTGCAATTGATACGAGCATAAGTCTAATCTATTGCATGATTTTAATCTCTTGAATGAAATCTAAAGCAAAAGTGAACTCCTTACGATCTTAATGACTATGACCCTTACTATGGGCTTTCTTTAAAGAAGAGGCTTATCTCTATAACTTTCTTGCTATAGTTTCATATGAATTGTTGTTGTGTATAAATAGTTTGTTATACAATGATCTTCATCCCTACTCATTGATATTAATTTCACAGGCATGGTCGAAGTAATGAAGCAGGGGAGATTAGCCCTCTTTTCAAAGCTCTTTACTTCATTTCTTTAAAAAAAATATATATATAGAAGTAACAAACACATGCTTGTAGAATAAATAAGTAATTCTCACTTCATCCGAAAACAGCCAAAAAATTTGTTTTAATGCACTTGGAATTATAACAGCAGCAATCCAATAAATATAAACTGTAATAACATACAAATGCATTCAGTAGAACAATCAAGAAACCGTGAAGACAGTAAACTTTAACTCACTCATTGGAAGTCATCGAAACTCTTAGCCAGCTTTACATAGATGCTAAAAGAGTTCTTTGATTCTTGTGGAATATGAGAGGTGACTGTGACGATACGGTTTGTGCGATCTCGCGTCCACTCCGGCAGTATCACTTTTTTCTCTTCATTTTTCTCTTCCTTTCACTCATCGATATTATTTGGCATATTTTTTGCCCTTTCATTCATTATTTTACTCTCTATGCTGCATCTCGTAGGTTGAAGTCTCTAACACTCCACACACCCCTTCAGAAGTATCGGCCACGGGAGTATCTTTAATTTTCACATGTTTGCTTTGAGCCGATCCCAGACAGAACTGTAATAACGCCACGTAATTTGACCGATCCGTGACTGATAAATTTTCGCTTCATTCTGGCCACATTTGATAGAGACTGTCATCTCTATTGATCCCTTTGAACGTGACGGTCCGTCACTGGACTCCAGATGGCATTCGACTATCCCTATGTTTGCACAAGACGGGAGATAATGAGGTAATCGCTTCCGATGTACGTTCTTGATCGAGATTACAGATAAATCTGTAAACTCAAGATTTGTAGATGATAGCATCGGGGCAGTATAAGTGCACAACATTTGTTTGTGAAGATAGCACAAGATGCCGGCGGAAGTCTGACATAACGATATGAAGAGGTCACGTGTGGATATTAAAATTAATATTTTGAAACACGTGAGGGTATTTTTTGAATTTGAAGCACCCCTAGAGATTCGATTGGATTAGTTGATTTGAGAGGCCGGAATATACAATGTATCTCATTAGAAAAATTAAGCGGAAACACAGCTGGAACTGAAACTTGGAAACTGGAAATATAATCTAAAAAAATCAGAGTCACAGCACACACTGCAGTGCCAAGCGTCAGACTAGCGACTCATATAAAAGCCAGAAAGAAAAAAAAGAAGACATTGGACTTAGAAATTCCACAACTATAAGTAACAGATCGAGTATTGGGGCAACTTTGGAATTTAAAAGTAAACCCGAATTTTTAATAGAAGACTGGAAATTTAGGAATTTGATCACAAGTCATAGAGGAATTAAACCAAAGTTTTCCCAGGCCAGTGATTTCGCAGAACACCCGCCGTCAGAGGAATTAACTCTTTCAAAAAGTTCCAGACCTAAGTGATTCGAAAACATCTACTACAGAGCTGTGTCCAGTCTAAGTACGTACAAGGAGATTGTGTATTCCCCACAAAATTTTTTGGGGTAAGTCGTAAACAATTTTATTTACTAATGTTAATTTTTACATGTTTCTTGCTAAGTGGTTTATATATGAGGCTGGCAACCTCTACCAAAGAAAACAGTATATTCATGAACCCCCCTACAGCAAATGCTGGTGAATTCTTCTTATTATTATTCGTGCGGAAACCCGACAGCAGAGGTGACCCCAGACTCCGACTAGAGCAGTGATGAGTGATGATTACATCCCATGTGCCTCAAGTGTCGGATATCATTGTGTGAGACATTAACTTGTTAATGTTAGTTCAGGCATAAATCATTATTCGCGCTGTACAGGCACAATTTTCCAGTTAATCCCCAGAGGAATAGTGGGTGATTTCTATTCATTCTATCCTGAGTTTGCACTGTGTGTACTCAAGAATTGAATTCTTCTGAGAGATTAACATTGGTGGATGGACAACGAGATGATGCGCCTGTTAAGCTTCCAACTCAGCGCACTTAGCTGAGGTATTTTGTTCTTTCTATTTTGTCCCAAAGTTTGTGGAACGAAGCCATAAGACCGTTCGAGGACGAAGCGGCAAGACTGACGTTTCTACGCCCTTAGTTGTGAGAGCAGGGGATCAACACTGACCACCTACATAAGACGAGTTAGGCGAAGAAGTGCCCGCATCACCAGAAAAGTGACGAAACAACGGCGGCAGGACTCACGTAGACAAGCTAAGTGCTTATTAACAGGCGAAAACAACGGACACTGATAAAACCCTCTTTTTAATCTCCGTGAGGATAAAATTTGATTCCACTATAAAATTTCACCAATCTTTCCATATTTATTTTAACTGATAAGACTAATTCATTATTAAAATTGTTACATGTTGTTTTAAAACTAAACAATCATAGTCGCTTCAGTTTTTTTTTATATGTGTGAAAGCAAACGTATGAGCCATAATATTTAATATATATATCTATACCTAGACATATATTTACTTCTAAACAGAGCTATACCATTTTAAGAGGAATTCGCTGAATAAACTCAGCTGGGGGCTTGAACGGGCTAAAAACCATTGCTTAAATCCTTCACAAAATGCGATGGACAGATATAAGTTAACAAATATTCAGCCCTATGCAACATTGTTCTTGACTTCCGAATTATCTTGTGAACTCTCCCTTCGGACAGAAGCATCATTGCACTTCTATCTATATCTCTGCCAAGAGTAATCTTGTACGAAGGTAAACACCTTTGTCGACCCAGTTTAGATACTCTTGAGTTTTGGCCACTGTTGGACCACTACTGCAAAGCAGGGGAAGCAATCTGTGACAGCGACAAATATCTCCATCCTTTCTAACAATTTTTAAAAAACTGTCTTATGCCACCCAGTCTATTTCATTCCAGATCTTTCCCCTATTTTTTTATTTTTTTATTCTGCCCAGTCTCACTCAGTGATTATCCTACATATTTTATATGGCATCTTTCCTATCGTAGTAAATAATTCTATCTCAGGGTCTGTCATATCACAATACCTGAGAATTTATAGCTCCTCATAGCGATTTATTCAATCATGCTTCTGTGAAAGAGGAGATTAGGAAAATACGTTGGCGATAGATAGGACACACAATGAGGAGACAAGTTGATAGCATTACAGGGTAAGTATTGCTCCAGAATACCTAAGGTACCAGAAATAGAAGGAGACTCAAACACATGGAGTAGAGAATTGGAGAAAAATATAGGAAAGATTAAATTAGACAATAACAGAACTCGAAACAGATGGCGAATAGATATGAAGGCTTTAGAAGATAATTGAAAGCTTATATTCCACGGAAAGCGGGAATTAAATAGAATTAAGAAAGATGTAGGCCAAACCTGAAAACAAATTTATTCCCGCATTAAATACATTTCTTGCTATTGGAAGGATTGTTCATGTCTTCTTCTATAACAGGTCTTTTATATTTGAACATGCGCCCCTAAATATAACCGACTAGGTTGAACGGGACGCGCCTCGCCAAAACGAGGCAAAATTTAAAAAAAAAAAAATTCTTCTTTTAGCTCATAGAATCATCATTGCAGTTTGTCCTCTTGCAAGAAGCCTACATCAATGCATTCATTGCAGCAGTGGTTATGATGCTGCTAGTAAACCCCATTCGTAACCTCAATGTTTCATAAGTAGTATCATGCCTCAACAAAGGTGATAAGCTTTAGAACTGCCACCGGTCGCCTCACAGGAAAACCGGCTCCACAGCATTCATATGCTCCTTGTAGCTGTAGTTTTTTTGCGGACAGTTTGTTTTTGCATGATGATGATTGTCCAGCCCTTTCACAATCTGATCGTGTTTGTCACTTATCGCCTAAGGAAACAGTAAACCTATATTTTGTTCTTTGCTTTATTCATAAACCCCCGGAACTGCACGGGGTAATCTGTTCATTGCTTGTTCTTCCAGTTTCTCTCATCGACGTTCTATTAAAGACTGTGCCTTCCAAGTGGGGGAATTCTTCAAATCAGTTAGATTGAACGGTTTTTTTTTCCCCTCTCGGGGTTTACCCACCGCACTGAAGGCGGATCTTTATTCTTTCGAATTGGGATTTTATTCATTACAGTAGGTGAAGGGGCAACGTCACCTAAATAGATAACAGATCATTTTTATTTTGTGTTTGTGTAGCTGATCCATAGGTAATATTCCCACAACTTGTTGTTGTGACGACTCATAATCAGTTTCTATCCGAAGTTCTAATCTGTTACTTAGACACGTGGTTCCCGATCGAGGATACAGGTCGTTATTAACGAACGAACGAACGAACTTTATTTTCAAAGGGTTCAAAATTGGGCACGTAAAAAGGACCCGTATTGAGTGACATTCTGGGAAAAGCCCTTCCCACTCTCTCTCTCTAGAGAGCAGCTGCTCACTCAACTCATCTCGTCCTCCCTCTCCTCTCTCCTCATCTCCTCTCTCGTCTCTCATCATGCATATTGTATCCTTTCCATCCCCCCATTTACAGCAAGCATTATTTAGGCATTTATCATTAAAAGTAATATAACATCATACATTTGCAATATTCATCATAATTAAAGTGTGGTTTTTAAAATAAATTATTTTTTAAAAATTAAATAAAAAAATTAAAAATGAGGAAAAAAAAAAAACAATACAAACAAACAAACACAAACCCAAAAACAAACAAACAATAAGGACTGACAAAAAATCAATAAATTCCTCATAAAGTAAATTAGACGACAGTGATTTGAGGCATAATCAGATGGTGTGTTATAAGAACCATTTGTGAAATATTCGAACGGTCTGCTACTGAATGACTAGGGACCTCATTGTGTTTTCCAGGTCTATGCGAGAGAGGATTTTAAAACCGGATCTGAGCAGCTTCAGTCCCATAGCAGATACTACTGCTCGTAGGGAGTGTACAATTTCATTAAGCCTTCCCAATATACTAGGTCGATCAACATGAGGTGGACAAGTACGGCAATGAACGATGACACCGTACAGTTTCTAAGGGGGTCTGATGAATACAGCAAAGTGAGGACAGAACATTGAGTTTACTGTTTCGCTCAGGTGAGCTAAAGAGGCAACAAAAACGATTGAGGTTGTGTTAGGTGCCTATGGTAATCTCATTTTATAATACAGAATTCACACAAAAACTACAGCTGCAGGAGCACGTGACTACTATGGTAAACGGTTTTCCTATAAGGCGACCTAGCGAGACGCCGGTTATGGTTTCCATCCATCATATGGGATAGGCGAAACTAAAAAGGGACATCATGCATATATGAGATCCTATATCTTCAGTTATTAAAGACAAAATTAAAACTGTATCTAATCGATACGAATTTTCACGAAAGATTTTCACAGAAAAACATTCAAAGTAAAATAGGAAAATACCCCCGGGTGAATTGTGAAGACAATAGCTTTCAAGTGGAGTGTCAGAACAGGAAGTCCAAGAACATAATTAGACATCTGTCGTAATTTTTGATAAAGATAGGTCTGAGATATTTTGAGGTCCGACCGAGAAGAGGTGATAGTGTTAACTATGTCACGAGTAAGGTGTAAGAAATAGTTTTTCTTTCTTACGAGGGGGGCTGATAGTGTAAGGGAAAGAAACAGTCTTGGGGTTGAGTAAATTGCTCGCTAATTCCAGCCTATCTTTACGACTATATATTTAAATCAGCCGCACTTTCTCCTCACTTGTACAAAATACAAGTTACACTACACTCATGTACACACACCATTTTTGTGACATCTATATAGCTAATATATTATCAATAGTATCTATATAATATATATATATATTTACACACACAAAAATACGTGAAAACCAAACTATGGATAACAATATAATGGCAGGGGTTTGTACCAACACGATAAATAAAGGTTTATTACGTTTATTATTAATAGAAAATCACAAACATTAAGGCAAGTTACATCAATAAAAAAAGTATTAGTTTACAGACAAGATGAAAAAAAGTAATTGCATATAAGCCCTCCCCTCCTGATAAAGGAAAACAAAGAAGATTCAAAGCAGAGGTAATCAACCCAAAAGAGAATCAATTTTTAACAGTAAGTATGGGAAAAGAGAATAGGTTCATAATTTTAATCTTTCCCTGTGACTACTCAGATTAGTCGAGTGAGGCGGAAAAAAAAGATGATTAGTATACTGATTGTGTAACAATAGAAATAAGTTTCTTTCCCGTTCATTCAATTCACACATACATACAGTTGCAACTTTCAAGATTTGCTTACCCAATAGTTGTCGCAGGACATTCTCTATGGCGAATTAAACTCTAACAAGGGTACTAAGACTATTCAGAGTCATATTTCTTTGTCACTCAATTTCAGGCCCCAGACTATCCGTTTTGCTGACTGGCTATTTTTTCTGGTAGTCGCGCTGAATACGAGATTGATGCGTTAATTATTTTCCCTGAGTCGTGCCCCCCCCCCCCCCCACCACCCCCGTGATTTAGTCTGTCTAAACACACGGTTTTCTTCTGTATACTTAGGAGTAAATCTGACCATGGACCGGCACGCATATGTTGAGAACTCTCTGATACACTGACCAGTATGAAAACGCGTCATTCTAGGGTGTGTGTAACTGTAAACGTTACTAGGCTTGAACAGAGAGGCCCCTATTTTGTGTAACCGATATGGTACACCAATGCCCATTTAATTTTGGAAAGAATAAAGAAGTGTATCACCGGATCAAGGATTTTATAATTCAAAACAACGGGAATGTTACGCTAGAGGTAGGTGTAAAAACTACTTTCACGAAACTAGTATTTTAGTAAGATAGCAATATATTGAGGGAAAGGGCTTCGTTACTTCAGGTTCAGTCCCAATTTTAGCTAGTTAAAGTTTTTTTATGCATATATTAAAATAACATTTTGCAAAATAAATACTAACCAATTAGTAGATAGATCAATACCAGAAATTAATTCATAAAATAATTCCAAGCTATTAAATGACCAAAAAATGCGCCCCATAAATAAGAAAGATACTTGAGATTATAATAATTTTTGCTAATTGAACAGAAAGCAAAAATTATGCCTCATTTTAGAGAGATTTTAACACCCTTTTTTGCCTCATGCCAGTCCGATATACGGCGGATGTGCTAGTATATACTTTTATAAGACCTTGCCCTTGGCTAAAGTGATGCCACAACATTTAAAAAACTACAGATGACTACCTGAAAGCAGAGAAAGCGAACGGTAAAAAATGTAAACGTTTTGTGTACCTTTTGCCAACCGCAATCTGCACTGGCAGACCTAGATCCCATTAACCAGCCTGTTACAGCTTTTATGTATTGTCTGCCGAGCGGTAGAATGAATATATATTACTATATTATATAAAAACATAAAATAAATTATAAAAATAAAAAAAAATAAAAAAAAAAAAATAAAAATAAAAAAATAATATTAATATAATAAAACAATGTCGATTTAAAATCACTAGTATAGGAAGAAAATGTAAATTGTAAAATTATATATATAGTAGACGAATAGCATCGCACTTGATAAATAATGCTGTAACATACTATTCCCCACTAAGATAACACCATACTGTTACACTAGTATGAAAATTATCTACAATTTATACTGAAGTGTATGTATGTTGAGGGTTTTATAGCTGGAACGATGACTCCTCGAAAGCTATCGTAGACCAAGAATGAACAGAGAGAAAGATTCTCGACTCACATCCTCTTGATCATACAGTTCTATACCATCTCCCTCTGACCCTATTGCCTATCACTAGGTATTCCAGACCACGGACTTAAGTAACTTAGTTCGAACATCTATTTAACCGGAGCCACCTAATCGTTACCCCACTATCCCAAAATGTCTGACCATATGCCTTAAACCTATCCCAAATGAACACTCAATTCGTACCATCCAATTGGACTGTCCATTCCCACCCACATAATAGATGCGCTAAACATAATAACTCACATCACATGATCGATTCATAGATCCCAGGATAAAGTCTAGGTAAGACATCACTTCTAGTCAACAAGTAGGGATGTGATAACCGAGCTCCCCAAGCCCAAGATCTGACCTAGTCCCCCCCCTCTATGAGATCCCCTTCACGTAGTGGAAATCCTCCACCACACAGCGGACCCATCTGGGGCTCGTTCCTGACTAACTCACAAGGAAAAGTTTAGATATATTCATTCAAGGGAACAATCCACTGAGGGGAGACCGCACAGTCCCATCTTGGACATCTTTGTTGGTCCTCACGACCCGTCTTAGGCCAATGCATCTTGTCACTTCAAAATAGCCTAAGGACCCCAGACCCACCCGCTCATGACGACCTCAGAGTCTGCCGGTTTTTAAAAAAAAAAAAGCATATATACTCTAGTCTTAAGATAGAGACCCTGAGGACTGACGGTATGGCTAACCCAGTCTCAGCGGAGGACATTGAGAATAGACCCGTTATCATTACACGGTAAAGCGATCTCTCTTCAAAGAGAATACATAGAAGCTTACAAAAACTTAAAGTCATCCCATAATATCCCAGACGGACCAAACCTGTCGTAGGGACAGTAATGTGAATACTTCCACGATACTAGTCCCAACATGCTTAAGTGTGGTGCTCGACGTTCCCTTCCTCCGATAATGCCGTCCGAACTAATAAGTCTGTGACAAATTGACGGCTGACTACCTGGCTAAACTCGGCCATATACTCTAACTTAGATGTGATACGGCATCAGATGCTGCCAGACCAGACTCTGAAACCTGGCTGTTATCCGTGTAGAACGTGGTACACTGAGGTTAAATGAAATCCGCTTACATGATGTATGAAATCACATGTCTGACCACACTGTTGTTATGGTACACTCAAATATTGTATTGTCTTGACAGAGATGAAGTGCCGGCATATACTCACGTTGACTGTTTATTTGGCATTCCGTTTATGAAAGCCATGCACTAACGTACAAGAACTTGCATCGTCTATGAATGATCCTTGGTTAGACGTGAATCTAACTTGTGGCAAAAATGTAGGCACCATATGTGGCTACTACAGGAACTTCACATGTGGGTCTTGTGTAAACCTTGTGTTAAAAATCTTATCAAGTGACTGGAGCCACACGTGTTTTAGCGCCAGTATGTCGACTCTGACGATGCCTAATGATTGACGTACCAGGATTGTTTACATTGTTATGTTAGATTCATTGTAGGCAGAGATTGATACATGCACTTCTGAAGTCATCCTCCTAAGTGCATTTTCCAAAGTAAATAGTGGTCTAGCCCGTTATTACTTGACCCAATGGTTACCTCGTTATCACCAACTCTGTGGTCATAATGAACAAATATACAAAGTATAATCCTTCAATGGTCCACGTATACAGTGGCTTAGGTTAGGTATCCTTGCTTGGACATTAGAACAGGGCAAGTTGACCGTTCGATTTACAGAATTCACACTCCCCGTCTACCCAGTCGCCATAAGAAGCACATATGTTGTTAACTGATAGCATCGATAAGGAACAAACCAATCGGAGTCGCAACGAAAATGACTGTACTGTTTGGGGCATGAATTGGATATCATTCCATAAAAACATTATATTAGCCACAATGTAAATAACGTCTTCACATTCATTGATATGGTAACATAATGAAAGACGCAGAAAGACCGTTATCAGAGCGTTAGACCATTAGTTCACCCTGAGTTTAATACTCGTTCATCCTGACTGCTACAAAGTGTAACAAAATTGCGTTAGTTGAATTTTATTTGGATACATGACCCTATATCTTTTAACCAGTAATTAGTACCTCCTTTTGCAACGATCGTCGTTAGTCATAATATGACGTTTATAATAATAAGACTACATATCCAAAGATAGAATACCTATCAACTAAGAGAATAAACTTAAAGAAAGCAATAATTTTATAAATAATTTCTGGGACATCCCACTCTCATCCACCACCTGGACGATTTATCAGCTGGATTCTTCCTTTGTTGTCCATAAACATCCTGATTCTTTTCCAGAAAAGGCTGTGCGTTGTTGGTCTGTGTACTGTAGATCTCAGAGTTCTGCTTAATCTGGCACCTATCCTCGTTGGCATCTGATACATCTGTTTCATGGTGCCAATATAAGGTGCTATAACCTTTAGATACAACCAACGATCATCGGAGTGACGCACTTGTCGCTGAGAACATCCCTGATCTTTCTGCTTTTCTACGCCAGGTTAGTGTGACCTATAGGGATAAGTGTTTGCCTACTGTGTACAGGCACGGTCGCGTAAGAAATTAACCTGAACGATGTATATCATGTGTTCAGATGTTGTCAGCGCTGGGCCCGTTGGAGTAGAACATCTGCTGAACGTGATGAAAAGACTTAAAGAATCGATACATCATTCGCGCTGGTTGTCCAAGCTGAGGTGAATGGCAGAAAGATTATGACAGTGAGTTCTCCTTGAGTGATAAATCCAGTACGAAAAGCGTTCAGCTTGTTCATATGTGCTTAGAAAACAATAAGATGATCTAAATTCTAGTCCACAGACAAGGCTAGTAATGCATTTTCGCCTGGAAAAATTTCTGGTAGATGTTACGCTGTATCCACCTGTATAAGTTGTAAAAATGGTATGTTCAGATGTCCTTGTTTTTTGGACGGCACTCTGCATGGAGGAGAAGGTTGGACCACCGCCACAGGGTTCACAACACGAGAGGACTTTCAAAAACAACAATAACCTCCTGTAGATGTGCCTTAAGAACAGATAAGTACGCCGTTTTGACATAAGTCCATCAGACCATTAGAAAGTCTGATAGGTCCGCTAGAATCGCTGAGGGTTATGATGGCGAGTCGACGGCTGATGTAGCGAGGAATGAATACCATTCCTTAAACAAGTATCTCGATAATAAGTTGATCCCTTATCTAACATGCGTTTAGTTTTCTTAACAGCCCGGCAATCTTGAACTGCCTTTATAACTGCTCTGTCAGGCCCATTAACATGTTCAATTGATTGTAAAACCATCAAAGGGAACTATTTAGTGGATCATTATCGCTTCTTTAAAAAACCCAATGGGATTATCAGACACTTAGTTCATTAGACAAAATTACACACATAATGGAATTTCCAGAATGAAGCGGTTCAGGCTATTCTGTCAAAGTTATTCAATCGCCTAGCGTCTCGGTAAACATTAATTAAAGCATCTCTTTACTAGAGACGGACAAATAGCTGAGTAATTTTAATATATACGTTACAGTGTTGAAAAAATTAGGGTATATGTTATTTAATACGCCCCATTCAACATTTGGGTACACCAAAAAAAGACTGCCGAGTAGAAATCGTATACTACTGGGAGCAAGCATAGAGCTCATCACGTAGGTGCCCACCAGAAATCACTCCCACTATGGACCCCAATTGCACTACAGCGAACAGGTAGTAAAAAGCAATTTTTATCTGACAATGATGATAGTTTTGATCTTGCAGCAGTGGAACAGCATCTGTCAAGTTTCCTTGTAATAATGACTCAGGGACCACCTTACTAAATGTCTTCAAACATAGCTGCAAGTCTTGTCTCTTTGCACAGATGCTGATCGGAATATTTATCAACAGTTTACACGTCGACTTATAGAGAAAGTGGAAAGGTAAGGTTGCAGTATTGCTCATGATAAATGCAATGGGCGGGACACTTTAACGCGAGAATGTTAAGGGCATAATTGACCCTAAGTTGAACTGATAGGATATTTGTGTTCTAGACTAGAAGTAAGGATTTTCTGAGGTAAGCTGGCATGGTTAGCCCCAACGTTACTTCAAGGAGATTTCTATCGTATTGACATAGAAACGTACAGAACCAGAGGTCAGAAAAAAACTAATCAGAATTCCTGCTTTGATTGAAATGTAGTCCTCAGTGCTCAGATCTGGCTCAAATACCTATTTAATGACAAACATTCCGACGATGAGGATAGTCTTCATCCTAGTAGGTGAACCTACACTAAGATCTAAACAAACGCTCAGATGATCAAAAATAGCATTAATCGACCTTTGTAATACCACTGCAAAGATGGGGTCTACTGTATAATATATCTACAACAGACATTCCCAGGTCTTCGTCAGTGCTATGTGATTCAGTGTACACGGGCTCATTCATTGACCATTGCAGATTTTGTTAACTGTCGTTGGAAATATTCTTAATCCTACAATATATAATTTATTAGGGGTGGTAAATATGGAAGCCTTTCAAACTAAAAATTAATTATAAAGAGCAAGATACAATGGTAAAGTAACAGTGCTGTAACAATGACCAGAGAATCACGAAATCTACCCCTGTTTTGGATTCGTCTGCTAATTGTAAATACGCGATTTACCACGTTGATAGTGAAAAAGACTGTTCTGTATTTATAAACCCGTCTTGACTTCAATGAAAAAAATCGTCGGTAGAAATGTGCTGTATTTCCTGAGGAAAAACATGTGAGAGGCACCCTGAAGTAATGACCTAAATTAATGCCTACATTTATTTATTCTGCGTTACCAATAACGAACAGAACATGATGGACAAAGGTATAAAATGCGAAAGGGAGAGGACAGGGGAAAGGAAAATAAACACGATTCGCGCGAATTCATACATCAATGCCTGCCATCACGCGGTGTTAGACTTACATAAGCTCGTAACTGTGTTCGGACGGACTAGTGATGTAAGATTCATAATCCTTCCCATAGAGTTAGGTGTCTCATAACATCATTAAAAAGATAGGCTCGTATTAGGGAAAAGTTTAACAATAGATGGGTTTAACGGTTCCGAAAACATAACGCATGTACCCAGACAGCTACATCTTCCGAACAGGATGGTAGCAAGAATACATATTTTGAACGCAGCCACGTAAGCTCCTTTTAAATTTGGATATTTGGAGGGTTCCTTATAGGCTTGGCTGACAAAGAAAGCGTATTGTTAAAAACGTTACGCAAAAATAGTCCAGGGAATATTACATAATAATTATATACTCCAAACAAATAAAATTAGTGCGAGTATGCCTTGACTAGCGATGGAATCGCAGTTTCTGCTCATAACTAAGATTTTTTATAACTGTGTTTGAGAAACAACCCTTAGCGTTACAGGAAATTAGCCTTACCATGTACAAGCTCCAAAATTGTAATTGGGAGCGCGGCAACAAATGTAAGAGACTAACCACGACGGATTTGGTCGGGCGATTAACTACTATCTATCTTATCTGTTGTTAGGGGGAGACGTGGGAGGAAGGTAAACATAATCTTATTTCAAACACTTGTGGACAACGACTAGACACGTTGCTCGCGATTGGCCAGACACTCGCTAACACATATAGTCACTTTAGGAGGTAGTCGTTAGTTTCGAAACCACTTGTTTTATATATTTGATGCTAGGATTAATTGCATTGACAGTGCGTTGGAATGCCAGCTTCATAGTTTTTGCGCACAAATAAAAGTCCCTGGAAACGATAAGCAGATGGGAAATATTATGTGCCCACGTAAAATGTAGGCCAGAACTTTGTCGATTGCTAATGTCAGACGTATCTGTAGTGTTTAATTATCTATGAAATTGTGCGTTCTAAGTCAGTGAACGCAACCATTCAGATATCTTTTTAATGAGAAATTGAATGTGAATTGTTAATTTAGATGTCCATGATATATATAGGTGAAGTGTTCAAGTTTGGCACAACAGTGACGTGTAAAGTGCCTATTAAAGGAGCTCGCAGCACTGTAAACAGTGAGGTATGTCCGGATGGGAATGTTAGTATAAATACCGTCATGAGAATGGCCAAATAGTACACCTGACACCCCTGGATGATTACTTGATGAGAATAGACAATAATGCTTGAGCAAGTGGCAGAGGGCGTTGGTAACCGATTTAAGGAAGAGTTAAATTACTGGTATTCATAAAGTAATTTCAACATGAAGCGATGACGACAGATGTTGTGGGCCTACCTTATCGCCTCTGAATGATACTAACTGTTTATGTGATGTGTATGTTGTGCAGCAGTGTAAAAAAGGAGAGCTATAAAATTAAGCTTTAATGAAGTCAGAATGGTACATTCCTTCTTCGTTTTAACTTTCAGGGATCCGGTGTGTACATTGTATGGTGGACACTGAGCGAGGCACCTGATGTCAGATAGCTTTGACTAGAGATCCGAGATGTCCGGACAGCAATTACTCCTTGAGGTCACATATTAGTAGCTAATCAGATTGAGCGTCGGTCCAGAGATCCTCAAGAGAGTCGATAAATGAATTTTCGAGCAGACAGGAGTGCGTCCTTGTAACCTAAGCCGCCATGTCCGTCAGAACGCAAGATAGAGCGAGATTTGGCCAGGCTGAGTCTCAAAAACATTATGTCCCCATCTATCTTGAAATATAACTTTTGATAAAAAATAACATTCAGAGGGCGACATTTTAATTGTCTTGATATTAATCAGGAAATGAAGAACATTCTCCAATCATACATAGTCCTCCAAACAGACAAACACTATTGAAGTCGTCATGATGCACGAAAAAAAATACCAACAGAGCTTGAACAAAACAAAAACCCAGATTTCTACCCTCACTATTAGCTACACTGACACAACTGACACACATAATGGATTATTTTTAATAATAATATGGCACATTACAATATTACTATATGTGATAAAGTCTGTACAATACACATTTGTAACAATTAAAATTTGATTGTGATTCCTGGTTCCTTTGTATTTGTTAAATCAGGACACATATACCTTTGTAAACAAAAATTTAGAACATACATATTGTTACTTTGTCCAGAGTTATCAGTGACTCCTTATGAGTATTCATCATAGAGTGCTTATATGTATGTGAGTGTCACAGTTCGTTGTCAAGAGTATGTGGACTTAAATTGAAATTGTTTTATCGTCTGTTGTGCGTAACCCCACAAAACTGTAAAGCACTTGGCGTAATACTTCAATAATACACATTACCCTAGACAGATAACGCTAGTCATCACACATATCTGTATCGAATAAGTTCGTGACTAGAAGAAATAAAGATATGTTATGGGGTAGCAGAGTAAGGTGGTATCTATGAAGAAATACTACTCATAATAGATATAGGATACCCTTTAGACAAAGCTTGTCTTCAGTCCAGTACACTAAGTCCCCTTATAAATATTTGATCAAACCATCCACTTCACCCAACCAAGTGTAAAAGAGAAAAAAGTGACTGAAGAAAGTGCTCTGACAACTCTCCCGATCAGTCGATGATAAGGGGCAACCTCCTTCGCACCATTGTAACCACATGACTATATCATAGAAATATACCAGATAACAAATTTGAAGCACTGATGGCGGTACAGGTGGATATGACACGGATGATAGCGCCATACACATGCGGAAGAGATATTACATCTCTGCACATCAGCTAGAAAAATCACCGATATCCATAGAAAAAGTGCATGTAAGAGGGGGGGGGGGGCAGATATACATCACGGAGGTAAAACAATCAACGCTCATAGAGAAAGAAGGAAAAACTGAAGCAATCAGGGGTAGGAACGGAAAACCAGCTGACAAGACCAAAAACTGCACGAAGATACACAGATAGGAAATCAGATTCAGGCCAAAGACGAAGAAACAGTACATAACGAACACTGCTACTAGAAGAGAAGATCTGCAATTTGCACAGGGGTAGATAAGCATGGGGGATATGTTCAAGGAACGATCAAAAGCTTAACAGATGTTTTTCAGTCCATTATCCATTCTACTGATGTAATCAGATAAAAAAGAAGGTAAACATATTAAACAGAATATAAGTAAGGATACTCATTGGGAGAGCATGGAAAGGGAGTGATGTTGTACTGCTAGAGAAATGATTGAAATGATAGTACAAAGACCCCAGACATGAAGATGGAAGTGAAGAGAGAGAGCCAGAACCTTATAGATGGAATAACGGTGCAGCAGTCAAAAAGCACTTTGGGGGAAGGAAAGAACGGAAATCACAGGATGCGATGATGATCCTATACCGCTGAACTAATCCAAGCTAGGGAATGATCTTTTTGCTTCCCTCCTTCATGTGGGGGCACAGTGTCACTGTTTTGTCAAATGCCCACTATGTGTGAAGAAATTGGAAAGTGCATCTGGCCCAATAGATGCAGGAAAAGGATCTGTGTATTTCCCTTCTCCAAAAAGAAAGGCATTTATATAAAAACTGTGTTACCTAATTCCTACTATTGCTTTAATAAGTTCATGAAAGCAGTAATCATCTTGCGGATTTATCATGAAGAAGGTTAGAAAGAATGGGGCCAGGGGTAGCAACTTGAGACAATACACGAGAAGTTACAGGCGGGTGTTTGGGACAAGGGCAGAGGTTCGGAGAGTCGCACATCTTGATATTGTGGGAAAATCGTCGGAGGAATATGCAGAGAATACTATGTAGATCATTCAATGTCTGTTTTGTAGATTCAGACAAAGGCCTTACTTCGATACTGCAGTGTACAATACGTCAAGAAATTGTGGAGCATCATGAGGACCATGTAGGATTTCCGTGTGACTTGCATTGATCCATCTAATTGAAACAACCTATACGCCATGAACAAACAAGACAGGCTGTTCAGAGCTAGACGCGTGCGGAAAAAAAATCGGATGAGTTTGAGCGTGAAAAGGGGCAGTAAGACAGGGTTTGCCATACCTGTCTCCGATAATAAGTGTTTAAGACATCTAGCCAGAAAAATATGAATGAGAAATGTTCTCGGCATTGTAACATAGGTAAGTGGTGGATTTAGGTGACGCTTCAATTACCCACCTCTATCGACACTCAGTAAAAATTATAGTTGTAGTGTAGAGGTGTTTATCTGGTTTATGTTGTTGCTGTGTGAAGTTGATGTAGCTAGTCCATCAGAAGTTACAGCAAAGGCAAAAGTGACATGCGGAATGTCATAAAGGGAGGTAACTGCTTTGGACGTTGTCATCCTATTTATTTCAACTGCCCTACGACAGGTACTTTACAGACATCGTAAACATCACAAGTTCAATAGTTTTCAGAATTCAAAATTGGATATTGGTGCCAGCTGATATGTCAATGTAGGGTCCAATAATCATCAGTCTTTGAGTAGAACAATACCGCGCAGTGTATTCGGTATCATAAAGTTCTGGTTCATGGATATGTTATAATGACGTATGGCAATAGGATCTGGGGGACCTAAGTTCATAAAATATTAATATCTGCCATACAGTTCGTCAGCGCAGTATTCGATGGTGCCATAAATCTAATAATGAATACTTCCTCTCCTGATGCATAGCTGGTAAGATGTAGTACATTATAGTCCATTGATCGTCCGCTCACGTCGTGAATAGCATACATGGAGAGTGTTACAGTCAAAATCACTGACCTTTGTAGAAACATTCCCTAAGTCTAACCTTCGACAAAAGGGTATCTCATGGTCAAGTTATCTAAGTGTATAGGCTGACCTAGAGATATTTCATGGACGTAGAAAACTGTTCCTCGCTGTGTAGGCGAGGGTTCCAGTACACAATATAAAATCACTAGGTATGAAAAGAGACCTGGGGTGTGACATCTATTGAGAAGAACCTTCCTTTCTCAACCGCGTAACATGTATACGTCGAGCAGAGATCGACCATTGTTCAAACATAAGGTAAAGTTACAGACTAGGATGTAAGTATGAGAGGCAATTACCCCCCTTCGTTCAAAAATCCAACACCACAGAAAACATGCCGCCTCCAGGGGGGGCGTTTTAGATATACTCAAGGGAAGGACGTTCGGTAAGCTAACTATCTCACCATAAGCTTCCTAATTCCTAACTCAAAATCAACCAGAGACCGCAAACATAACGCCGCTCCTGTTCTGCTTCACGCTTGTACATGTCTCTCAGACAAAGAAAAACTGTCCCACGACGCCCTCTCGTCCGGACATGCGGCAGAGACCTATTTACACTTGATAATAGCGGATCAAACAAAGACGATCTGGAACGGATGTCTAGATAAGATTTAACCTATGATCGAGGCTTATTTGGGACTTGAACACAGAGACCTCTCTACACAGGTTTCAAGGGACATCTCCAACAACAGTTTGGACCGTACTACCAAATAAGGAGAAATAGTCACACTTCGAGCTAACAAAATATGTGACAGACCGGTCATCGACCACAAGAGGAGGTGTAACATAAAGTATTGAATGATACTCTCCATATCTCCAGAGTTAGTCTAGCTGTTGACGAAAAATGTTTAAAAGTGCGATACATTTAAGTCAATCTAATAATGACCATGTCTTTAGCCTAAAAATGATTCAGTACAATGACTATTAGTTAGAAGAAAAAATTTTCATAATAATGACTTATAGAAGAATATGAAGATCTGTGGTAACATGTACCGCTACCTGTCCACTGCAGAAAAAAAAATGAGAACATTTTTTTTTAAAATCCTGGAGCCGGGAAAAAGAACCTCCTAGTCTCCGTAACGCAGGTATGAGCGACGGAATATATGCCTAAAGAATGAGGGCTATGCTCGACGCATGGAGCGAATCTGTGATTATATCTCAGATCCGCCTAGAGACACAAAAAATATACCTAAGTATACCGCAGGATATTTCCAGGATGCTGGTGCACCAACACACGCCACAGTGGCGAAGTATCATATGCAAAGTCCAAAGTTACCACTCGCTAGACAAAATCTAGAAATTGTCAAAATATTCTCTATAGTATTATACAATGAAGTGTTAGTGCCAACCAGCGGTAGTAGAAGATATACCAATATACCGCAATGAAAGTATACACAGATCGCAAACAAAGTAATATCATTAAATAAAGCATTATTAATCATAACTATGTACTGTGCTGTTTCTCGCTTAGACTAACATACAATCGATAGAAGAAGATGTGGACATCAATCCGATCTCCCAATCCCAGGACAGATGATAGATCACCTTCACCAGTTTTTCACCACAATAGTACAAAATTCGCAGACTTCATATGCACTGTGTCTGCGAAAATATGCAATAACACAGAATATTAAAGACACAATGTATAAATCTATAATAGCAATTCATTAAACTAGTAAATAACTTAAATGTGGCCGAGTGGTGATCTTTTCTGGCCGTTCATAACGCAAAGCTATAGCCCTTCTCTGGTTCATGATCATATTTTTTGGTAAAACAGAAGAAAAAAAAGGTAAATTACTATGTTGAGTTCAACGTTCTTACAAGTTCCCAAATACATAGTGAGTAAATATTGTGCATGAATATGTCATCTTATAGTATCTGAAATTTGTGTATTATCACGGAATAATATATATGACAGAAAAGTAATTATGTGGAATCGTGTGGGCACCATGGACAGGAATGTCTGCATCTATCGCTTATCGAACTCGGATAGCTAGCACACGTGTGAATGAAATGGTTGTAGAGCGGAGGGCATAACTCGAGTGGACCTCAGAGGGAAACCGCTTCATAGTTTTTGCTAACGGGAATTGCAGTTAAGAGTGTGTGTCTAGGTCGGTTTCCACATGAAATGTGCGCCTAAGAAGAAATCTTTGCGCGTATAGAATTTAGAGCAATTAGACAAAAAACGCCATGCTAATAATTCACCGTCTTTTTTCAGAAAACACGCAAGTCAGGTACATTCTTTTCTGCACGCATTTAATTTCCCTAGGACATTATACATCACTGGGTTGGAAGAGTATAGTATACTCTGCATAAGTGGCTGCCCGCGAATCCTCGGTGACGAGGTGATCACTATAGAGGAACGCAAAATAGTTGATTATCAATAGTAGGTAAACCTTAAGGAATAGGTGGAGAATGACATACAGGTAGGAATTTTTAACCTTGGAGGTTCCAATGAGGAAGATGGAACCGTGGTCTTGACTGAACGAGCGGATCAGATCCCCCCAACCCCCTTACCCGCCCCACCCCCCCCCCCCCCCCCCCAACCTATTTCACTTCAATAATAGTAGAGAAATACGGTGCGCCATAAGGGAGGACAGATTCGGAATGAGATAAGTCGTCCGTGGCCGTATAAATTGGATTCAAACTCTAAAGACTCCTTACTTGTGTTCTTCGTCTTAGAGGACGCGAAAATGTTAAGTATTTTTGAAACTCTATTGTGGTACTCTGTATTTCTTAAAAGAGACCATTTGACCAACACGATGACCCAGGAAAGAAATCTCACTAAATCCGTATAAAGGCTTTGTGGGTAGAAGGTTTTATGCAGTCAAGTTTACTGTCGCGAAGGATTAGACAGTAATTCATCGTTTATAAACGGGTGGGAATTAGTAGTGATCTTCCCAGGAATCACTGAATAGACTGATATTCGACGAGTCTATGAGTAGTGGCGTCTATGGACATACGTGGGTACGATCTATGCGAGAATTCTGGCCGCATCATGGCGTACGAAATGTAGGCAGGGTGCGTTCGCGGAATAGTTGAGCCACGCTTTAATCGGCATTGAAATTCCATTGTGAATAAACCCCTGGCAGGTGTAGAAAAAGCTGTAAAAGGTTTGGCACGTTCAGTTAGCGGGACTTGCCAATAACCTTTAGACAAATCTAGTTTGGTAAAGAATCTAGAATTAGAAAGTTTATTGAGTAGCTCTTCTAATGAAGGTATAGGTTCAGCATCGAACTTCGTAACTTGGTTCAATTTGCGATAATCTATCGCAGTAATGCGAAAGTTATGTTACCGGATTTTCGAACAGACGTAATAAACCCATAGTACGGTAAGTAGTATGCTGAATGAGTGGAGTTATGGTCAATGTGGGTATTTCCAATACGTTCATGGTGTTCCATCCAATGATTCGGTTTTCGACTTGAGAGGACTGGAATTAAAGGTGGGCAGTATTGGTATTGGGGATAGGGATCTGACTACATGATTAGTGTTTATTGGATCAGTTAGCACATGGGGATGTTTAACGTGGGGATGGGGAAAGTATGACTCAGATGTGTATGTGTGTCCCGGGATGTCTGTTAAGGACATTCCTGAACATTGTTTGCAACATCGAAGAAACTTGTCGATGTTTAGGGGAGTCAGCGGAAAGATTAGGTGAGAAACGGTCACGTTTTATTTCCAAGATTTCCGTAGAATGAGAGGTGGGGACCATAGGAAGTGATGGGCAAGATTGATGACATCAGAAAAAGTAGTATTCCGATCATCCTGTATAACTGACAGGCATGATGAGTAATGACGCATGAGGTACTAGTTCTTGTGAATTGTCCGTTGCCTGGAAAATAGGCTGCAAAAGTCAGGTCTTTCATGGAAAATTTCCGGGGTTTGCTGGAGCATAGGGGATTTACACCTGTGGAAATGTGGAAAGTTTTATGCTTTCCATCAATATCGACAACATAGTCGACATCAGAAATTTTGGAGACTATTGCATATGGACCTTTCCATGCAATTAGAAGTCTGTTCTCCCTTGAAGGAGTAGAACGAGAGCTTTGTCACCTGGACAAAGTTGTCGTAGACATCTATTCTTATTTGCAAACTGCCTTGCCTTTTCTTTAGCAAATTCGGAAGACGAAGTTGCTAGTTTGCATGCCTCGATGATCTTTTGCCTAAGAGCAATGACGTACTCATAAGAAGATTGAGTCTCATCGCTAATATTATCGGCAGTGATTAGATCGTGAAGTAAAGACCTAGGGCCGCGCGGTTGCGCGCCAAAGACAAGTTCAAAAGGGGAAAACCCCGTATGTTCATTGGGGACCTCTCTATACGCAAAGAGAGCCGCGGGTAAGACCCTGTCCCAATCCTGAGGATGATCCTCAGTTATTTTACCAAGTAAAGTTTTCAGAGTCCTATTTAAACGTTCGCCTAACCCATTAGACATTGGGTGATAGATACTGCTGAGAGACCTTTTAATGTGTAGCATAGACATTACCTGTGACATAGTGTCTGATATAAGTTGAGTGCCATGGTCTGACAATATTTCTCCGGGAAAACCCAAGCGAGAAAATATCAGCCAAAGAGCGTCTGCGATATCAGCAGTTGAGATGCTCTTGAGAGGTATAGCCTCTGGCCAACTGGACAAATCGTGTGCTAATATCGACACATGTAAGGATTAAATTGATGTCCTGCTGGCCCGACATTAATCACTAAAAAGGACGATAAAATATCTATTGCCATTGTTTGTGAAAAAAGGGCGAGGAATAGGAATCGTGCAGCAGCCTGGATAGGCGCAGCATGTCGTGGTCCCTTTAGATTTGACCTCCTGACATACTTGCAAGAACGACAGTAAATTCGTATGTCCTTGCTCACAAAATTGGCCTAAAGAAAGCCCCGCAAGAACCCTCGACTTTGTACGGGGAAAAATCCCATTATGGTCCCAGCACATTGCGAGTCCCTTGAGCATGTTGCAATATTTTGCAATCTCATTACTCTTAGGCACAAGAAGTTTTGTGAATGATAGCGTGGACAGTAGCATAGTCGAGTCTTGTTTACCATATCGCACAAGTACGTACCATTCTTCATAGAAAATCCTAAGACTTTCTATTAGATATTCTGATTTGGATCACTTTTTTTGCTAGAATGAACGAATTTTTGTAAGAAAGATCTTCTTCTTTGCCAATTTTATAAATTGAGTCGACTTGAAATGCAATCAAGTAAGTGGTACTATCTTGGCATATCTACTTCCTCATTATTAGTTAATGAAGTTTTGAGGTGTGTCCAGAGCAATGTGCCTCTTGTTGACCACACTGCATTTGGTAGCCTTGTCCATGTTTTGCTCTTATCCAAAACAGTCAAATTTGTCTGTGGTAGTTACATTCTCCTCATAAACCATTCCGTGAATACGACCAACTAATAAGGTCGCAATTAGCGGTTAATAAAAATGGACCAAGAATAATAGGTCCGCAATTAGAGATTACGCGTAAGAGGACAAGGACATCTCCCGTGTAAAGAAAGGAGTTAGCTAATATGTATCTATGGCAGTTCAGGATTATATTTTCCAAGTAGTTGTACACCCTCTCAAATGTGACACATTTACTTATAGACCTTTCTAGTCTGTCAGCACAGGATGGATTTGACAAGAGATTAGATTAGTAACGCCAAACCATAGTTGTACATCCAGAATCAAACAATAATTGAGAACCGGATTACTATTTACAAGAATCCACTTATGTAGTATGTAAGAGAAAACCTCCGTCATGCGCAAACAATTAGCAGGAAGAGCTGGATAGTAGTGATGACCACATGCTTAAAGTAGTTACGGTGTGTTGGTTCGAACAAAGTACGTACTGCATTGGGGAAGGACATTTATTATTGCTCGCTTACCTAAAGTCTCGAAAATTGCGAGATCATCCTATTGAGCATTTAGGGTTTTTATTATTTTATCATTACTCACCTGATTATCTGGCTCCGATCGGTGAGATTCTTGTTGTACAGACAATTTTAGCCGCGAATGTTATCGGATATCTATTTATCTTATGAAGAGATCTACGCGCGACCTATTATTGTCCTCTGATTTTCCCTCTGAAATTATCATTATTTTCTGCTCCTGTAATTGTTCTATATCGTGTTTGTGTTCCAGCTGGTTTCCAAGTATTCCAGTTGTCAATTATTTCTATCTCTCATTTTGATTTGAATAATTCTAAGTTAGTATCGATCTTTGAGGTCTCTGACGCGAAAAACATTGAGCTACCTCTATACCATATGACTTCCCTTTGCGGAACATTGTCTTAAAATTATTAGATCCATAATAATTCGCAGTGATGAAGCTGTTCAGGCTATCTCCAGTTATTCGAAGAAGAATCACCATGTGATTGATTGCTATGATTTTGATTCATAATTTAACAGGTTACTCTTACCGCTTTCTTAATATTGATGTTGAGTACCTTTGAACTCACTTACGTTTGATGTTGTGGTCATATAGGGAGCTGCCGAAGCAAACCTGGTCAGGGACCTTACCTTAATTTTACTCCTAGAGTTGCTAAACGGTTACGTCATAGAGGCTAGTGCGCAGTTCACGTACAGTGGCAATACAGTATTCTTCCATTTCAGTTTTATGTTTTTTGGCTTACGCTCAGTGAAAGAAAAGCAAAGAAAGATACGATCTTCTATTGAATCAGTACGAACATTACACTTTGTCTCTAAGTATATAAGTCCCATTAGTCCTTCTATAGTTTGTCTTCTGTTCCTTAAGAATAGCTTCAACCCCATCGTGTGAAAAAGTAAGACGTTAATCGCTTGATACGCGAATTCATGATGAATTCCACTCCAGTTTTGGGCCAACATAATTTTTAAATTGATGTGACGATAGCGGTCTTCGTTTCTAAGTTAACGTACTTCTGTAACAAGACTGCCCTGACAACTATTCATCTGTTGTGTCCTTGTGTCAGGCACATTCTACCTTGCCAACATAAAGCTCAAAGATCACCTCTAAAGTATCTTGGACAGATGATAGCCGACATATAGTGTTTGTATCTATGTTATGCACTGTACGCGTTCAAATCTGTCTAAACTAAAATTTATGTCATCAATGGAGGCATTTAAATTGCTGGTAGGTTAGCCTTGAAATTATATAGACATTAGTCTTATTGACCCCCTCTATCTGCCATTATCTAGCGATTACCGCAGTGTGTTCAACAATTTCATATAGTTTTCTTAACTCTAAAGCTAAGACGTTTTTCTTTCTCATGCTCCATTTTTTGC
>JAMPIV010008139.1:0-59845 GCA_024509875.1 Oreohelix idahoensis | reverse complement strand
GAAACTAGAGAAGCAAGTGAACAATATAAGTCATGAATATGGACTCGACATTAATGTTGAAAAAACAAAAACTATGATAATTAGCAAAACAGACGATAAACCCACATTAAAGATAAGCGTAAATGGGAAAATCCTGGAACAAGTCAAGAGCTACGTATATCTTGGTCATATAATAACAGAAAATGGCAGATGTGAAACAGAAATCAAGAAGAGAATAGGAATGGCCAAAGCTACATTCAACAACATGAAACATATACTGACATCCAAACAGTTATCTCACAAATTAAAACTGAGAATCATAAAGTGTTATATATATTCTGCATTTCTGTATGTTGCAGAAACATGGACGATGAATAAGCATTTGGAAGAAAGAATTGAGGCTCTTGAAATGTGGATATATAGAAGAATGGGGCGTATCTCATGGAAAGAGATGAAAACAAATAAGGAGGTCCTAGAAAATCTAGGTATGAAAAGAGAACTAATGAGGGAGGTCAAAGTTCGGCAGCTAAATACTTTGGCCACATAAAAAGGCATAACACCTTGCAGAAGACCATAATAGAAGGGAGAGTTGAAGGCAAACGTGCAAGGGGAAGACAGCGCTATAAGTGGGAAGATAACATCAAGAGATGGACAGGAAAGAGTCTATCAGAGTGTACCACCAAGACAAGAGACAGAAGACGTTGGAGATCCATTACAGCCAACCTTCGTTGTGGAGATGGCAACTGATGATGATGATGATGATTTTCATTTCTGGTACATTTTAGTTGTTGACTAGTGTAATTGGTGGATTTGATGCACTCTTGGACATACATACAAACTACCCCCCCCCCCCCACCCCCCCCCCCCCCCCTGCCCCCCCCCCCCCCCGCCCCCCCCCCCCCCCCCCATTTTTTTTTCTCACCCATTTTCGCCTTGTTAACAACAGGGTATTTGTGAAAGACTTCATTTTAGTTATTTTTTTATTTGTTTGTTTTTCTTTATTTGTCTTGGTTTATTAGTGTCTTTATTTTTTTATTAATTTTTAAAATTTGTTTGTTTGGTTTTTTTTTCCTCATTTTTATTGTTTGTTTCTTGGAAAGGGGAGGTCACACACACATACATTCACACAATTTTGGTTTTGATTTACTCTATTTGGACTGAGTGGAGTGGGGAAGAAGATACAATATTTAAATATCGAAAATCAGATTTTATTGTCTTGAATTTATTACACTATATATCGTAATTATAACCCATCAAGGGTTGAACGAGATACTTTGTTTTAAAAAAAACTGAACACTGAAGAGGTATGGACAGCATTGGCATAGCTGGCAGTCTTTTTCAGGATGTCCTTTTCATGGCTTCATGATGCTACAGATAAATGATGTTAGTTCTTTTTAGAACCTATTGTCTATCAATCCTAGTAGAGCTAGCAGTCCTTTTCAAAGATATTTCATCCTAGCTGGGAAAAGGGTTTAGAAATCTTCTGAAATATTTTAAAATTATTATATTATATGAAAAAATGTCTGTCTTGTGAACTGTAGACCTGATTGAAAATAACAGTATAAAAAGATTAAATAAATGTCTCTTCTTCTTATATCCTTAGCCGCCGACCGTCAAAGCAGTCAGTGGCCATTATGCCTGGTGGCATCTTGTAGGGCAGCAACAAATTGATTCCACTTTGCTCGGTTGGTGGCCATCCTTCGTACAGTGCCCTAACTCTGGTTCATTCTTTGCATTTCAGCCTCCAAAATTCTCTGCCAAGTTGTTTTTGGTCGGCCTCTCTTTCATTTTCCTTCCGTGGTCCATAGCATAGATGTTCTTGTGATGGCATCAGGGTCTCTTCTGAGGACATGGCCAACCCAATTCCAGCATCTGCCAGTTATGATGGTGTGCATGTCCTCTTGCTTGCTCCGAGTAAGCAGTTCTTGGTTGGTGGTGGTATTCGACCAAAAGATTCTGAACATTCTTCTTAGGCAGGTTTTGTGGAAAGAGGACAGTTTCGACATTTCCTTCTCGGTTACTCTCCAGCATTCCACACCATAAAGAAGCACAGAAAGTACACAACTCTCATATAGTCTTAATTTTGTGTTCGTGCTGTACTGAGAGGACTTCCAGATGTTGCTTGGACTAGAAAAGGCTGTTCTAGCTTTGTTCATTCTGTTGTTGATGTCTTTGCTTGCTCTGCCATCTGGTGTTACCATGCATCCTAGGTATGTGAAGGTGTATGTCTGTTCCAGTTGCTGAATCCTTACTGATGTGGGCTCAGGGTTGCTCACATTGAGCGTCATGACCTCTGTCTTCTTTAGATTTATGTTCAGGCCAACCTGCTGGCTATACTTATTAACTTTATCTGTTTTTTCCTGGATGTGTTGATGTGAATGTGCTAGTAATGCATTCATTCATAACCCTCCACTCCCAAAGGAGCATAGGCCTTCAACAAACACATGCCAAGTCCTCCTGTCACGTGCCATCATCTTAAGTTCTTTCCACGTTCTACTCATCATTTTCACCTCTTTTTCCAGCTCTCTTCTCAATGTGCTTCTTGGTCTACCTCTGCCTCTCTTGCCCTGGGGGTTCCAGAACAAGGACTGCCTTGTAATGCTATCAACAGGTTTCCTCATTGTGTGTCCTATCCATTGCCATTGTCTTCTTCTCATCTCTTGTTCCACTGGCACGTGTCTAGTTCTTCTTGTCATCAGTTCCACGTTGGTAACCTTGTCATACCATTTTAATCCCTCTATTCTACGCAAGCACCCATTTATGAAAGTCTGTAGCTTTTTGGTTGTTGTCTTTGTTGTTCTCCATGTGTCAGAGCCATACAATAGGACTGACTTCACATTTGAGTTGAAGATTCTTATTTTCGTGTTGGATCCGATTTCTCTTGATCTCCATATATTTCCCGATGTATTATTCTCAAAGTGTCTATTTGGTCATTACATGATCTGTTTTGTCAAAAACCTGCTTGTTCATCTCTCAGTTTCTTGTCTATGGACTCTTTTAATCTCTCAAGGATAATCCTGTTTAATACTTTTCCTGGCACTGATAGTAACATTATTCCTCTATAATTTGTGCACTCTTGTAAATTTCCTTTCTTAGGCAACTTAACCAGATATCCTTCCTTCCATTCTGCTGTTATCTCTTCCTTTTCCCAGACTTTACCAAGTAATTTATATAACATCTCTGTAACAGTGTCGATATCTGCTTTGATGGCCTCTGCTGGAATGCCATCAGGTCCAGACGCTTTTCCATCTCTTAGAAGCTTTATGGCTTTCTTCATTTCTTCCTTCATTGGTCTTTCACCGTTAATTTGTAGCTCTTTTTCTGCTGGCTGGATGTCCGGGGGGTTTTGTGGAGCTGGTCTATTGAGAAGGTCCTCAAAATATTCTGTCTACCTCCTCATTTGCTCTTGTATATTGCTGAGCAGTTTTCCATTCTTGTCTTTTATGAGGCAACTTGATTGCTTGTATTTCCCTGTTAGCTTCTTTGTGCTGCTATAAACAGTTCTCTCATATTTCCTTTGGCTGCAGCATCTTCTGCCTCTCTTGCTAACTTCTCAATATACTTCCTCTTGTCTCTTTTGTTACTTCTTTGTTTGCTTCTGTGTTCACTTCTTGTGCCTTGGCATTGGAACTTCTGGTTTTGCTTGTGTTTAAATTTGCTTTCTTGTTTTTTCTGTCTTTTATCTTATTGATGGTTTCTGTTGTGATTCATGCTTTTTGTTGTCGTTCACTTTTCCCCAGTATTTCTTCACATGTTCTTGTTCTTCCATACAGTTTTGATTTGCTGCTACCCTGTTTCCGTTTTGTGATCATTTTATATTGTCCACGTCTCTTCTTTCATATTTTTGCGTTTCCTTAATATGCCCTACCAGAAACACTTGATTTCTTCTCTTCGTGCCTTTATCACCAATTCTTTTTCTCTCATGCCTTCGGACGTATCTCGGACTGCCACTGCCTTAGCCTTCACCACATACAAAAAAACACAATTCACATGTCACTCTTATTTTCTTAATAACCGTCTTTGGGTTAGAGTTATCCCTAAAGGGTTTCTTTCCCACTTCCATCCTTCGACTGGACACTTTCATCCTTCTGCATTGCACCGCTTGCAATTAATTGAAAAAAAGTGTTCCTTTCAACGAATGAGGTGTGTTATTGCTATGCATAAACGCCTGCTCACTGACTTGGAACTTTTGAAATCCAACCTCACTCACCAACTTCGTCTACTGACTTCTTCGTACCTGACAGCCTTGCTCCTTATTCGTACTATTATTCATGATACTAATAAGGAGCTCTACACTCGGCTGAGCACGCATAAAAAAGAAAAAATTGCGTCGCCTCCACCCTCAGGTTCCTTCTGAATCTTCAGCGTCCCCTGTTCCTACTTCCACCAAAGTTATTTGCATTCCTCCTGATCTACAACTATCTCCTGATGAATTATCTGTTCTTAGTAAAGGTCTCAAGTTTGTTCCTCTTCGCTCGACATTTGATAAGTATTCTATGCTCCAAGATGTCTACCGTTTCCATCGTCGCATGCGTCTTCAGTATTACCATAGGAATGGTAATGATTCTCAGCCAGACGGGGACATCTTTCGTCATTTTAATAAACCTAAGTCAGACTGGACTCCGGCTCCAGGTGCCTCTGCTGCTCTTGATTTATATATTGCCAACACCTTGCATGCCATTAATCAACTTTCTCTACCCCGTCTACGTCGGTCTAACCTGACTACTTCTGAGTGGCGGTCCTTGTCATCCATTAAAAAGCGGGATGACATTATCATCAAACCTGTCGATAAAGGTGGTGCAGTGGTAGTTTGGCGAAAGGACTTGTACATTCAAGAAGGAGTCTCACAGCTCGGCAACTCCACCTTTTACTCACCCAGTTCTGGGGATGCCACAGTCCGCCATAATCTTACTGTTCATGCTACTATTCGTGATCTCATCCAAGATAACCTCCTTCCTTCTAGTGCCATGTCTCTCCATATTCTTGATAGTAGTCTAGGTAAACCTTCCCTCTACATGCTTCCTAAGGTTCATAAAATTGACAATCCGGGTCGACCTATTGTTTCAGCCTGCTCTTGTCCCACTGAACATATCTCTGATTTCCTGGATAGTATTTTGCAACCATTAGTGGCCAATCTACCTTCCTATCTTAAGGACACCACCCATGCTATCACTACTTTTGATTCTATCCCATTCACATCTGACCACACTTACCGTCTTTTCCTTCTGGATGTTTGTTCGCTTTATACCCCCATTCCACCCTCTGATGGCCTTAAAGCACTACAGTTTTTTCTCGACAGACGCACTGACCTTACTTTTAGCACCGGCACTCTTCTTCGCCTTGCGGAATTGGTCCTCACTCGCAACTCTTTTTAATTCAGTGGCCAGTTCTTTAATCAAATTAGTGGCGTTGCTATGGGCACCAAGATGGGCCCGAGTTATGCCTGCCTCTTCATGGGTCACTTTGAATATTTGGTGCTTCAAAGTTACGATGGACCATTACCTGAATTTTACCGTCGCTATATGGACGATGGTATTGGTGTCACAGACATGTCTGAAGCTAACCTCAGAAGATTCATTGACTATGTTGGCAATTTCCATCCTGCAATCAAATTCACTTCTCAGATTTCTACCACTTCAGTTAACTTCCTTGACCTCACTGTCAATATTACTCCTACTGGCCTTACCACCTCTGTCTTTTATAAACCTACTGATGCTCATGGTTTCCTTCTTTACACCTCTTCTCACCCTCCCAGCTGTAAAAATTCCATTCCCTACTCTCAACTTCTACGCTTACGTCGGATATGTCACGATGAAGATGATTTCCGTGAACGAGCTCAAGAAATGCTCGAGTTTTTTCGCCGACGTAACTATCCTGAAAGAGTCTTATCTGATGCCCTTAATCGCATTAGTCCCGTTACTCGCCAGGTTGCACTTACTGCTCAACCTACTACTACATCTGACAGACTCAAACTTGTCTTAACTTTCCACCCTCACTGTTTGGCGGTGAAAAAAATTCTGTTCTGTCATCTGCCTAATCTCCACTCTGATCCTAATACTAGAGAGCTGTTTCGTGATACCCCTTTGTTGGCACATCGTAGGGATAAGAATTTTAGGGATATTCTTGTGCATAGTCGCTTGAGACAAACTAGTCCTTCTCACTTTGGTACTAAACCATGCCAACGCTGCATATGTAAGACCTGTCCTTTTGTACTCCAAACGCAGTCAGTCTCCTTTCGGAATGGTAAATTTACCACTGGGGAGTCTTTCACGTGCGAATCCAGAAACCTGATTTATGCTATCATCTGCAAGAGGTGTGACATGACCTATATTGGTGAGACTGGCAGACATTTGGCAGACAGGTTTCGTGAACACTTGAATGACATCCATCATGGCAAACATTTACCAGTGGCCCTTCACTTCAACAGCCCTGACCATTCGGGTAACTCTGACATTCATGTCACTGACCTCCGTTCATGTATCGGCGACGACCGAACTCACTTTTCGTTGGAGAATCGCCTCATTTTTCAAATGGGCATTTTAGCTCCTGCTGGGATGAATGTCCAGCATCATTTTGCATAATTCTGGTGGCTTCTGTCGTTATTTTCCTATCTATCCTTGTTTTTTGTTTTGGTTCATCTCGTTTCCTCAATTTTCTGTTCTTAGCCGTCACTAGCTCCTACGTCACTTCCGCATGACACCTTAGTTTTTCAGCCATTTTGAATGTTTCCTTCCTCGACACAGCTAAAGTGATTTCTCACGCATTTTATTAGTGTTGTTCATTCCTGTCTTCGTTTCGTTGATTATTTACTTTCTTGTTTCGACATGTCTTTCTGGTTTCACGATTTTCTTGCATTATTACTGTTATCGTTTCGCTCATCACCGTGGTTTCATCTGCTTGTATTGCTCATTTGATGTTTTCCTCATCATCACAGATCTTTGTAGTACCTATATGTAGTTATTGTCCTTGTCACCTGTTCGTAACTGTGGCTGACGAAGGGTAAAACCCGAAACGTCCCTTGTCTCATGTGTACCGTTTACTTGTAAAACTGATTTCATACCATATTATTTTTTAATTTATATATTTATGCATACACAGCAACTCACTATATATTGCATTAGAAAATATCCAATGTTACAATGTCAGTTATGCAAATAATCCATATAGAATCTGATCGGGCTCACTCATAGATGGTGGAAGCTTTACCATGATGAAATCTTATATCCTTAGATTCTTCATTATCAAGCTTCTAGAATAATATATGGAAATGGCTTCCATGAAGAGAATAATGCATTCTTCTTCATAAAATCCCTGAATCAAGACTCAAAAACACACTGGACATATAAATGAGACTAAAAACCATCTCAAAGCTCTGTCAGATACATACTGCCCGAGATTATATACTACTTGTCAAAAGTCAAGGGCCACCCTGTTATTTTCAATACACTGTTATATAAGTACGTAAAATGATTAAATGAAGGAAGTTTTTAGTAAAAATGGGTGCAATATCTTCCTCTGACAGTCCTCTATGCACGTTAAGCGTAAAAACAACTCACCAACAACCATGGTGATCACATGCAATTTCGTTTGCTGACCATAAATTCACATTTTTAATCTGTTTTCTCAAACTTCCGTACAACCAAACAGGTGAAGTAATCATGCTGATTGACATTCCACATGCAATGGCGACTTTTCATGAACAGAGTTCACTCTTAATTTGTTTTACAATCAGCAGACTTAGGGTAGTTTCATCACTTGCAAAAACCATGCCACCAAGAAGAAGTCTTGACACCTTACAAAGAATGAGGGCTATAGTGTGGGTTGAAAGTGGTTTATCTGTCCGTGAGTTTTCTAGATGGCTTGCAGTGTCACACTCTACTATCCAAAGAATTTTGGAGAGACTTCAGGCCACAGGAAGTATGAAGGATCGCCACCGGCCAGGTTGCCCTAGATGCACCAATAGACATGATGACCGGTACCTCTTGTTGTCAGCCCTGTGCTATCAAACAGTGACTTGTTCCACTCTAAGATGTCAGCTGAGATAAACTGTAAACGGTAGTGTCAGTCAAAGCACCATTCACAGACGTTTACGTGAATTTGGACTGGCTGCTCGACGTCCTGCATTCAGAATCCCTCTTACTCCTGCTCATCGCAGAGCCCGTGTTGCTTGGTGTCGCGAGCACATCTGATGGACAAGGCAACAATGGAGTTAAGTTCTCTTCACTGATGAATCTCGCTTCACAGTGTCATTCAATGATGGCAGGATTCGCGTTTGGAGATGACCAGGAGAGCGATTTACTGATGACACAATTCGAGAGGGGGATCGTTATGGTAGGGGTTCTGTCATGGTCTGGGGAGGTTTCTACAGACATGGCAGGACCCCACTCTACATCATCCAAGGCAACTTGACCTGCCCAAGATACCAGAACGAAATCTTGAGACCAATTGTTCAGCCTGCTATGGAGGCCATAGATGGTAATGCCATCTTCCAAGATGATAACGCTCGACCCCATCGAGCTCGTGTGGTGAATGAGTTTATTCAGCAACATGGGATCATCAGGATGGCGTGGCCAGCTCATTCACCTGACCTTTCTCCTTTAGAGCACCTCTGGGATGTCCTTGGTCGAAGATTGTCAACAAATCACCCCCTGCCAATGGATGTTGCACAGCTTACTGCATTTCTGCTTCAGGAATGGCAAGCTGTTCCTCAGGATACTCTTCGGACCCTTGTGGACTCGACGCGTCTACGCTGTCTTGAATGCCTTGCTGCAAACGGTGGTCATACCCGATTTTTAAATGTCTATTTGTCTAATATCTATTGTATTACTTTTGAAAAGGTGGCTGACACACTTCACACCTTCATTGCGTTTGAATGTGTGTTTCCATTTCTTTACGTGACATGTCAATTTGGTATTCAGTAAATGTTGTTTTGACTGATACCAATTACGTTTATATCAGATTTGTTTTATGGTTTCAACCAAGGTTTTTCTAAGTGGCCCTTGATTTTTGACGACCTTCAGTTTTGCTACTACTAGGTGATAATCACTTTCCACATCTGCGCCTCTTCATACTTTCACATCTTGTAGTGCATGTCTCCATCTGCCATTGATCATTATGTGATCTATCTGGTTTTTGTCTCGTCCTTTTGGTGATTCCCATGTTAACTTGTGCACTTTTTTGTGTTGAAAAGGTGTTCCTTCAATGACCAGGTTGTTAATACTGCAGAAGTTTATTAATTTGTCCCCATTCTCATTTACTGTTCTACTTCCCCATTTCCCTATTACTCTTTCGTTATAATTATTGTGTGTTCCAACTTTTGCATTTAGGTCTCCCATTACTATAATAAGATCGTACCTGGGTACAGTTTCCATTTCCTTTTATACCTGTTGATAGAACTCATCCTTGATCTCTTCATCACTGTTGTTTATTGGTGCATAGCATTGTTGTTACGGTGTTATTTTTAATGACGGCGTCTGCTGGGGGTTGGCAGTGCACAATTTTGGAGGTCAATAGCATTAATAGAATATGTTGATATTTTACGGACTACTGATTACGAAATACATGCTAAAATTATGACGTGTTCGTGTTGGGAAAGTCACGCTTAGCGACTTGGTTACGTTACTCTCTTTTATGCTGTCCATCGAGCAGAGAAGTCGTGTCTTGTATTCCTTCCATGGAGAGGCTTTAGTATATAGCCATATGTAAGAATTCAATTGAGAACTCAGGGTCAGTTCGGATAATAATATGAAGTATGAGATTTATTAAGTAAACTAAATTATGGAAGAAGAATGTAATTATGATTCACTTTGTAGCTGTCGAGAACTCATGCGCTCATTTCTGGCTGTCTGATTACAGCAGCGCATGTACATAGCCATGATGTTCATCTGACATATCATTTTGACACGGACGGATACTTACTTATATTACTGGGAATTTCTTATTATTAATGAACTGTATATGAATACTATGCAATGTTGGATGTTGTCTATGTGAAAACGCCAATATATGTGGACTCGAACTAAAGGCTTGATAACTTCATTACGTTACGGGTTTGGTTCCGCAGCTGTTCAATGTTTATATTTATCAGCACGATAAACTCTTCACAAGAAGAATCAATTATGGTACATTATGCAAAAATCAGAATTCGAAGGGACTTCTTATAGGGTCAGAGCTAACCAATAAAATAACTAACATTAAACAAGTCAAAAGACTGATTGTAATATTCAACCAATAATATTAACCGAAGGAACCACCCGTTTCAAGTGGTGGCCAGAAGTGGTCTTAAGTCAAAGACCGTTGTGAAAGATGTCATTACTTCAAAGATCCAACAACGAAGGAAGTTTATTGAGGCAGTCATCATCATTACATGCGAGCTCATGAGTCTGTTGGCGAAGCAGACAATGTACTAGGTTACTGCTAAAAAGATAAGTAACTTGTTTGAGCGTTACACAGTTAGTCCTATTTGTCCTGCTTAACGCCATGTTTATTTTTACACTGCTAAATGTTAATTGTTGGTTATGTTATTTTACATGTCGTAGGCGGTTTGGAAGGTGGATTACATCTGATTACATGTCTTTACGAATGACCAAATCAGGTGTAATTGTTCTATAAGTCTGTGAAATAATTGCATTTATCGAAGGACCCCGTTGATGGATTTTGACGATGGTTTTTGTCCGTTCGTATCTGCCATTATTTGACTTTACATGTTAGATGTCTAGTCCTGTGAATACTCATTGTATTTGGATATATTAAGTTTCATTTTATTTATTTGTGGAATGTTCGTAATCTATTTGTCAATTCTGACCTTGCTATCTTTTTATTTTCATTAATAATGTTAACCGTTCGATGAGTCCTGTGACGTCATTAATTTTGTGTACGCAGGTTTATTCTGAATTTAGTTCTCACCTTGAACTCTCAGTACTTCATGCCTTATGTTTAGTTTGTAAATTCATTTTATTGTGGTAATATATCACTCTGGTACTGTACTATTGTGGTGTAAATCTTTAGTTAATCATTTGTATTGTATTTATCCATTTCATTAATTGATTATGTTACATATATTACGTCTTAATTATATAGTAAATTAATTTGATAAAATTTAACTAAACTATATGATGACTTAGGTGATGTCATGCGTTTGCAGTGGTGGTCCTAGACATTAGTGTGACATTTTATAGATGATGAATAAGGCATAAAGTCATAACTTGATAATTATAAAAAAATATTAAAGTAAAGTAAGTTATCGAATTATTTCTGATATTCACACCATGGATAGTTGATGAATTGACAAACTATATATATAATATAGTAATTTGTACACGTTCATACAAATGTACACGTTGTAAAGTGTTGACTTAGCAAATTTCTTTAATTACATAACATAATTATGGAGGGATAATGCCCATAATTATTTAATAATGAGATTAGGTGCATGATATAAATTCGGCATCTTAAATAAATAAATATCATAACCATTTACGATATATATTAGTGGTTACATATAATATTTTGACAAAATATTATATTTATTAGTAGAACTTACAAATAAAAGTTCAATAATATTATAATTATTTAGATTGAGTATTCCTAAGTTGAGTGGGTACAATAATTACTTCGATTTATTGTTGATTATTTTAGATCAGTAATTACTTCACAGATTAACGTCAAGATGCTTACCTTAGACCATTTTATTAAAAATGGGAAAGATTTTAATATGAAAAGACCGGAACTACGGGGATATGCAGAAAAGGAACTTGCGAAATATAAGACAGAGATGGAGGAACTTGAAAGAAAAGAAGCAGAGAAGAAAGCTGCATTGAAGAAGGAAGAAGCTGAAAAAAAAGCTGAACTACAACGAGAACGAGAAGAATTAAGACAAGAAGAAGAGAATAAAATGAGACGAGAGGAAATTATAAGACAGCAAGAATTGGAATTGCATCGTCTTAAATATGAAACAGCAAAATTTCAGGCACAAAGTGCTGCTGCAAGCCAGAATGATAATGCTCAAAATGGATCTTCATCTAACCAAAATAAGGTCAATTATTACTTCAAGCTACCACCATTCAAATTACACGCTGACGATTTGTCAGCATGGCTTTTACGCTTTAAGGATGTATGCAAAGTCAATAACCTTAACAAAACTGCATGGGCACTCAAACTCAAAGAATTTTTAGATGGTGAACCTGCAAGTGCAGCACAGAATATTGATCCAACATTAGCTACTGACTATGACGCCATTAAGGCTTTATTATTACGTCGTTTCCACTTGGACGAAGAGGCTTGTAGATTGCATTTTAAAAGTATTTTGCCAGAGAATAATAAAGACTTCACAGGGTTTATTGCGAACATACGCAATACCTTTGACAGATGGGTGGAACTAGCAGGTGTCGACAAATCATATGACAAGTTAGTTGATCTGCTGCTAAGGGATAAAGTGTTATCCTCTGCCAGCCCACCGTTCTTCGCCTTTCTGCAAGAACGAAAACCATCTACAATCGAGGAGTTAGAAAAAATTTCAATAAATTACTGCACTGCTCACCCAAATGCAAACATTTCTAACTCTTTGATAAGAGAACCTCTACCTGTGGCTTCTAATATGGCATACAATAACCATGACAAACCGAGAACACATAGCGTAGACAGAAGTAAGTTCAAAGGGAATTACAATGTTAATTTTCAGAAAGGATATAATAATTTCAACAATAAAGGTGATTTAAACAGAGCAAGATCACGGAATAGGAATTATTCACCTCAGTCAAGATACAACAACAGTCAACATAACACAAATTATAATCGATCAAATAACTACAATAATGGGAACAATTGGAATAACAATGATCATACCTCGAGAAATCGAGATCACAGTCATCACAGGGGACATCGGGATAATTCTAATGATTATTCCCGTCATCGGTCTCAGTCACGTAGACCATCACAGTTTGATCACAATGCAGGGGCGGCACTCACAGATGGTACGACCCCTAGTGTTTCTGATAATAATAATCAGTCACAATCTTCGTCTTCATGTTGTGCTGTTAACTTTAATGTTTCAAATAGTTGCCACGATTGTAATGCTGTTTTTCAGAAGGCCAAAGAGACAGTTCTGAATTGTGGACACCTTCATACAGCAGTTGGTCTTTCGGCGAACGACGGCACAGGCACCCTGATGTTCAATAGAGGATTAGTAAATGGTACTGTGGTCTCAGTTTTGAGGGATACTGGTTCAACCACTATCGGAGTCCGACAGTCACTTGTTCACCCCAGTTGTGCTACAGAGGAACATGTCAGGTGTATGACCTTCGGGGGTACTATTGAGTACTACCCCACTGCCATATTATATGTTAGCACACCATTTTTTACAGGTAATGTCAAGGTGTGCATGTTACAGAATCCATCAGCTGATCTTACAGTAGGACGCATCCACGGCAGTAAGGATTGCACTCTTAAAGAAATTAATGAATGGGAGAGAAAAAACTTGCAATCTTTTAGCAATGCTAACGCTGTCGTTGCGATGGCTACACTTCGTGCCAACAAAATGAATACATGTGGCACAGCAGTTTCCAACTTCACTCTTAGTACTATCCCAGAAACTGATGAGGATGATGGATCTATTGTACAACATACTAAGGATACTCCATGTGCTAAGACCAGTTCAGCACAACCAAACAATATGAGAAGATCATTCCGAGGGAGATATACTTTTCCTCAACAGGATACTACTGAAAATTCTGAAAATAAATGTTGGCGACAGAATCAGATTACACCTGATCCTAAGAAAACTGTTGCCGTTGTCAACATTGACAAAAACATTACGAAGAAGAATAATATGGTGAAGAAAAATGGTGGAGTTAGAAGGAACTGGGATAATAAAGTTAACACAACTAATGCTAATGGAAAATTTTTTACTTTGCCCAGCCAAAACATGTCTATGACATGTAGGAAACTTGATACCTTTGGTATGATGATATTTATTTTCATCACCGTTCTCTAAACTTACAATTGGTACCTGATTCTGCGTCACGCAGATAACGGTATACGCTCACACTTGTGTCTTACTTCTTTGATGACTCAGCATTGTCAGTCATCATTTCTTTCTTTAATATTCATCTATCCTAACACAGATTGAGTTACTGATTTTTTCTTCTCGAAAAACATTTTGATTCTTGACATCTTTAAATTTGTACACATATTTCCTGTCTTATTTGTTTTTACCATGCCTACAAGAGACAGTAACGTGGTTATTTATTTTAACTATGCTCAGCCCAATGCAGCATACGTTCATTTATCATATATCACGGATGTCTTATCATCTTTGTTAAAGAAGAACATGCTGTTGAGGATAAATTGGACGGACGAATGTGATAAAACTTTTCGCAGAATTTTGAAAACTTTTTCATGCCCACCAGTTTTAAAATTACCAGATGCTTCTAAAAAGTTTGTCCTTCGTACAGATGCGAGTAATTACGGACTCGGAGCTTGTCTACTCCAATATCACGATGATATCCTTCATCCTGTGTTATACATATCACGCAAGCTAAAAACTCCTGAATCGAAATATTCGACGGTCAAAAGTCTGTTGCGTCATTACGTCGTTCAAACCATAAAAGCCCAAAGCTTGTACGCTTTGCAATTGCGCTACAACCCTATGATTTCGAAATAGAATCTATACCAGGAATTGAGAATATAATAGCCGATACTTTATCCAGACATCCTACGGATTCTGAATGATTATTATTATTTCAAGAAAAACTTACAGACTAATCAAGAATTACATCTGAAATGAACTGTATTACTGTGATGTAAAAATATACAATACTTTATATGGACTTCCTACTTCTATGAAGAAATTTCGAAAAAAACTATTGATATCAAAGTTCTACAGATCGGTTGAAAATTTGGACTTTGCGAATTACTCATTTATTCTTCAAATCTATTGCAAAGTAGTAAAAAGGAAAAATTTCTGATAAAGAATGGACAGATACTGTGATGATACATAAAGTGAAATGACTGATTCAAATAACTTTCAAAATTTCAATAAATGAATTAACGACGGTTGGATCATCATATCAGAATTGGATAATATGAACTTTGTTTCCTAAAGAACTTTCATACAACTCAAGGGGATGTAACGACGATTGGATCTTCATATCCGATATTGTTAATTTTAATAGTTATTACATTAATATGGAATAAAATAAAGCTGAAGTGTGATGAAATTAAAAAAAAAAATATGCAAAGAAAAGATGAAACAAAAAAATATCACACCAATTAAACATTTTAAATAGTTTAATTATTAAGGTGATAGATATTAGATGATGATATTTCATAGGTATACTTAAAATGTATGATTTTTGTCTTTTCTTTTCTTTCTGATTGCGTCAATTTAATTAGTTATTATCTAATCGATACTCATACTTAATTTAAACACACATTACTAATTTAGTGTATACTTTATATTTAGTTTTAATTGTCCGTACTTTCTCAATTTTTATTTTTATTTCGGATACTACTTCTCATTCTCTTTAATTAGATATTAATTAGTTAATACCATACGTACATATTATAATTAATTATTTTAATTTTAATTAGTTACAATAATTTTAATAACAACTCACATTAGTAGTTAGTCAATACATACATCAAATTAATTAGTTAATTGATTAATGACAGTGACATTTCTTTATTTAATATAAGTTATATGTATGATATGACGTTTATTTTATTATAAGATATTACTGACATGACCACGACACTGTTCCAGATAGAACATCGTAGGCCATACGTCGGGTTTTGTTAAATTTTTGATAATTTGATTAAGATAGTTCCAGAAAAGAAAAAAAAAATGTATCTAATAGATTTTCTTTCCCCGTCGGACATGAAATCTGTTACGGTGTTATTTTTAATGACGGAGTCTGCTGGGGGTCGGCAGTGCACAATTTTGGAGGTCAATAGTATTAATAGAATATGTTGATATTTTACGGACTACTGAACGCGAAATACATGCTAAAATTATGACGTGTTCGTGTTGGGAAAGTCATGCTTAGCGACTTGGTTACGTTACTCTCTTTTATGCTGTCCGTCGAGCAGGGAAGTCGTGTCTTGTATTCCTTCCATGGAGAGGCTTTAGTATATAGACATATGTAAGAATTCAATTGAGAACTCAGGGTCAGTTCGGATAATAATATGAAGTATGAGATTTATTAAGTAAACTAAATTATGGAAGGAGAATCTAATTATGATTCACTTTGTAGCTGTCGAGAACTCATGCGCTCATTTCTGGCTGTCTGATTACAGCAGCGCATGTACATAGCCATGATGTTCATCTGACATATCATTTTGACACGGACGGATACTTACTTGTATTACTGGGGATTTCTTATTATTAATGAACTGTATATGAATACTATGCAATGTTGGATGTTATCTATGTGAAAACGCCAATATATGTGGACTCGAACTAAAGGCTTGATAACTTCATTACGTTACGGGTTTGGTTCCGCAGCTGTTCAATGTTTATATTTATCAGCACGATAAACTCTTCACAAGAAGAATCAATTATGGTACATTATGCAAAAATCAGAATTCGAAGGGACTTCTTATATGGTCAGAGCTAACCAATAAAATAACTAACATTAAACAAGTCAAAAGACTGATTGTAATATTCAACCAATAATATTAACCGAATGAACCACCCGTTTCAATTGTATAATTGTGGTGTTGGTGAATCTCCCTCTCAGTCTGCTCTTATCAGTCTGTTGTTAATTGGTTTCCATTCCAGTAAAGACCTTTCCATTCCTTTCTTCAGGATAATGGCTACACCTTCATTGTGCTGACCATCCTCTCTACCAGAATAAAGCACTGTTTCCCCTGTAGCTGTTTTTATTCTCCCCATCCCTGTCCATCTGCTCTCGCTTATTCCCAGGATATGTAATTTGTAATTCCTAATCTCTGTGGTGATTTGTCTCAGCTTTCCTGCCTCATTACTAGTTCTGACGATCCAAAAACCAATTCTGGTTTCATGTTTTGTGGTCAGGGCATCCGTTTTCATTCCAATGGCTTCTTTTCAGCTTTCACCACTGTCAGTCATACAAGCATAAGACTCCGGATGTCCGTCCTGCATCAAAGTTTTTTTCATTTGTTACCGTTTCCGTAACATGTGCGAGTTTTGTTTACATAGACAGGGGTGCCAGCTTTGTGCTAAAACCCCAAACCTGGAGGACTAGGGTACCAGCTTTTGTCTGACCCCTACCCACGCAGACCAGTCCAGCTTGGTTGAACCTACCAGGAGTAAATCTCCCACTGGCATAGCTCTGGTTATTGTCAGGGTGTTACGTGCAATCTTTGATATCTTTACAATATGATACATTTGTATGTTTGTTATGTTCGCAAATATTTTGTAAGAAAAATATTTACTTTTTAGTGCTTAAGGAAAAGTCATTATTGAGTTACTTCCCTTTGAAAGGAGTTCCGCCACTCCGCGGACGAATCTAGTTCTACTACGATTTATTCTTTGCTTGGGTAGGAATAGATTGTTCTTGCTTCAGTATATTATGTTTATGGCCTGAATTCATATGTATTACATATTATTAGTGCAAGTAGATTCAGTCCTATATTGTATATTTTGTATGGGTAGGCAGGACTATATTCTTTATACCGCACTAGCGGAAGTATTGGTTGTCTTAACGAGTCGTGAGGAGTTCCGATATTGCCGGCCTAATGGCTGGTCACGTATTTCCTAAGGGCTGGTCTTTTCTAGAGTGAAATATGATTTATGAAGTGATTTCTTCAGTAGGAGATTGTGTCTCTACAAGATTATAGTGTCAGAGACTCTCCTCATGTACTGTATTATGTTGGATTCGGGACTCCAGTTAAATCCAGACCCTTTTGACGATCTCCTTATGGTTAGACCTAGATGAAGCAACGTATTTTCGTGCATCGTTGGTCGTTTAACTAGATTTTGTTGTAGATGACAGGTTTCCATCAGCGCTTATGTCTTCATGGAAGTAACCTTCTGACAAAGGGACTGTATGGTAAACTCTAGAAAGTTATACTTATTCAAGTTTTGAATCAACTTTGGCTGATGATTATTCTTCTGCTGGGCGAGTGAGCTGAAGCTCAGGGAAGGAGTCCATCTTTTGTATTCCTGTCATCATTTTTTGATCACTGTCCAGAGAACGGGTCGTGTGTATTCTTTACTATTCGGACAGTTGACATGGAGATCTCATTTATATGAAAAAAACCCCTTATCGTGGTTTTCACAGTATGATATAAACATTGAATATAAGCAACCTAAGAACTTAGCAAGGGATAGAAGGTTCGTCCATCGAACTCTTCATTTGTTTACCGATCCGCCTTTACTGACGCGTTTAGTCAGATAGGGGATGCGGCCATAATGTACTAGAACATTGAATGCTGTTTTGTACCACCCATTATATTTGAATATTCCATGACATGGGATATACTATTCATGCCTGAAGACTGATGTGTCAACATGTACTTGTGATCTATGCGTTCTGTCCCAGTATGTACGTCTGAATAAACTGTATGAAAAGTTTCCAGCAGTCTGCATTGGTGACTTATAGCCATGAGTGAATGAGTGATTTACATTGGTCAAGATACGAACAGTCCATCATTCGCGTTAATAACACTCTACACTTTCACTCCATATTGACACCATCCTGCGTCGGTTGAATTGACCAAGTTAAGGGCCAGCTCCTCCTGGAGCCTCAGAAGGGAACCGCTTCTTACGATTGCCTTTGCCTTCCCTAACTCAGGACTAGAGTGAGTTACCCATTTACAGCACCGCTGGGTAGTCTGGAGCATGCCCGGTATCGACACTTCCTTTACCACATATCTACTCATACACATGCTACAGTAACATGCAACAGTGGTAGGCCAGTTTCCTGGGTCCAGCTTTCGCAGTCTTGATGATTGAAGTCACCAAGTATTACAAGAACGTGTATTTTGGCAAAATGTGACACATCAACACCGGTAGGAACTATACAGTCGATGTCAGCTTGACCTGTTCTGACAAGTGAAATAAATCTGGGTCAATGTTTGTTGACATTTTTTACAGTACAGAGCTGAAAATTTTGAGGAACATAAACTGTTCGGTTGTTACAGTGTGTGATTACCTTGCTAAGGAAGAACATAGGTGTTGTTATTTCATCGGTGGATCTTTGCATGCTCAAAAAAAAAAGAAATTGGAACAATGTAATAAGATAATTTAAAATTTATTAAAAGTGCCAGTTTATTGTGATTAAAAGCTGTGCCATTAAAGTGAAAGCTGAGCATACTTTGCAACACATTCTATCCACAACACATATATTATATATGCATTTATGCTATTTATGTTTATATGTATATTATTTGTGTGTATATGTCGCGGGCCTGGTTGGGAGGAGACTAATATAAGATTTCCCAAGTGACATAGGGCTTATATTAGCGTTCTATAGGGAGCGATTTCCTTAATTGGAAATTTGCTTGCAACATCTCGTTGCTATTTGTGTTAGCTGTGACGACCTGTACCATCATTGTTTTTGTAATATTTTCTCTGTTCTTTAGTTTTGTTCGATTTGTTTGTATTTGTAGGTCTTCCCTTTCCTTTTATTTAGTTGTATACACAATTTTTAATTATACACTGTGACGTCATTTGTGTTGTTATTCCTTTGCAGATTCAATGATTATTTTCATTGATTTCCCTATTTGATTTATTTGATTTCTGCAAACGTTTTCATATTGTTAGTCTTATTTGTGCTTTATGTATGTTGTTGGTTGACATATGTTTTATATAGGTATATTTCATAAGACACAATTGCCTGTGCACTGCACTTGGATTATGGTATAAACCAGTACCTGATTATTATTACTATTATACAAGACCTTATTAAGGCTTGTGACCCACTGAGATTGGGATAGTGTACTGATTAATCAAGTCATTAAGAACTTGTGGTATTATTATTATTGCAGGTAATTAGTATTATTGTCAAACATCATGGCTACATTAGAATACTTCATTATACAAGGGAAATCCCTTGATAAGACTGGTGTGGAATTGGAACAATTTGCAATTGCCCAATATGACAAAGCATTAGCTGCAGAGGAAAGAAAAACTGCTGCTGCAGAACAAAAAAGACTAGAAATAGAAGCTGCTGCAGAACAAAAAAGACTAGACAGAGAAGCTGCTGCTGAGGAAAAAAAATTACAAAGAGAAGCTGAACAAAAAAAATTAGAAGCTACAGCTGCTGCTGAACTAAAGAAATTGCAGATACAGACTGAGGAAAAAAGATTCCAGATGGAAATGGAAAAAGAAAAAAGAAAAGACGAAGCTCTAGCTGAAGAAAAAAAAGCAATAAGAGAACATGAGTTTGAGTTAGAGAAATTGAGATTGACAAGTATAAGTAATGTTAATCAGGCATCTAGTGGTAATGGTAAACCTTCTACTTACAAGGTTAAGGTTCCACCGTTCAATCAGTCCAGTGACGATATCACATTCTGGCTGGATAGATTTGAACGTTCTTGTCGTACACATAATGTGGATAAATCACAATATGCTAACCAATTAGCAGAAAACTTGAAAGGTGAATCTCTGACTAGATTATGCCTTGTAGAAGAAGCAGATAAGGATAATTATGATGTCATTAGGGCAGCTTTGATAAAAAAATACCAACTAAGTGAGGAAGGCTATCGCCTTTTGTTTAAGACGATGGTGCCTGAGACAGGTGTAGAATTCTTAGAATTCATTGCAAAGGCACGTCTCACAATTGATCGCTGGATTGAGCTTTCCAAAACAGAAAAAACTTATGAAGGTCTTATGGATTTGTTGCTCAGAGATAAGATTATGTCATGTGTTAACAAACCATTCCTTGAATTTATACATGAACGTAAACCTAAATCATTAAAGGAAATGGAAGAATATTGTTCCCAATATGTCACTGCACACCCCGACGTGACTTTTGGCAACACTAAGATTAAGGAGAGTATGCCAGTTGCTTCAGCAACACCATACAATCCGAATTATTCACACAGATTTCAAGGACCTCAAAACAGATTTGATAAAAAAGGTAACCATAATAGTTATCAAAACCAAGGTAACCAATCATTTCAGGGTTCTTCTTCAAAGAACTGAAGACGAGCTGATAGCTCTCGACACAGGGGTGGTCATAATTATAGGAATTTCCGTAGAGGAAGTAATTATAGAAACTATCCGAGTTATCCGTCTTGGAGTCAACAAGATCATAATTACAGAGATACTCATTATAATGAATATGATAATGGTAACCAAGAGAACTATGACTCAAACCCAAATAGGGGTTACAATAGAGGTAACAATAACTACAGAGGTAATAATAACCGAGGTAGATCTCAAAACAGAAGACATAAACAACGTTTTCAGGCAAACTCTGCACAACAAGAGTCTCATGAAGCCTATAAACAGAGTAAAGATAATAATGACGCTAGTAATATGGCATGTTCCGCTTTTGATTTTGGGAGAGCATCTCAGTGCCCCCAATGCAAAACATTATTTGAGCCAACCACAGTGTCTACTTTAAGCTGCGGCCATCCTCTTCCTGCTCTTCCTGCGTCAGTCGCGCATGATGGAAGAGGTTCTCTTGTCCTACATAAGGGTTTAGTGAATAACAATCCAGTCTCCGTTCTATTTGATTCTGGATGCACCACAATTGGTGTTAGGCAGTCACTCGTAGATCCTTCCCGTGCCACTGGACAAGTAGTCAAATGTGTAACATTTGGCGGCACATTAGAGAAATACTCTACTGCTATCATTAGGATTGCTACTCCTTTCTTTACAGGAGATGTACACGCATGTCTTCTTCCGAATCCGATCGCTGACCTTATCATCGGTCGCATTCATGGAGTCAAAGAATGCACTCCGCAACAAATTCCGCGTGGGAAAAGCAAAACATGCAGATTGCTAACGCTGTAGTCACTAGAGCTCAGGCTCTTAATATGCCTCAAACTTCATCTACTGAAGATAATGAAGTGCATAACCAAGATGATCCCTTGGTAATTTCTCGTGACTCGTTTATAAAACAGCAAGAAGATGATCCCACTCTGAAGAAATTTTTCATTCTTGCAACGAAAGGTGATCCGAATAAAGACACAAGTCGTAAATCGTGGATTACAAAGAAGAATGGCGTACTTGTACGTATGGTTCAAGACTCCATTACGTCAAGTCATTCTCAAATCCTGGTTCCCAAGAATTTGAGAGTTAAAATTTTGCAGCACGCTCACGACTCTCAGTGTGCTGGACACATGGGTTTTTCCCGTACTAAGTCAAGAGTTCTTGCGGCTTTCTTTTGGCCATTGGTAAACAATGACATACGGATTTATTGTCGATCTTGTAAAGTATGTCAGGAAGTTAAATCCAAAGGTCCACGCCATGCTGCGCCTATTCAGGCTGCAGACATTCCTATTCGGCCGTTTCAAAAAATGGCCATAGACATAATTGGTCCATTTAAGATCAAGTCCGCCAGAGGACATCAGTTTATCTTGACATGTGTTGATATGTGCACACGTTGGCCAGAGGCTATTCCTCTGAAGAGCATTACTACTGCTGATATTGCAGATGCTCTTTGGCTTATATTCTCTCGTCTGGGTTCCCCGGAGAAATATTATCAGACCATGGCACCCAACTAATATCAGATACCATGTCTCAAGTAATGTCTACTCTACAGATAGATAGATCGCTAAGTAGTATCTACCATCCAATGTCTAATGGGATGGTCGAACGCCTTAATAGAACACTTAAAAACTTACTAGGGAAGATAACTGAGGATCATCCTCAAGACTGGGACAGAGTTTTACCTGCGGCCCTCTTTGCTTACAGAGAGGTTCCCAATGAACATACAGGATTTTCTCCCTTTGAACTTGTCTTCGGCGCGCGACCGCGCGGCCCTATGTCGTTGCTTCATGATCTCATAATAGCTGACAATATTGACGATGACACAAAGTCATCCTACGAATATGTCATCGCATTGAGACAAAAGATTATCGAAGCATGCAAATTAGCAACTTCTTCTTCTGAATTTGCGAAACAGAAGGCAAGGCAATTTGCCAATAAGAAGAGATGCTTACGACAACTTTGTCCTGGTGACAAAACATTTGTATTACTACCTTGTAGGGAAAACAGATTACTTATTTCTTGGAAAGGTCCGTACGATATAATATCGAAAATCTCCGATGTCGACTATATTGTCGATATTGATGGGAAGCATAAAACCTTCCACATCAATATGCTTACTGAATTCCATGAACGTCCGGATTATTTACAACCCATTTTTCAAGCAACGGACGATTCTCCAGTACAACATGGTCATTACTCATCACTGTCCGTGATACAGGATGACGAAACGAGTTTTTCAGATGTAAATCTGCCTCTTCCAATGATCCCACTTCATTCTAGTGAATCATGGAAGAACGTTACTGTTTCTCCTGATTTGTCTCTAGGAGAACAGCGACAAGTTTCAACTATGTTGCAAACATTTCAGGATGTACTCACTGACATCCCTGGACAAACGAATGTCATTCAACATGACATTGTTCTAACTGACCATACTCCTATTAGGGTTAGACCTTATCCTATCCCTATACATTTTCAAGCACAGGTCGAGAAAGAGTTGGATGAGATGATAGATTTGAAAATAATCGAACCATCCACCTCTGCATATTCTTCGCCGATGTTTATTGTTCGAAAAAAGACAATAACATACGTCTTTGCGTGGACTATCGCAAATTGAATCAAGTAACGAAGTTCGATGCTGAACCTATGCCTTTATTGGAAGAGCTACTTACTCGACTCTCCAAATCTCATTTTTTCACTAAACTTGACTTGTCTAAAGGATATTGGCAAGTACCTTTATCTGAACGCGCCAAACCTCTCACGGCTTTTTCAACACCTAGAGGTTTGTTCCAATGGAATTTTATGCCTTTCGGTCTTATGAACGCACCAGCTACATTCGTACGCATGATGCGCCGAATCCTATCTTATCGGTCAGATGTCATTGCATATCTAGACGACATCTGTCTTTTCAGCGATACTTGGGAAGATCACTATTCAGGGTTAGATGAATTGCTGTCTACTCTGCGCGAGCACAACCTGACAGCGAAACCCTCTAAAGCATATATTGGTTTTAGCGAAATTTCTTTCCTAGGCCACCGAGTTGGTCATGGTTTCCTAAAGACAGAGGACCATAATACTAGTAAGATACTTAACATCTCTATCCCTAAGACTAAAAAAACAGGTGAGAAGTCTGTTAGGTCTTATTCAATTTTATAGCAGATTCATTCAGAATCTATCCTCTATCATGGCACCTCTTTCTACACTTCTAAAGAAAGGTTCGCCTAATATGGTCCACTGGTCTCAGGAATGCCAATCCTCTTTGGATAAAATTAAAACATTGTTTTCAACACCACCTATTTTAGTATTACCTACTAAAGATAAGACATTCGTTCTTCGTAGTGACGCTTCATCCACTGGGATTGGAGCGGCACTAATGCAAGAGTACTCTGGAACTCTGCATCCTGTAATGTATATTTCAGAAAACTTAATGCGGCAGAAAGGAATTATTCGGTTTTAGACCGTGAGCTATTAGCTATGGTTTGGTCAATTCTCAAACTACAAAGATTCCTTCTAGGCGCACATTTCATAGTAGAAACCGACCAAAAAGCTCTTACTGCTATACAGAGTAAGAATTTGAAGAGCTCGAGGTCTACTCGATATGCAATTGCTCTTCAACCTTTTCATTTCTCTGTGCGAGCTATTCGTGGATCAGATAATGTGATGGCAGACATTCTGTCAAGATGCCCACATGATTCCACATAACTATTAGGTCTTGGACTTCTTGATATGTCTAGGTCTATAATAGTTCCTTTTTTCTATATCAAGATAGATACACACTTGTAATTTAATAATATAATGATTGTATCACTACTTAGCGGTTCATTGATGTTTACTCACCGCTGTTCTTTAATGATTTTTCTTCATAAATCATAAATTTAGGACATCTAATACGAAATTTGGTATGTAATTTTTTATGCATTGTATAATTGCCATAATTGCATTATACGTGGATCACACCTTCCTGGAAACATTTATTCGTAGAGAAACAATTTCTCTCAGATCATGAGATATATTCTCACCAGTCGCTTCATAAGTCGACTTAGCCTCATATTAGGCGTTATATTTATTCCCGATATTTTCATCTGCGCATTATTCATGCGTTGTGAGCCTATTGTACGTTGCTCCTAGATGTATTTCAAAAAAAAAATGTTCCATTTTTTTTTCCCGGGAGGTGTGGTAAGACTGTTACGTGCAATCTTTGATATCTTAACAATATGATACATTTGTATGTTTGTTATGTTCGCAAATATTTTGTAAGAAAAATATTTACTTTTTAGTGCTTAAGGAAAAGTCATTATTGAGTTACTTCCCTTTGAAAGGAGTTCCGCCACTCCGCGGACGAATCTAGTTCTACTACGATTTATTCTTTGCTTGGGTAGGAATAGATTGTTCTTGCTTCAGTATATTATGTTTATGGCCTGAATTCATATGTATTACATATTATTAGTGCAAGTAGATTCAGTCCTATATTGTATATTTTGTATGGGTTGGCAGGACTATATTCTTTATACCGCACTAGCGGAAGTATTGGTTGTCTTAACGAGTCGTGAGGAGTTCCGATATTGCCGGCCTAATGGCTGGTCACGTATTTCCTAAGGGCTGGTCTTTTCTAGAGTGAAATATGATTTATGAAGTGATTTCTTCAGTAGGAGATTGTGTCTCTACAAGATTATAGTGTCAGAGACCCTCCTCATGTACTGTATTATGTTGGATTCGGACTCCAGGTAAATCCAGACCCTTTTGACGATCTCCTTATGGTTAGACCTAGATGAAGCAACGTATTTTCGTGCATCGTTGGTCGTTTAACTAGATGTTGTTGTAGATGACAGGTTCCATCAGCGCTTATGTCTTCATGAAGTAACCTTCTGACAAAGGGACTGTATGGTAACTCTAGAAAGTTATACTTATTCAAGTTTTGAATCAACTTTGGCTGATGATTATTCTTCTGCTGGGCGAGTGAGCTGAAGCTCAGGGAAGGAGTCCATCTTTGTATTCCTGTCATCATTTTTTGATCACTGTCCAGAGAACGGGTCGTGTATCTTACTATTCGGACAGTGACATGGAGATCTCATTTATATGAAAAAACCCCTTATCGTGGTTTCACAGTATGATATAAACATTGAATATAAGCAACCTAAGAACTTAGCAAGGGATAGAAGGTTCGTCCATCGAACTCTTCATTTGTTTACCGATCCGCCTTTACTGACGCGTTTAGTCAGATAGGGGATGCGGCCATAATGTACTAGAACATTGAATGCTGTTTTGTACCACCCATTATATTTGAATATTCCATGACATGGGATATACTATTCATGCCTGAAGACTGATGTGTCAACATGTACTTGTGATCTATGCGTTCTGTCCCAGTATGTACGTCTGAATAAACTGTATGAAAAGTTTCCAGCAGTCTGCATTGGTGACTTATAGCCATGAGTGAATGAGTGATTTACATTGGTCAAGATACGAACAGTCCATCATTCGCGTTAATAACACTCTACACTTTCACTCCATATTGACACCATCCTGCGTCGGTTGAATTAACCAAGTTAAGGGCCTGCTCCTCCTGGAGCCTCAGAAGGGAACCGCTTCTTACGATTGCCTTTGCCTTCCCTAACTCAGGACTAGAGTGAGTTACCCATTTACAGCACCGCTGGGTAGTCTGGAGCATGCCCGGTATCGACACTTCCTTTACCACATATCTACTCATACACATGCTACAGTAATATGTAACACAGGGTACACAAGCTGCCATACCGCTACAAGGTATAGGTACCATTTATGGCAGATCCCTGACTCACTCCCGTTTTAATTCTAAACGGTTCTGTAAGTTGTCCTTCATGAAGAACTCTGCATGTCATGTTTTCATAGGTCTTCTTTATTAAGTTAATGATCTTCATGGGAACTCCATAATGCCTCATCAATTTCCAAAACGATTCTCTGTCTACACTGTCAAATGCCTTTTCATAGTCCACGAATCCGATGTATAGCGGTGAATTCCATTCCAGACTTTGTTCAACTATTATTCTCTATGTAGCTATCTGGTCTGTACAGGATCTGTTTTGTGCCCTGCTTTTTCATCTTCAGTTGTCTGTCTATGGACACTTTTAATCTCTCCAGGATGATTCTGTTTAATATTTTCCCTGTCCCTGATAGTAACATTATTCCTCTGTAATCTGTGCACTCTTATAAATCTCCCTTCTTAGGCAACATAACCTTCCTTCCATTCTGCTAGTATTTCTTCTCTCTCCCAGACTTTGCCAAGTAGTTTGTATATCTCTTTTCAGAGGTATCAATATCTGTTTTAATGGCCTCCTACTGGAATGCAATCTGAGACAGACCAGCTGCTTTTCCATCTTTCAGAAGCTTTATGGCTTTGCATGTTGTCTCTAGAGTTCGTTCCAGAGGTCTAGCTATCTTCTGCTGGCTGGATTCTTGCTAGGGATTAGTTGGAGATGGTCTAAATAGAAGTTCCTCAAAATGTTCTGAAGAATCTTTCATTTGTTCTTGTAAATTACTAAGCAGTTTTTCCACTTAGTTTTATGACTTGCTCTGGCCATTTGCTTGCTTATATTTCATAAATTGTTAGCTTCTTTGTAATTTTTACATATCAGTCAGATAACTCATTTGGTGCAGCTTCCGCAAAGGGCTTTGTACATCATAATATAATATATTATTCTTAAAATAATTTCTGTTGTTATCCATGCTCAGATAACTCTCGAGTCAATCTCCATAATGGACTGTGCATCACATGTTTCATTCTATATATTTTTATTTATCTTGTTGCCAGTGGTCTTCCTATGGCCTGGTTCCATTCTAGTCCCGGTCTGTTCAGAGTATTGTATAACGTTGGATCCTCCCATTGACCCTGGGTCTCCTGGATTTCTGATTTCTTAGATCTTCCCAGTTTCATTATACTTTGTCTATAGCCATATACTGTTCTAAATCTCTCTTTTAAATTTTCTCTTTTAGCCAACAGAAGATGGTGGTCTGATATACATATATCCTATACATACTTTCACATCATGCAATATGACCTAAAACTTCTTATTATGCATATGTGATCAATCTATATTCTCAGTTCACTGTCTCTGGTGATATCCATGTTGCTTTATGTATTCTTTTATGTGGAAATATGCTTCCTTCTATAGCTAGTTGTTTTGAAGCACAGAAGTTTGCTAATAGTTCCCCATTCTCGTTCATCATACCTAATCCATGCTTTCCCATGATTTGTTCAAAGCCAGTGTTGTCTGTTCCTATTTTCGCATTTAGGTCCCCCATCAAAATTGTGATGTCCTTTCTTTTCTTATTGTCCAAGACACTTTGTAAAAAGTTAAAGGATCCCGTTACACGCCCATTGATGCATATTGGGAATATGGTGTATAGCCCACATTTTCTTGACCGTTGGCACACTAGGGTTGATGTGGTCAGCATCACGCCGGCCACCTTAACCTTCCCAGAGTTGCTCTGGTACCCATTTGGGGCTGGGTTGACCCGGAGCCATTTGTGGCCTAAAAAATCCCACCTCATCTGGGGATCGAACCATAGACCACTGCGCTAGGAAGCCAGTGCACAAACCACTATGCTACCGCGGCTCCCCAGACACTTTGTAGTCTGGTGTAAAAGTTTTCTTTCACAGATTCTTCTTTGTCATTTGTTGGGGCATAACACTGAATGATGTTTATATTTACTTTCTTTTTGGCTGATTTAAACCTTGCTGTTATTATTCGGGGTCCCATTGCTTCCCATTCTATAAGTGCCTTCTGTGCTTCCTTGGACAGCATTAGAGCCACTTCTTCACTGTGGTGGGCTCTTTCCTCCTCATGTCCTGAGGACAACACCATTTCTCCTGTGATCAATCTCCTCTTCTCTATGCCTTTCCACCATGTCTCGCAGAAACCCAGGATATCTATCCTGTAATTTGTAATTTCTGCTGCTACCTGTGCAGTTTTCCCTTGTTCACACAGAGTGCGAATATTCCAGGTGCCAATCCTGGAGATTTTCCTAGACGAAAAAAGTTTCGTCGGCAACCCATACTCCTTTTGGCTTTCTCTAGGTTGCTTCGTGCGCCTCGTTTCGAGAGGACCTTCTTCTGTCTTGGGCGGCTGAGTTGATTTATATTCTTTATTTGACTTGTCCATGTTTGTTGAAGTTTTTGTGGTAAAAAGTTTTTACAGGATGGGGTAACCAGCCCTATGCCCAACCCTCCTTAGTCACTTTTTAACGACATGCCTGGTAGGGTACAGTGTTACTATTCTTTGCTCCCTTTCGGGCCTCGGTAACACATGGGTGGGACTATTTGGAGGGAAGAAATTTGGAAATAAATTGTTATTACTCATTTCTGACATCCAAGGGCAGTAATCAAACAATAAAAATATTAATGAATATATGCGATTAGCAACCACATAAAAAATATATATTTTTCGACACCATTTAAAGTTATTAAATGTATACTATTAGTTTCATAGGGACTGAAGACTCAGCAAGAGAGATAAATGCAGTCAGTGACCCACAGCTTGACCTTGCGTCAGGGTCAGTGAACCAGAGCTGACCAAAACCCCACTCCACCTCCAAGTGGTGGTCCTGGAAACAGGCTGCATCATTGCAGTCTAGCTGAGTGAGTAGGGATCGAAGAGGGAAGGCAAACCAAGTCCCAGAAAATGCTGTGCAGAAGTCGGATGTGTCGGGCCAAAAGGTGCTGTAAACGGTGACACAGTGCAACCAACATCGTTTTCAGGATGAACGAGGAAACGAATGAACTTTATTTTCAAAGGGTTGAGAATTTGGCACGCAGGCCCGTCTGACGTTCTGCCCTTCCTTTTTCTCGTCTTTTATACTGATTTCATTTATTCTCACATGCATTTTACCCATCAATGTAAAGTAATTCAACGTTGTAAAGGTAAAATAATAGCATACTCACATTCACAATATCTAATTATAAACATGAAATAAAATATGTTGAAAAGTACAAACACTATCATTAAACCTACATTCGATATTATATCATTTGTTCAGAAAAATAATCACATTAGGGGGGCAGATAATCAGAACTCATAAAGTATTCAAAAAGTCTACGATTGTATGAACAGGGTGTAGCCGCCATATTATTCGTAAATGTGAAGGTGCATGGCAAGACTTCTATCCATATCGTGCTGAACAAATTACGCGAATATAATTGAACAGAGGGTGATCAGTTCAAAATGTAGTCGTACCAGTGGCATGGTCAATCAAGGCTTGTGCCAACTAAAGAATATACGGCAACTCCGGTTCAAAGTTAATACAATGTTTATTCACCGACGACTTTGGACGAGACGAGACATGGTACATTGGTTTTGACAGTTCATAATTACATGATGCAGGTACAGCATCTTTCTTTCAATAATCCAATTAAACAGACTCCAGATAAACTCCATTCATTAATTTATAGTTGAGTATCGGCATACATAATGTACACAAAAAGTCATGAGGTAGTTAATCACAAGGTTATACTGAGGACGGTTGACCTTTCCCAAGGACAGGAGATTCTCATTATGCTTCGTAGCATCTAAGATTACAATCTTGATTATGTTCTCTTATAAATGTCCTCATTAAACTAATCATAGTAGAACGTCTGGACAGGTTTCTACTGGAGATATCCTTGACATATAAAGTTACTTAAGTATTATTATTTGAATCACCTCTTCGATTAGCGGTGACTGACACGACGGCTTCCCAATAATATATTTACAACGAAAATCCACGTTATATGCCAACAATCCTTTTGTTAGGCATATACCGTATATACATATAATGATACATATTCAGTTGTGAATCCATTTCGGTACAGGCTGGTTGCCTATCGCGACTAGATACTCACGAACTCGAAGAACAAACAGTATTATAATAATAATTATACTTTCGCTCTTTTCAGCGACTCGACACTTACGTGGGTGACCACCGGCTACGTCTGCTAATCCACAGGGCCGGGTCGAAACATAATAACTTTAACCCAATACACGGATTTAAAATCCACAGATCATAGGACTGATCTTGGGTTACCAGCTTGTACAACCAAGCTATGACGTCGACTGCCTTTTGTTTGACAACAAGCGCGTTAATTTAAAAATCCCCAAAAATGTGCGTTCTCGTGCACAATAAATTTAATATACCAAACGTATTACTAATATCTCATTTGGTGCGTACACTTTTAACAAAGACAGGACCTGAGACTGTCTATTTTGTTAAAGTCTGTTAGGACTTAAAAAGGGACGCAACACAGGGACTGAGGTTGTTATGTTTTAGATAATGCGGAAGATAGTTCCAAAGATGAGCAGCAGAGTAAGCTAAGCTTTTCTTGAATAAGTCAAGCCTAGGCTTGGGCACTTGTATTTTGTTAAGGCGTTGACTGTGTCTTTCAATGTATTTGAACATTGGCCACAGATATGCTGGAGCATTCTGTGACAGGATTTTGTGAACAGATTGAGCTTTGTTGAACAGAAAGCACTTTCTTAGAGTCAGTATTTTGAGATCTTTATATAGATCTACACACTGTGTTTAGCAGTTGTCAGAAACTAGATGCACTGCACGCTTTTGTACACAGGAGAAAAACCTTAATGGAGAAGAAGGAAGAAGAGAAAGTTTCATAGTACGCATTACACCATGAACAATTAACATATCAGACAGACACAAATACTTTTTAAAATAATCTTAAAGTTGCATAACTTTTAAATCATGCATAATATGACGCTACAAAACATACAGAATTAAAATTTGTTGTGCATGCCATAATTATCTGATGTTTTTATTATTATTGTTTCATTCAATGAATTTCAGTTGACCATTCCTGTAGCCAGCAATCCCGCCTATACTCTAGTGTTGACATTCCAGATTTGAAAATAATGAACAGTTTCATAAAGAGTGAACCAGTGGAAAATGCTGCATTCAATCAAGTGTTGCCAGAATTCACAGAAAAAATTGTGAGTGAAATGAAAGATGATGTAAGTACGGTAGCTGCAACACTAAATGCAGACAATAACATTGAATCAAGATTAAAAGAGGTACAATCACTGAATGTCACAGACTCTGAGATAATGACTGTAGACATGAATCTGACTCCTGAGATTTATACTGCAGTCTTACAAAACGAAAACTGCAGCAGGAAATCAACAATAGTCTATGATGATTGTACTCTCAACAGTGGAAGTAGAGAAGATTTTAAATTGTGTGGCAGTGTACAATCAGATGAAATAATAATAATAGGTACAAAAGAGACACTTTTCAGCTGTCATGTTTGTGGAGTACAGGCCTGCAAGAAAGGTGACCATAATGAACATAAACTTTCACATATGAGAGAAAAGTGTTATATAAGTAATGTTGGTAATGTAGAATTAGCTACAAAATCCAGTCTATCTCAACAAGAAAGAATACAAAAAGCACAGAAGCATTCTAAATATGATCTTATTGGTATGGGGGCTGCTCATTTTGGTTATCTAAAGGCACATGTAATGCAGCATAAAGAAGAACTACCTAACAAGTGTGATGGTCTTAGTAGGTTTTCTAGAACTGATTATCCAAAGAAACCCATAATGCAGCATAATAGTGAGACATATTACAAATATGATGTCAGTGGAGCAGAATTTTGTCCAAGTGATCACAAGGTGACAAATACAGGAGAATCTTACATGTGTGATGAACTTACAGGACAAAAACTTTATTCAAAATGGCAGAATTTTCTCATAGTGGTGCTTTAATTAGTCACAAAATGGCACACACAGGAGAGAAACCTTATAAGTGTGATGTTTGTGGAGCAGAATTTTCTCAAAATGATAATTTAAAGAGTCACAACAGGACACACACAGGAGAGAAACCTTATAAGTGTGATGTTTGTGGAGTAGAATTTTCTGAGAATGCAGTTTTAAATAAACACAAAAGGACACACACAAGAGAGAAACCTTATAAGTGTGATGTTTGTGGAGCAGAATTTTCTCATAGTGGTGATTTAAAGAGTCACAAAAGGATGCACACAGGAGAGAAACCTTATAAGTGTGATGTTTGTGGAGCAGAATTTTCTCACAATGGTACTTTAAAGATTCACAAGAGGACACACACAGGAGAGAAACCTTATAAGTGTGATGTTTGTGGAGCAGAATTTTCTCACAATTGTACTTTAAAGAGTCACAAGAGGACACACACAAGAGAGAAACCTTTTAAGTGTGATGTTTGTGGAGCAGAATTTTCTCAAAATGGTCATTTAAAGAGTCACAAAATGACACACACAGGAGAGAAACCTTATAAGTTTGATGTTTGTGGAGCAGAATATTCTGAAAATGGTCATTTAAAGAGTCACAAAAGGACACACACAGGAGAGAAACCTTATAAGTGTGATGTTTGTGGAGCAGAATTTTCACATAGTGTTTCTTTAAAGATTCACAAAATGACACACACAGGAGAGAAACCTTATAAGTGTGATGTTTGTGGAGCAGCATGTTCTCAAAATGGATCTTTAAAGAATCACAAGAGGACACACACAGGTGAAAAACCGTATAAGTGTGATGTTTGTGGAGCAGAATTTTCTTATAGTGGTGCTTTAAAGAGTCACAAAATCACACACACAGGAGAGAAACCTTATAAGTGTGATGTTTGTGGAGCAGAATTTTCTCAAAGTGGTGCTTTAAAGAGTCACAAAAGGATACACACAGGAGAGAAACCTTATAAGTGCGATGTTTGTGGAGCAGAATTTTCTCATAGTGGTGCTTTAAAGAGTCACAAAATCACACACACAGGAGAGAAACCTTATAAGTGTGATGTTTGTGGAGCAGAATTTTCTCAAAGTGGTGCTTTAAAGAGTCACAAAAGGATACACACAGGAGAGAAACCTTATAAGTGCGATGTTTGTGGAGCAGAATTTTCTCATAGTGGTGCTTTAAAGAGTCACAAAATCACACACGCAGGAGAGAAACCTTATAAGTGTGATGTTTGTGGAGCAGAATTTTCTCAAAATAATCATTTAAAGAGTCACAAAATGACACACACAGGAGAGAAACCTTATAAGTGCGATTTTTGTGGAGCAGGGTTTTCTTGAAATGGTTCTTTAAAAAGTCCCAAGAGGACACACACAGGAGAGAAACCTTATATGTGTGATGTTTGTGGGGCAGCAGTTTCTGACAATGCGGATTTAAAGAAACACAAAATGACACACACAGGAGAGAAACCTTATATGTGTGATGTTTGTGGAGCAGAATTTTCTCGCAGTGGTTCATTAAAGAGTCACAAAATGATACACACAGGAGAGAAACCTTATAAGTGTGATGTTTGTGGAACAGATTTTTCTCATAGTGGTTCATTAAAGATTCACAAAATGACACACACAGGAGAGAAACCTTATAAGTGTGATGTTTGTGGAGCAGAATTTTCTCAAAATGGATCTTTAAAGAATCACAAGAGGTCACACACAGGTGAGAAACCTTATAAGTGTGATGTTTGTGGAGCAGACTTTTCTCACAGTGGTTCATTAAAGAGTCATAAAATGACACACACAGGAGAGAAACTTGTATAAGTGTGATGCTTGTGGAGCAAAATTTTCTCTAAATAATCATTTGAATAAACACATAAGGTCACACAGGAGAGAAACCTTATAAGTGTGAAGTCTGTGGAGCAGCATTTTCTCAAAATCTGGTGTTAAAGAGTCGAAAATTGACACACACATGTGATAAACCTTATAAGTGTGATGTTTGTGGAGCAGAATTTTCTCTTAGTGGTGCTTTAAAGAGTCACAAAAAGACGCAAACAGGAGAGAAACCTTATAAGTGTGTTGTTTGTGGAGCAGAATTTTCTCTAGATAATCATATGAAGACACACAAAGGGACAAGGAGAGAATCCTTATGTGGGATGTTTGTGGAGCAGAATTTTCTCTTTAAAGAGACACATCCTATGCCGGTCCCAAGCCAGGCTGTAAAAAGAGGAGGTCGGCCTGCATGGAATCCGTAAGGATACAGCCCCTCCACCATGCAAAGACACAACAGGCCAATCACCTATTTGCTTTAAACCATGTTTACGCAAACTACAAGAGAGAAAACTGGACTGATTCTAAAGGTGATGAACTGGAACGGACTACGGACTATGACTTATGGAAATTGGAACACAAGAAGTGTAAATGGGAAAGAAGAGGAGCTGGTGGAAGAGTTGAGGAAATCAAAACTAGAAATCCCGGCTATAATGGAAACAAAGAAAAGGGGACAAGGAGTCATAGATCTCGATGGCAACACGCTGCTCTACAGTGGTGTACCCACATCTGAAAGAGCTAAAGGGGGCATTGGTTGCATTGTAGCAAAAAAAACCAAAAAGATAGTATCAAGGGATGGAACTTTGTCTCGGAGCGCATTATGGTTGTACAACTAAAAGAAGGAGAAACAATAGTCAACCTTGTCATAGTGTATGCTCCAAATGAGGATGAAAGAGCAGAGATCAAGGAGGAATTCTTCGAGCTGCTTCAAAAGACAGTGGATGACTGCCTAGATAAAATTATCATGCTCGGAGATTTCAATGCCAGAGTTAAAAATGACCATGCTAGATGGGGTGGAGTAGTGGAAGATATGGAGAAGATACTCTCAATGACAATGGAAAGCGACTCCTTAGATTCTGCAGTGAGCAGAATTTGATCATTACAAACACTAAGTTCCCCCATAAGCGCATACATGCATATACTAGATGTGAACCAACAAGGAATGAAAAGTCAGTGATCGACTATGCCATAGTTAGGAGGAGCTCATTCAAGTATGTCCGGAATGCTAGAGTCTGGAGGGGGCCAGAGATTGGAAGTGATCACTACCTGCTTACAATCAAAAGAACAACTGAAACAGTTTCTTAGCCTAGGAACTGCCCAACATCATGCAAGAAACTAAGTAAATGAATGGGAGAAATGAGCATTAAGGCCTACAAGCTGAGAGAGCCAGAAATTAGGACTAGATATCAGGGGCTTATTGCTACAGTGGTAAGAAACACAGAAGAACAACCTGATGACTTGGAAACCCTCTGGTTTAAATTCAAGGACATCTTGAAGACTGCTGCTGCAGAAGCATGTGGTGAAGTCCGACTTGAAAACAAGAGAAAGAGGACACCTTGGTGAACAGAGGAAGTCAAAGAGAAAATAAGAGATAAGAAAAAGGCATGGAAGCATTATTTAGGAACTAAAAACACAGCCGGACATATAGAGAAATATAGAGAATATGTGATACTCAGAACAGAAGCAAAGAACAAGGTGCTAGCAGCAAAACAGCCTGAAGAACATAAGCTGCAGAGAGCAGAATTCAATGTTTAAGTTGAGAACCAGAGATGTACCCTTCAACAAGCATTTGCACAGTGACATCAGACCATGCACCACACTGCAATCACTGTAACAGACAGAAGGAAAACACAGTGGAACACCACCTCCTGAAATGCCTGGCACTAGCAGACCTTATAAACTCCTTAAAAAACTTATTTTTGGGTTTTTAGTGCATTAAAAGCCTGTGTATTAAATATTGTTTTTTAAATTGTTGTTGTTTTAAAATTTAAGTTAAGTGTAATCGATCCCCTAATGACATTATCAATGTCCGATAAACGAGTTCACAGCACAGGAGGTGGATTTCATTATTCAGTATATTACACGGAAAGCTAATTTTTTTGCTTTTGTTTTTTTTTAAATATATTTTGATAGTTGTAAATTACATTTTTTTTAAATGTATTTGTCAGTTGTGTATATGTCTGGGATGAGGGGGGGGGGGGGGGGGTTGTTGGGAGGAGGGGGGGGTTGAGGGGGATGAAGTTTCAAGAGAGACGATCTTGATGGAAAGAGCGCACCTAGATTATTTGCAGTTATCGTTCACTTCAGTGATGTTTTTATACAAACAAAAATTTAATATTAATTTCAAATTTATTAATTTTATTACTTTTAGGAATGATTATTGCACTGTCATGGGGAATACACAACTATGCCAATTTTCAGAGCTATTGCTCACCTGGAAGTGATTGAAAAATGGATTGCAAGATTTGAAAGTGACAACAAGGCGACAAACGTTTCGAGTTAAAGAAAAGCTTGTAAAAACAAGAAAGAATTTCGCTGCTAATCGACGCATTTGGGGAACAGAAGTTGCGCTCAGTATTTTTCGATTGTTCTATGTTTTCTAATTCTAATTTTTTATTTATTGAACAACCATTTAGCCGAAGAAACGTGTAATGCTCTTCTAAAAATGGTTAAAGAACAATGAAAGAGGAACATTATTACACTACTCATGTAACTCCAAAATCCAGAGAGCATAAAAAAGATAATACAATTTTCCATCTTTACAAAAACGTCATTATGTTCTTTCAAAGAAGAATAAGTAAACACAGTCTTCAGCGACAGCTCGTCAACGACAACAAAACCACACGAACATAAAGAACTGGAAGAAACAAACGAAAAGTATGATAATTTGACAAATGGAAACGGCCAGAGAAGATGATCTGAGTCTGGAATTGAATAAAATGAATCAAAGTAATCAGAAAACACAAGTCAGTCACAGAACAACTTTGAAAAAAAAAAATTAAATTTTTGAAAGAGAACTTCTAATTTAGATATCCATTTTGTAGCACAGTTACCAAATAACAGCAGCTTCTTCTCGTTTATTATTCCAGTGGCCTTTGTTTAGCTCTTGTCATTAGTTCCACATTAGTGATCTTGTCATACCACTTCAGCATTGTAACAACTGTAGGTTACAAATATTCTTATCATTAGTTCCACATTAGGGATCTTGTCATACCACTTCAGCATTGTAACAACTCTAGGTTACAAATATTCTTATCATTAGTTCCACATTAGTGATCCTGTCATACAACTTCAGCATTGTAACAACTCTAGGTTACAAATATTCTTATCATTAGTTCCACATTAGGGATCTTGTCATACCACTTCAGCATTGTAACAACTGTAGGTTACAAATATTCTTATCATTAGTTCCACATTAGGGATCTTGTCATACCACTTCAGCATTGTAACAACTCTAGGTTACAAATATTCTTATCATTAGTTCCACATTAGTGATCCTGTCATACAACTTCAGCATTGTAACAACTCTAGGTTACAAATATTCTTGTCATTAGTTCCACATTAGTGATCTTGTCATACAACTTCAGCATTGTAACAACTCTAGGTTACAAATATTCTTGTCGTTCGTTCCACATTAGTGATCTTGTCATACAACTTCAGCATTGTAACAACTCTAGGTTACAAATATTCTTGTTCATTAGTTCTGCACGTTAGTTCCACATTAGTGATCTTGTCATACCACTTCAGCATTGTAACAACTCTAGGTTACAAATATTCTTGTCATTAGTTCCACATTAGTGTTCTTGCCATACCACTTCAGCATCGTAACATCTCTAGGTTACAAATATTCTTGACAGTTCCACATTAGTGATCTTGTCATACAACTTCAGCATTGTAACAACACTAGGTTACAACTATTCTTGTCATATTCTCTACAGTGCCACAAAACAACACAACCTTTCTTAAATTTGGACCTAGCATTCTTCATAAATTGTGAAACAATAAACACATCAAGTTAATCTGTCATGAAGTACCCATTAAAGAACAAGAAAATTCTCAGTCATGTGATTGCACATAGACACGTTTAATACAGTATACAGATTATGAGCCAGGCATAATGCAGCATGCTATATTTTTTTTTTTTTAAATCGGGTGATATTGAACAATGGTTTAAAGGCTAAATATATTTTTGAATTAATTATTAGCAGGCTTTTAAAATATGTCTCTATTTTTATTTATATATACTGTAATGCTTCCCCAAAGGAAATAGTCTCTCAGTGAATAACATTAAAAAATGTATTTTAATTTTCACGTTTTTCGTAATGCTAGATCGTCTAAACGTGTTTCAGACCTGGCACAGAGGATGATCAGATCTTCACCAGAGAATAGCTTCATCGTGGCGATCCATCTGAGGAATGAATATAAATCATTTCAATAATTAAATGAATTAGGGCTGGGGTGTTTGGCACCTCGTATTCTAAATAGAAACAATTTGTTTTAAACGTCACACAAGCAGTTCTTGGGAGTCTTCGAGGAAACATGAAAGAACATGACTTGTTCCAGCAGGCATATCATAAGCGGCAAACTAATATGTTGTTGCCCTGGAGCTGAAAACCTTATCAGTTACAAAATTAAAAAAAAGCTACAGAAAAAAAACCCGAGTATATAAAAGCTTTTATGTATGCTTCTAGGCTTCCTGAAGGTGGACCAACTGTATTAGTTACCCCATGCTTCTAGGCTTCCTGAAGGTGGACCAACTGTATTAGTTACCCCATACTTCTAGGCTTCCTGAAGGTGGACCAACTGTATTAGTTACCCCATACTTCTAGGCTTCCTGAAGGGGGAGCAACTGTATTAGTTACCCCATACTTCTAGGCTTCCTGAAGGTGGACCAACTGTATTAGTTACCCCATACTTCTAGGCTTCCTGAAGGTGGACCAACTGTATTAGTTACCCCATACTTCTAGGCTTCCTGAAGGTGGACCAACTGTATTAGTTACCCCATACTTCTAGGCTTCCTGAAGGACGACCAACTGTATTAGTTACCCCATACTTCTAGGCTTCCTGAAGGTGGACCAACTGTATTAGTTACCCCATACTTCTAGGCTTCCTGAAGGTGGACCAACTGTATTAGTTACCCCATACTTCTAGGCTTCCTGAAGGTGGACCAACTGTATTAGTTACCCCATACTTCTAGGCTTCCTGAAGGTGGACCAACTGTATTAGTTACCCCATACTTCTAGGCTTCCTGAAGGTGGACCAACTGTATTAGTTACCCCATACTTCTAGGCTTCCTGAAGGACGACCAACTGTATTAGTTACCCCATACTTCTAGGCTTCCTGAAGGTGGACCAACTGTATTAGTTACCCCATACTTCTAGGCTTCCTGAAAGACGACCAACTATATTAGTTACCCCATACTTCTAAGCTTCCTGAAGGTGGACCAACTGTATTACTTACACCATACTTCTAGTTCCTGAAGTGACCATATTAGTTAGCTCATACTTCTAATTTGAGGTGGACCAACTGTATTAGTTACCCCATACTTCTAGGCTTCCTGAAGGTGTTTAGTTTACCCAAACTGTATTAGTTTACCCCATACTTCTAGGCTTCCTGAAGGACGACCAACTGTATTAGTTACCCATACTTCTAGGCTTCCTGAAGGACCAACTGTGACCAACTGAATTAGTTACCCCATACTTCTAGGCTTCCTGAAGGTGGACCAACTGTATTAGTTACCCCATACTTCTAGGCTTCCTGAAGGTGGACCAACTGTATTAGTTACCCCATACTTCTAGGCTTCCTGAAGGTGGACCAACTGTATTAGTTACCCCATACTTCTAGGCTTCCTGAAGGTGGACCAACTGTATTAGTTACCCATACTTCTAGGCTTCCTGAAGGTGGACCAACTGTATTAGTTACCCCATACTTCTAGGCTTCCTGAAGGTGGACCAACTGTATTAGTTACCCCATACTTCTAGGCTTCCTGAAGGACGACCAACTGTATTAGTTACCCCATACTTCTAGGCTTCCTGAAGGACGACCAACTGTATTAGTTACCCCATACTTCTAGGCTTCCTGAAGGTGGACCAACTGTATTAGTTACCCCATACTTCTAGGCTTCCTGAAGGTGGACCAACTGTATTAGTTACCCCATACTTCTAGGCTTCCTGAAGGTGGACCAACTGTATTAGTTACCCCATACTTCTAGGCTTCCTGAAGGTGGACCAACTGTATTAGTTACTCCATACTTCTAGGCTTTTTTGAAGGTGGACCAACTGTATTAGTTACCCCATACTTCTAGGCTTCCTGAAGGTGGACCAACTGTATTAGTTACCCCATACTTCTAGGCTTCCTGAAGGTGGACCAACTGTATTAGTTACCCCATACTTCTAGGCTTCCTGAAGGTGGACCAACTGTATTAGTTACCCCATACTTCTAGACTTCCTGAAGGTGGACCAACTGTATTAGTTACCCCATACTTCTAGGCTTCCTGAAGGTGGACCAACTGTTTTTGAAAATTAAGTAGTTACCCCATACTTCTAGGCTTCCTGAAGGACGACCAACTGTATTAGTTACCCAATACTTCTAGGCTTCCTGAAGGTGACCAACTGTATTAGTTACCCCATACTTCTAGGCTTCCTGAAGGTGGACCAACTGTATTAGTTACCCCATACTTCTAGGCTTCCTGAAGGTGGACCAACTGTATTAGTTACCTCATACTTCTAGGCTTCCTGAAGGACGACCAACTGTATTAGTTACCCCATACTTCTAGGCTTCCTGAAGGTGGACCAACTGTATTAGTTACCCCATACTTCTAGGCTTCCTGAAGGACGACCAACTGTATTAGTTACCCCATACTTCTAGGCTTCCTGAAGGTGGACCAACTGTATTAGTTACCCCATACTTCTAGGCTTCCTGAAGGTGGACCAACTGTATTAGTTACCTCATACTTCTAGGCTTCCTGAAGGTGGACCAAACTGTATTAGTTACCCCATACTTCTAGGCTTCCTTACTTCTAGAAGGTGGACCAACTGTATTAGTTACCCCATACTTCTAGGCTTCCTGAAGGTCGACCAACTGTATTAGTTACCCCATACTTCTAGGCTTCCTGAAGGTGGACCAACTGTATTAGTTACCTCATAATTCATACTTCTAGGCTTCCTGAAGGTGGACCAACTGTATTAGGTACCCCATACTTCTAGGCTTCCTGAAGGTGGACCAACTGTATTAGTTACCCCATACTTCTAGGCTTCCTAAAGGTGGACCAACTGTATTAGGTACCCCATACTTCTAGGCTTCCTGAAGATGGACCAACTGTATTAGTTACCCCATACTTCTAGGCTTCCTGAAGGTGGACCAACTGTTTTAGTTACCCATGTACTACTTCTAGACATCCTGAAGGTGGAACAACTGTATTAGTTACCCCATAATTCTAGGCGTCCTGAAGGTGGACCAACTGTATTAGTTACCCCATAATTCTAAGCTTCTAAGGTGGACCAACTTCCTAGTTACCCCATACTTCTAGGAAGGTGGACCAACTGTATTAGTTACCCCATACTTCTAGGCTTCCTGAAGGACGACCAACTGTATTAGTTACCCCATACTTCTAGGCTTCCTGAAGGTGGACCAACTGTATTAGTTACCCCATACTTCTAGGCTTCCTGAAGGTGGACCAACTGTATTAGTTACCCCATACTTCTAGGCTTCCTGAAGGTGGACCAACTGTATTAGTTACCCCATACTTCTAGGCTTCCTGAAGGTGGACCAACTGTATTAGTTACCCCATACTTCTAGGCTTCCTGAAGGTGGACCAACTGTATTAGTTACCCCATACTTCTAGGCTTCCTGAAGGTGGACCAACTGTATTAGTTACCCCATACTTCTAGGCTTCCTGAAGGTGGACCAACTGTATTAGTTTACCCATACTTCTAGGCTTCCTAAAGGACGACCAACTGTATTAGTTACCCCATACTTCTAGGCTTGCTGAAGGGATGACCAACTGTATTAGTTACCCCATACTTCTAGGCTTCCTGAAGGTGGACCAACTGTATTAGTTACCCCATACTTCTAGGCTTCCTGAAGGTGGACCAACTGTATTAGTTACCCCATACTTCTAGGCTTCCTGAAGGTGAACCAACTGTATTAGTTACATCATACTTCTAGGCTTCCTGAAGGTGGACCAACTGTATTAGTTAACCCATAATTCTAGGCTTCCTGAAGGTGGACCAACTGTATTAGTTACCCATTTCTAGGCTTCCTGACTTCTTACCCCATACTTCTAGGCTTCCTGAAGGTGGACCAACTGTATTAGTTACCCCATACTTCTAGGCTTCCTGAAGGACGACTAACTGTATTAGTTACCCCATAATTCTAGGCGTCCTGAAGGTGGACCAACTGTATTAGTTACCCCATAATTCTAGGCTTCCTGAAGGACGACCCACTGTATAAGTTATCCCATACTTCTAGGCTTCCTGAAGGTGGACCAACTGTATTAGTTACCCCATACTTCTAGGCTTCCTGAAGGTGGACCAACTGACCAACTTATTAGTTACCAACTGTATTAGTTATACTTCTAGGCTTCCTGAAGATGGACCAACTGTATTAGTTACCCCATACTTCTAGGCTTCCTGAAGGACGACCAACTGTATTAGTTACCCCATACTTCTAGGCTTCCTGAAGGTGGACCAACTGTATTAGTTACCCCATACTTCTAGGCTTCCTGAAGGTGGACCAACTGTATTAGTTACCCCATACTTCTAGGCTTCCTGAAGGTGGACCAACTGTATTAGTTACCCCATACTTCTAGGCTTCCTGAAGGGGGATCAACTGTATTAGTTTCCTCATACTTCTAGGCTTCCTGAAGGTGGACCAAGTGTATTAGTTACCCCATACTTCTAAGCTTCCTGAAGGTGGACCAACTGTATTAGTTACCCCATACTTCTAGGCTTCCTGACGGTGGACCAACTTTTTTAGTTACCTCATACATCTAGGCTTCTTGAAGGTGGACCAATTGTATTTGTTATCCCATACTTCTAGGCTTACTGAAGGTGGACCAACTGTATAAGTTACCCCATACTTCTAGGCTTCCTGAACGACGACCAACTGTATTAGTTACCCCATACTTCTAGGCTTCCTGAAGGTGGACCAACTGTATTAGTTACCCCATACTTCTAGGCTTCCTGAAGGTGGACCAACTGTATTAGTTACCCCATACTTCTAGGCTTCCTGAAGGTGGACCAACTGTATTAGTTACCCCATACTTGTAGACTTCCTGAAGGTGACCAACTGTATTAGTTACCCATACTTCTAGGCTTCCTGAAGGTGGACCAACTGTCTTAGTTACCAAACACTTCTAGGCTTCCTGAAGGAAGAGCAACAGTATTAGTTACCTCATACTTCTAGCCTTCCTGAAGGACGACCAACTGTATTAGTTACTCCATACTTCTAGGCTTCCTGAAGGTGGACCAACTGTATTAGTTACCCCATACTTCTAGGCTTCCTGAAGGTGGACCAACTGTATTAGTTACCCCATACTTCTAGGCTTCCTGAAGGTGGACCAACTGTATTAGTTACCTCATACTTCTAGGCTTCCTGAAGGTGGACCAACTGTATTAGTTACCCCATACTTCTAGGCTTCCTGAAGGTGGACCAACTGTATTAGTTACCCCATACTTCTAGGCTTCCTGAAGGTGGACCAACTGTATTAGTTACCCCATACTTCTAGGCTTCCTGAAGGTGGACCAACTGTATTAGTTACCCCATACTTCTAGGCTTCCTGAAGGTGGACCAACTGTATTAGTTACCTCATACCTCTAGGCTTCCTGAAGGTGGACCAACTGTATTAGTTACCCCATACTTCTAGGCTTCCTGAAGGACGACCAACTGTATTAGTTACCCCATACTTCTAGGCTTCCTGAAGGACGACCAACTGTATTAGTTACCTCATACTTCTAGGCTTCCTGAAGGACGACCAACTGTATTAGTTACCCCATACTTCTAGGCTTCCTGAAGGTGGACCAACTGTATTAGTTACCCCATACTTCTAGGCTTCCTGAAGGACGACCAACTGTATTAGTTACCCCATACTTCTAGGCTTCCTGAAGGACGACCAACTGTATTAGTTACCCCATACTTCTAGGCTTCCTGAAGGTGGACCAACTGTATTAGTTACCCCATACTTCTAGGCTTCCTGAAGGACGACCAACTGTATTAGTTACCCAATACTTCTAGGCTTCCTGAAGGTGGACCAACTGTATTAGTTACCCCATACTTCTAGGCTTCCTGAAGGTGGACCAACTGTATTAGTTTACCCATACTTCTAGGCTTCCTAAAGGACGACCAACTGTATTAGTTACCCCATACTTCTAGGCTTCCTGAAGGTGGACCAACTGTATTAGTTACCCCATACTTCTAGGCTTCCTGAAGGTGGACCAACTGTATTAGTTACCCCATACTTCTAGGCTTCCTGAAGGTGGACCAACTGTATTAGTTACCCCATACTTCTAGGCTTCCTGAAGGTGGACCAACTGTATTAGTTACCCCATACTTCTAGGCTTCCTGAAGGTGGACCAACTGTATTAGTTACCCCATGCTTCTAGGCTTCCTGAAGGACGACCAACTGTATTAGTTACCCCATACTTCTAGGCTTCCTGAATGTGGACCAACTGTATTAGTTACCCCATACTTCTAGACTTCCTGTAGGTGGACCAACTGTATTAGTTACCCCATACTTCTCGGCTTCCTGAAGGTGGATCAACTGTATTAGTTACCCCATACTTCTAGGCTTCCTGAAGGTGGACCAACTGTATTAGTTTACCCATACTTCTAGGCTTCCTAAAGGACGACCAACTGTATTAGTTACCCCATACTTCTAGGCTTCCTGAAGGTGGACCAACTGTATTAGTTACCCCATACTTCTAGGCTTCCTGAAGGTGGACCAACTGTATTAGTTACCCCATACTTCTAGGCTTCCTGAAGGACGACCAACTGTATTAGTTACCCCATACTTCTAGGCTTCCTGAAGGTGGACCAACTGTATTAGTTACCCCATACTTCTAGGCTTCCTGAAGGACGACCAACTGTATTAGTTACCCCATACTTCTAGGCTTCCTGAAGGACGACCAACTGTATTAGTTACCCCATACTTCTAGGCTTCCTGAAGGACGACCAACTGTATTAGTTACCCCATACTTCTAGGCTTCCTGAAGGTGGACCAACTGTATTAGTTACCCCATACTTCTAGGCTTCCTGAAGGACGACCAACTGTATTAGTTACCCCATACTTCTAGGCTTCCTGAAGGTGGACCAACTGTATTAGTTACCCCATACTTCTAGGCTTCCTGAAGGACGACCAACTGTATTAGTTACCCCATACTTCTAGGCTTCCTGAAGGACGACCAACTGTATTAGTTACCCCATACTTCTAGGCTTCCTGAAGGTGGACCAACTGTATTAGTTACCCCATACTTCTAGGCTTCCTGAAGGTGGACCAACTGTATTAGTTACCCCATACTTCTAGGCTTCCTGAAGGTGGACCAACTGTATTAGTTACCCCATACTTCTAGGCTTCCTGAAGGACGACCAACTGTATTAGTTACCCCATACTTCTAGGCTTCCTGAAGGTGGACCAACTGTATTAGTTACCCCATACTTCTAGGCTTCCTGAAGGACGACCAACTGTATTAGTTACCCCATACTTCTAGGCTTCCTGAAGGACGACCAACTGTATTAGTTACCCCATACTTCTAGGCTTCCTGAAGGTGGACCAACTGTATTAGTTACCCCATACTTCTAGGCTTCCTGAAGGACGACCAACTGTATTAGTTACCCCATACCTCTAGGCTTCCTGAAGGACGACCAACTGTATTAGTTACCCAATACTTCTGTATTAGTTATCCCATACTTCTAGGCTTCCTGAAGGACGACCAACTGTATTAGTTACCCCATACTTCTAGGCTTCCTGAAGGACGACCAACTGTATTAGTTACCCCATACTTCTAGGCTTCCTGAAGGACGACCAACTGTATTAGTTAGCCATGCTTCTAGGCTTCCTGAAGGACGACCAACTGTATTAGTTACCTCATACTTCTAGGCTTCCTGAAGGTGGACCAACTGTATTAGTTACCCCATACTTCTAGGCTTCCTGAAGGACGACCAACTGTATTAGTTACCCCATACTTCTAGGCTTCCTGAAGGACGACCAACTGTATTAGTTACCCCATACTTCTAGGCTTCCTGAAGGTGGACCAACTGTATTAGTTACCCCATACTTCTAGGCTTCCTGAAGGTGGACCAACTGTATTAGTTACCCCATACTTCTAGGCTTCCTGAAGGTGGACCAACTGTATTAGTTACCTCATACTTCTAGGCTTCCTGAAGGTGGACCAACTGTATTAGTTACCCCATACTTCTAGGCTTCCTGAAGGACGACCAACTGTATTAGTTACCCCATACTTCTAGGCTTCCTGAAGGACGACCAACTGTATTAGTTACCCCATACTTCTAGGCTTCCTGAAGGTGGACCAACTGTATTAGTTACCCCATACTTCTAGGCTTCCTGAAGGACGACCAACTGTATTAGTTACCCCATACTTCTAGGCTTCCTGAAGGACGACCAACTGTATTAGTTACCCAATACTTCTAGGCTTCCTGAAGGTGGACCAACTGTATTAGTTACCCTATACTTCTAGGCTTCCTGAAGGACGACCAACTGTATTAGTTACCCCATACTTCTAGGCTTCCTGAAGGTGGACCAACTGTATTAGTTACCCCATACTTCTAGACTTCCTGAAGGTGGACCAACTGTATTAGTTACCCCATACTTCTAGGCTTCCTGAAGGACGACCAACTGTATTAGTTACCCCATACTTCTAGGCTTCCTGAAGGTGGACCAACTGTATTAGTTACCCCATACTTCTAGGCTTCCTGAAGGACGACCAACTGTATTAGTTACCTCATACTTCTAGGCTTCCTGAAGGTGGACCAACTGTATTAGTTACCCATACTTCTAGGCTTCCTGAAGGTGGACCAACTGTATTAGTTACCTCATACTTCTAGGCTTCCTGAAGGTGGACCAACTGTATTAGTTACCCCATACTTCTAGGCTTCCTGAAGGTGGACCAACTGTATTAGTTACCCCATACTTCTAGGCTTCCTGAAGGACGACCAACTGTATTAGTTACCCCATACTTCTAGGCTTCCTGAAGGACGACCAACTGTATTAGTTACCCCATACTTCTAGGCTTCCTGAAGGACGACCAACTGTATTAGTTACCCCATACTTCTAGGCTTCCTGAAGGACGACCAACTGTATTAGTTACCCCATACTTCTAGGCTTCCTGAAGGTGGACCAACTGTATTAGTTACCCCATACTTCTAGGCTTCCTGAAGGACGACCAACTGTATTAGTTACCCCATACTTCTAGGCTTCCTGAAGGTGGACCAACTGTATTAGTTACCCCATACTTCTAGGCTTCCTGAAGGTGGACCAACTGTATTAGTTACCCCATACTTCTAGGCTTCCTGAAGGTGGACCAACTGTATTAGTTACCCCATACTTCTAGGCTTCCTGAAGGACGACCAACTGTATTAGTTACCTATACTTCTAGACTTCCTGAAGGACGACCAACTGTATTAGTTACCCCATACTTCTAGGCTTCCTGAAGGTGGACCAACTGTATTAGTTACCCCATACTTCTAGGCTTCCTGAAGGACGACCAACTGTATTAGTTACCCCATACTTCTAGGCTTCCTGAAGGTGGACCAACTGTATTAGTTACCCCATACTTCTAGGCTTCCTGAAGGACGACCAACTGTATTAGTTACCCCATACTTCTAGGCTTCCTGAAGGTGGACCAACTGTATTAGTTACCCCATACTTCTAGGCTTCCTGAAGGACGACCAACTGTATTAGTTACCCCATACTTCTAGGCTTCCTGAAGGTGGACCAACTGTATTAGTTACCCCATACTTCTAGGCTTCCTGAAGGACGACCAACTGTATTAGTTACCCCATACTTCTAGGCTTCCTGAAGGACGACCAACTGTATTAGTTACCCCATACTTCTAGGCTTCCTAAAGGACGACCAACTGTATTAGTTACCCATACTTCTAGGCTTCCTGAAGGTGGACCAACTGTATTAGTTACCCCATACTTCTAGGCTTCCTGAAGGACGACCAACTGTATTAGTTACCCCATACTTCTAGGCTTCCTGAAGGTGGACCAACTGTATTAGTTACCCCATACTTCTAGGCTTCCTGAAGGTGGACCAACTGTATTAGTTACCCCATACTTCTAGGCTTCCTGAAGGTGGACCAACTGTATTAGTTACCCCATACTTCTAGGCTTCCTGAAGGTGGACCAACTGTATTAGTTACCCCATACTTCTAGGCTTCCTGAAAGACGACCAACTGTATTAGTTACCCCATACTTCTAGGCTTCCTGAAGGTGGACCAACTGTATTAGTTACCCCATACTTCTAGGCTTCCTGAAGGACGACCAACTGTATTAGTTACCCCATACTTCTAGGCTTCCTGAAGGTGGACCAACTGTATTAGTTACCCCATACTTCTAGGCTTCCTGAAGGTGGACCAACTGTATTAGTTACCCCATACTTCTAGGCTTCCTGAAGGTGGACCAACTGTATTAGTTACCCCATACTTCTAGGCTTCCTGAAGGACGACCAACTGTATTAGTTACCTCATAGTTCTAGGCTTCCTGAAGGTGCACCACCTGTATTAGTTACCTCATACATCTAGGCTTCCTGAAGGTGGACCAACTGTATTAGTTACCTCATACTTCTAGGCTTCCTGAAGGTGGACCAACTGTATTAGTTACCCCATACTTCTAGGCTTCCTGAAGGTGGACCAACTGTATTAGTTACCCCATACTTCTAGGCTTCCTGAAGGTGGACCAACTGTATTAGTTACCCCATACTTCTAGGCTTCCTGAAGGACGACCAACTGTATTAGTTACCCCATACTTCTAGGCTTCCTGAAGGTGGACCAACTGTATTAGTTACCCATACTTCTAGGCTTCCTGAAGGTGGACCAACTGTATTAGTTACCCCATACTTCTAGGCTTCCTGAAGGTGGACCAACTGTATTAGTTACCCCATACTTCTAGGCTTCCTGAAGGTGGACCAACTGTATTAGTTACCCCATACTTCTAGGCTTCCTGAAGGACGACCAACTGTATTAGTTACCCCATACTTCTAGGCTTCCTGAAGGTGGACCAACTGTATTAGTTACCCCATACTTCTAGGCTTCCTGAAAGACGACCAACTGTATTAGTTACCCCATACTTCTAGGCTTCCTGAAGGTGGACCAACTGTATTAGTTACCCCATACTTCTAGGCTTCCTGAAGGTGGACCAACTGTATTAGTTACCCCATACTTCTAGGCTTCCTGAAGGTGGACCAACTGTATTAGTTACCCCATACTTCTAGGCTTCCTGAAGGACGACCAACTGTATTAGTTACCCCATACTTCTAGGCTTCCTGAAGGACGACCAACTGTATTAGTTACCCCATACTTCTAGGCTTCCTGAAGGTGGACCAACTGTATTAGTTACCCCATACTTCTAGGCTTCCTGAAGGTGGACCAACTGTATTAGTTACCCCATACTTCTAGGCTTCCTGAAGGACGACCAACTGTATTAGTTACCCCATACTTCTAGGCTTCCTGAAGGTGGACCAACTGTATTAGTTACCCCATACTTCTAGGCTTCCTGAAGGTGGACCAACTGTATTAGTTACCCCATACTTCTAGGCTTCCTGAAGGTGGACCAACTGTATTAGTTACCCATACTTCTAGGCTTCCTGAAGGTGGACCAACTGTATTAGTTACCCCATACTTCTAGGCTTCCTGAAGGTGGACCAACTGTATTAGTTACCCCATACTTCTAGGCTTCCTGAAGGTGGACCAACTGTATTAGTTACCCCATACTTCTAGGCTTCCTGAAGGACGACCAACTGTATTAGTTACCTCATACTTCTAGGCTTCCTGAAGGTGGACCAACTGTATTAGTTACCCCATACTTCTAGGCTTCCTGAAGGACGACCAACTGTATTAGTTACCCCATACTTCTAGGCTTCCTGAAGGTGGACCAACTGTATTAGTTACCCCATACTTCTAGGCTTCCTGAAGGACGACCAACTGTATTAGTTACCTCATACTTCTAGGCTTCCTGAAGGACGACCAACTGTATTAGTTACCCCATACTTCTAGGCTTCCTGAAGGACGACCAACTGTATTAGTTACCCCATACTTCTAGGCTTCCTGAAGGTGGACCAACTGTATTAGTTACCCCATACTTCTAGGCTTCCTGAAGGTGGACCAACTGTATTAGTTACCTCATACTTCTAGGCTTCCTGAAGGACGACCAACTGTATTAGTTACCCCATACTTCTAGGCTTCCTGAAGGTGGACCAACTGTATTAGTTACCCATACTTCTAGGCTTCCTGAAGGTGGACCAACTGTATTAGTTACCCCATACTTCTAGGCTTCCTGAAGGTGGACCAACTGTATTAGTTACCCCATACTTCTAGGCTTCCTGAAGGTGGACCAACTGTATTAGTTACCCCATACTTCTAGGCTTCCTGAAGGACGACCAACTGTATTAGTTACCCCATACTTCTAGGCTTCCTGAAGGACGACCAACTGTATTAGTTACCCTATATTTCTAGGCTTCCTGAAGGTGGACGAACTGTATAAGTTACCTCATACTTCTTGGCTTCTTGAAGGTGGACCAACTGTATTAGTTACCTCATACTTCTAGGCTTCCTGAAGGTGGACCAACTGTATTAGTTACCCCATACTTCTAGGCTTCCTGAAGGACGACCAACTGTATTAGTTACCCCATACTTCTAGACTTCCTGAAGGTGGACCAACTGTATTAGTTACCCCATACTTCTAGACTTCCTGAAGGACGACCAACTGTATTAGTTACCCCATACTTCTAGGCTTCCTGAAGGTGGACCAACTGTATTAGTTACCCCATACTTCTAGGCTTCCTGAAGGACGACCAACTGTATTAGTTACCCCATACTTCTAGACTTCCTAAAGGACCACCAACTGTAATAGTTACCCCATACTTCTAGGCTTCCTGAAGGACCACCAACTGTATTAGTTACCCCATACTTCTAGGCTTCCTGAAGGTGGACCAACTGTATTAGTTACTCCATACTTCTAGACTTCCTAAAGGACGACCAACTGTATTAGTTACCTCATAATTCAAGGCTTCCTGAAAGACTACCAACTGTATTAGTTACCCCATACTTCTAGACTTCCTGAACGTGGACCAACTGTATTAGTTACCCCATGCTTCTAGACTTCCTGAAAGTGGACCAACTGTATTAGTTACCCCATACTTCTAGGCTTCCTGAAGGACGACCAACTGTATTAGTTACCCCATACTTCTTGGCTTCCTGAAGTTGGACCAACTGTATTAGTTACCCCGTACTTCTAGGCTTCCTGAAGGACGACCAACTGTATTAGTTATCCCATGCTTCTAGACTTCCTGAAGTTGGACCAACTGTATTAGTTACCCCATACTTCTAGGCTTCCTGAAGGACGACCAACTGTATTAGTTACCCCATGCTTCTAGACTTCCTGAAGGAGGACCAACTGTATTAGTTACCTCATACTTCTAGACTTCCTGAAGGTGGACCAACTGTATTAGTTACCCCATGCTTCTAGACTTCCTGAAGGAGGACCAACTGTATTAGTTACCCCATACTTCTAGACTTCCTGAAGGACGACAAACTGTATTAGTTACCCCATACTTCTAGGCTTCCTGAATGTGGACCAACTGTTTTAGTTACCCCATACTTCTAGACTTCCTGAAGGTGGACCAACTGTATTAGATACCCCATACTTCTAGTCTTCCTGAAGGTGGACCAACTGTATTAGTTACCTCATACTTCTAGACTTCCTGAAGGTGGACCAACTGTATTAGTTACCCCATGCTTCTAGGCTTCCTGAAGGAAGACCAACTGTATTAGTTACCCCACACTTCTAGGCTTCCTGAAGGACGACCAACTGTATTAGTTACCCCATACTTCTAGGCTTCCTGAAGGACGACCAACTGTATTAGTTACCCCATACTTCTAGGCTTCCTGAAGGACGACCAACTGTATTAGTTACCCCATACTCCTAGACTTCCTGAAGGACGACCAACTGTATTAGTTACCCCATACTTCTAGGATTCCTAAAGGTGGACCAACTGTATTAGTTACCCTATACTTCTAGACTTCCTGAAGGACTACCAACTGTATTAGTTACCCCATACTTCTAGGCTTTCTAAAGGTGGACCAACTGTATTAGTTACCCCATTCTTCTAATCTTCCTGAAGGTGGACCAACTGTATTAGTTACCCCATACTTCTAGACTTCTTGAAGGACGACCAACTGTATTAGTTACCCCATACTTCTAGACTTCCTGAAGGTGGACCAACTGTATTAGTTACCCCATACTTCTAGACTTCCAGAAGGACGACCAACTGTATTAGTTACCTCATACTTCTAGACTTCCTGAAGGTGGACCAACTGTATTAGTTACCCCATTCTTCTAGGCTTCCTAAAAATGGACCAACTGTATTAGTTACCTCATACTTCTAGACTTCCTGAAGGTGGACCAACTGTATTAGTTACCCCATGCTTCTAGACTTCCTGAAGGAGGACCAACTGTATTAGTTACCCCATACTTCTAGACTTCCTGAAGGACGACAAACTGTATTAGTTACCCCATACTTCTAGGCTTCCTGAATGTGGACCAACTGTTTTAGTTACCCCATACTTCTAGACTTCCTGAAGGTGGACCAACTGTATTAGTTACCCCATACTTCTAGTCTTCCTGAAGGTGGACCAACTGTATTAGTTACCTCATATTTCTGGACTTCCTGAAGGTGGACCAACTGTATTAGTTACCCCATGCTTCTAGACTTCCTGAAGGAGGACCAACTGTATTAGTTACCCCATACTTCTAGGCTTCCTGAAGGACGACCAACTGTATTAGTTACCCCATACTTCTAGACTTCCTGAAGGACGACCAACTGTATTAGTTACCCCATACTTCTAGGATTCCTGAAGGTGGACCAACTGTATTAGTTATCCCATACTTCTAGACTACCTGAAGGACTACCAACTGTATTAGTTACCCCATACTTCTAGGCTTTCTAAAGGTGGACCAACTGTAATGGTTACCCCATACTTCTAATCTTCCTGAAGGTGGACCAACTGTATTAGTTACCCCATACTTCTAGACTTCTTGAAGGACGACCAACTGTATTAGTTACCCCATACTTCTAGGCTTCCTGAAGGTGGACCAACTGTATTAGTTACCCCATACTTCTAGACTTCCTGAAGGTGGACCAACTGTATTAGTTACCCCATACTTCTAGACTTCCTGAAGGTGGACCAACTGTATTAGTTACCCCATACTTCTAGACTTCCTAAAGGACGACCAACTGTATTAGTTACCCCATACTTCTAGGCTTAATGAAGGTGGACCAACTGTTATAGTTACTCCATACATCTAGACTTCCTAAAGGACGACCAACTGTATTAGTTACCTCATAATTCAAGGCTTCCTGAAGGACGACCAACTATATTAGTTACCCCATACTTCTAGGCTTCCTGAACGTGGACCAACTGTATTAGTTACCCCATACTTCTAGACTTCCTGAAGGTGGACCAACTGTATTAGTTACCCCATACTTCTAGACTTCCTGAAGGACGACCAACTGTATTAGTTACCCCATACTTCTAGGCTTCCTGAAGGTGGACCAACTGTATTAGTTACCCCATACTTCTAGACTTCCTAAAGGTGGACCAACTGTATTAGTTACCCCATACTTCTAGACTTCCTAAAGGTGGACCAACTGTATTAGTTACCCCATACTTCTAGGCTTCCTGAAGGTGGACCAACTGTATTAGTTACCCCATACTTCTAGACTTCCTAAAGGACGACCAACTGTATTAGTTACCCCATACTTCTAGGCTTCCTGAAGGTGGACCAACTGTATTAGTTACTCCATACTTCTAGACTTCCTAAAGGACGACCAACTGTATTAGTTACCCCATATTTCTAGGCTTCCTAAAGGTGGACCAACTGTATTAGTTACCCCATACTTCTAGACTTCCTGAAGGACGACCAACTGTATTAGTTACGCCATACTTCTAGGCTTCCTGAAGGTAGACCAACTGTATTAGTTACCCCATACTTCTAGACTTCCTGAAGGTGGACCAACTGTATTAGTTACCCCATACTTCTAGACATCCTGAAGGTGGAACAACTGTATTAGTTACCCCATACTTCTAGGCTTCCTGAAGGTGGACCAACTGTATTAGGTACCCCATGCTTCTAGACTTCCTGAAGGTGGACCAACTGTATTAGTTACCCCATACTTCTAGGCTTCCTAAAGGAGGTCCAACTGTATTAGTTACCCCATGCTTCTAGACTTCCTGAAGGTGGACCAACTGTATTAGTTACCCCATACTTCTAGACTTCCTAAAGGACGACCAACTGTATTAGTTACCTCATAATTCAAGGCTTCCTGAAGGACGACCAACTATATTAGTTACCCCATACTTCTAGGCTTCTTATACGTGGACCAACTGTATTAGTTACCCCATACTTCTAGACTTCCTGAAGGTGGACCAACTGTATTAGTTACCCCATACTTCTAGACTTCCTGAAGGACGACTGTTAAGTGCAGTCCTTACTATCTTGCAATATAATACATTTATATACTTGTTATGTTTGCAAATATTTTGTAAACAAAGTATTTTCTTTTTAAGTGCTTAAGGAAAAGTCATTTTTGAGTTACTTCCCTTGAAAGGAGTTCCGTCACGTTCGATCGGACTCCGCGAACGATTCTAGTCCTACTGCGATTTATTCTTTGCTTGGGTAGGAATAGATTGTTCTTGCTTCGGTATATCTATGACCTGAATTTATACGTAGTGTTTGTATGGATAGGACGAGTCTGTCTTATATATGTATATCTTTACATTTCTAAGTCGAACTATATGTTTGTTGTCGCTAGAAAAGGTCAAAGGCTATGCGGCGGAAGTATCGCTAGTAAGGTGTGATTTGGCTTCGTCCTGATGGACGCCGGCTGTGTATTTTTGTAGCGGCTAGTTGCCAAAAAAAGTGATCTAGATATCTAGAGGGAAAGTGATAGTCGTTTAGACCTATCCTGTATGCTTTACCCCAGTGTTTATTCTTATCGCCAAGGGATGGCGAAATCATATTCCTGATACCAAGGTAAAGACAGCTCTGTTTATGAACTCTTGCTAAGCCATCGTTGTTTCGATCAGCAGACGCACAGTTGTACGTCTTAGAGAATATTTTACTAGATGAAAATAGACATTCATTTCTAGCAGCACTATATATATTGGATGATGAAGCCAACTGTCTCATGTTAGAATCTACAAAGAAATGAGAACATTTAAGGAATGACTAACTCTGGTATAGATTACTAGTTCGTAGTCAAACGTGAGTTTCAGCTCACTGGAAGCCATCTTGTATTCAGATATTTAAGGACTATCGAGAAGAGAAAGGGATGTCCCCGTATTATCGCTTGATGAGTCCAGAGATCACTGCTACAGATGAGAACCCATTATTAGGGGTTCAAGATTATATAAAAATAGGTGCTGAACTGTATCTAAAGGAATCTTAGCTAGACGAGGTTCAGTCTAGGAGCCTTCCTACATATTATTTATACACTGACGTGCCCAGTCAATAAAGCCAGATGATTTATATATTATGGAACTCTGAATGCTTGTATACGAATGTTCCATTATGATATTTGCCAAGCATGAATGCTAACTTAAGATGATACTCCAGTGATCAACATTATGCTGTTTATGTCGACATTTGTTCCTGTAATCATACACGTACTGTCCAACTGTGCGTCTCATTAAATATCAAAAAGACCACAGTAGTTCCAGTACTTCTTTACTTCGAACAGTGAAAGTATGAGTGTGTTACTTCCAACCTGTCAACTCTACGAAACATTCCCCCATTCGCGTACTGACACTCATATCTACACTCATTGTCAAAACTCACATTCTTGTCAGGGCCTCATCACGTTCCGGGACAAGATGACCTGTATGACCAACACTGTGCTGGGTTAGCGAGTTGACAATTATATACATTACACTTCTAGGCTTCCTGAAGGTGGACCAACATTATTAGTTCGGGGCGACCAACTGTATTAGTTACCCCATACTTCTAGGCTTCCTGAAGGTGGACCAACTGTATTAGTTACCCCATACTTCTAGACTTCCTAAAGGTGGACCAACTGTATTAGTTACCCCATACTTCTAGGCTTCCTGAAGGTGGACCAACTGTATTAGTTACCCCATACTTCTAAGCTTCCTGCAGGTGTACCAACTGTATTAGTTACCCCATACTTCTAGGCTTCCTGAAGGCTGGCCGACTGTCTTAGTTACCCATACTTCTAGGCTTCCTGAAGGACGACCAACTGTATTAGTTACCCCATACTTCTAGGCTTCCTGAAGGTGGACCAACTGTATTAGTTACCCCATACTTCTAGGCTTCCTGAAGGTGGACCAACTGTATTAGTTACCCCATACTTCTAGGCTTCCTGAAGGTGGACCAACTGTATTAGTTACCCCATACTTCTAGGCTTGCTGAAGGGATGACCAACTGTATTAGTTACCCCATACTTCTAGGCTTCCTGAAGGTGGACCAACTGTATTAGTTACCCCATACTTCTAGGCTTCCTGAAGGTGGACCAACTGTATTAGTTACCCCATACTTCTAGGCTTCCTGAAGGTGGATCAACTGTATTAGTTACCTCATACTTCTAGGCTTCCTGAAGGTGACCAACTGTATTAGTTACCTTATACTTCTAGGCTTCCTGAAGGTGGACCAACTGTATTAGTTACCCCATACTTCTAGGCTTCCTGAAGGTGGACCAACTGTATTAGTTACCCCATACTTCTAGGCTTCCTGAAGGTGGACCAACTGTATTAGTTACCCCATACTTCTAGGCTTCCTGAAGGTGGACCAACTGTATTAGTTACCCCATACTTCTAGGCTTCCTAAAGGACGACAAACTGTATTAGTTACCCCATACTTCTAGGCTTCCTGAAGGTGGACCAACTGTATTAGTTACCCCATACTTCTAGGCTTCCTGAAGGACGACCAACTGTATTAGTTACCCCATACTTCTAGGCTTCCTGAAGGTGGACCAACTGTATTAGTTACCCCATACTTCTAGGCTTCCTGAAGGTGGACCAACTGTATTAGTTACCCCATACTTCTAGGCTTCCTGAAGGTGGACCAACTGTATTAGTTACCCCATACTTCTAGGCTTCCTGAAGGTGGACCAACTGTATTAGTTACCCCATACTTCTAGGCTTCCTGAAGGTGGACAAACTGTATTAGTTACCCCATACTTCTAGGCTTCCTGAAGGTGGACCAACTGTATTAGTTACCCCATACTTCTAGGCTTCCTGAAGGTGGACCAACTGTATTAGTTACCCCATACTTCTAGGCTTCCTGAAGGTGGACCAACTGTATTAGTTACCTCATACTTCTAGGCTTCCTGTAGGTGGACCAACTGTATTAGTTTACCCATACTTCTAGGCTTCCTAAAGGACGACCAACTGTATTAGTTACCCCATACTTCTAGGCTTCCTGAAGGTGGACCAACTGTATTAGTTACCTCATACTTCTAGGCTTCCTGAAGGACGACCAACTTTATTAGTTACCCCATACTTCTAGGCTTCCTGAAGGACGACCAACTGTATTAGTTACCCCATCCTTCTAGGCTTCCTGAAGGTGGACCAACTGTATTAGTTACCCATACTTCTAGGCTTCCTGAAGGTGGACCAACTGTATTAGTTACCTCATACTTCTAGGCTTCCTGAAGGTGGACCAACTGTATTAGTTACCCCATACTTCTAGGCTTCCTGAAGGTGGACCAACTGTATTAGTTACCCATACTTCTAGGCTTCCTGAAGGTGGACCAACTGTATTAGTTACCTCATACTTCTAGGCTTCCTGAAGGTGGACCAACTGTATTAGTTACCCCATACTTCTAGGCTTCCTGAAGGTGGACCAACTGTATTAGTTACCCCATAATTCCCGGCTTCCTGAAGGTGGCTCAACTGTATTAGTTACCCCATACTTCTAGGCTTCCTGAAGGTGGACCAACTGTATTAGTTTACCCATACTTCTAGGCTTCCTGAAGGTGACCAACTGTATTAGTTACCCCATACTTCTAGGCTTCCTGAAGGTGGACCAACTGTATTAGTTACCCCATACTTCTAGGCTTCCTGAAGGTGGACCAACTGTATTAGTTACCCCATACTTCTAGGCTTCCTGAAGGTGGACCAACTGTATTAGTTACCCCATACTTCTAGGCTTCCTGAAGGTGGACCAACTGTATTAGTTACCCCATACTTCTAGGCTTCCTGAAGGTGGACCAACTGTATTAGTTACCCCATACTTCTAGGCTTCCTGAAGGTGGACCAACTGTATTAGTTACCCCATACTTCTAGGCTTCCTGAAGGTGGACCAACTGTATTAGTTACCCCATACTTCTAGGCTTCCTGAAGGTGGACCAACTGTATTAGTTACCCCATACTTCTAGGCTTCCTGAAGGACGACCAACTGTATTAGTTACCCCATACTTCTAGACTTCCTGAAGGTGGACCAACTGTATTAGTTACGCCATACTTCTAGGCTTCCTGAAAGACGACCAACTATATTAGTTACCCCATACTTCTAGGCTTCCTGAAGGTGGACCAACTGTATTAGTTACCTCATACTTCAAGGCTTCCTAAAGGGGGACCAACTGTATTAGTTACCTCATACATCTAGGCTTCCTGAAGGTGGACCAACTGTATTAGTTACCTCATACTTCTAGGCTTCCTGAAGGTGGACCAACTGTATTAGTTACCCCATACTTCTAGGCTTCCTGAAGGTGGACCAACTGTATTAGTTACCCCATACTTCTAGGCTTCCTGAAGGTGGACCAACTGTATTAGTTACCCCATACTTCTAGGCTTCCTGAAGATGGACCAACTGTATTAGTTACCCTATACTTCTAGGCTTCCTGAAGGTGGACCAACTGTATTAGTTACCCATACTTCTAGGCTTCCTGAAGGTGGACCAACTGTATTAGTTACCCATACTTCTAGGCTTCCTGAAGG
>JAMPIV010008138.1:0-59845 GCA_024509875.1 Oreohelix idahoensis | reverse complement strand
TCGTTCTTGTATTGATCCGGCGCATGGATTGCTCTTACGTTTGTACTTATTTTTTAGGGCCAGAAAATATATTAATTTGCTTATTATGTTTATGGCCTGAATTCATATGTATTACATATTATTAGTACAAGTAGAATCAGTCCTATATTGTATATTTTGGATGGGTAGGCGGGACTAGATTCTTATTATTCCGGTCTAGCGGAAGTATGAGTTGTCTTGACAAGTCGTGATGAGTTCCGATGTTACCGTGATAATGGCGTGTACGCACTTTTCAAATGGGCTGGTAGATTGTTAAGGAAATATAAATTCATGAAGTGGTTTTCTTCTAAAGGAGATGGTATCTCTACTATAGTTTATGTTAGAGACTCTCCTAAGGTACGGTACAATGTATAATTCGGACTCCATGTATTGCCAGACCCTATTTTGATGATCTCATGTCGATTCGACCTAGATGGAACATTGTGCTTCGTATCGCTAGGGTCGTGTTTTGTATCGACAAAGATGACAGACTTTCCTACAGCGGTTATGGCTACGTGAATTAACCTGATCATCGTAGAGCTGTATGGGAACATTTATGAAATCATTTATATACCCAATATAAATTAACTCTGGCTTATATTCTCCTTCCTATGAATGAGTGAACGACAACTCAGGGAGGCGGCCATGTTAGATTTCGGTCATCATATGTTTTGATCACTGCCAAGAGAACAGATTATTTATCCTATTATCGGACAGTGACAGGGAGATCTCAATCTTGCTAGAAACCCCCTTTCGTGGTTTCATAATATATGCTACAAACGATGGACGTCAAGTAACCTTAGTTATTTACCGATCTGCCTTCACTGACGCGTTTAGTCAGATAGGGGGATGCGGCCATAATATATCATGACATTGAACTTTTGATGTACTGCCCATTATTTCTGAATGTGTCATGACTTCAGATCTGCTATGTATACCTACAAATTGATATGTCAACATACCATGATGTACTCGTATGTCCCAGTGTGTACGTCTGAATAAATTGAGTAAACAAAGATTCCAGCAGTCTGCATTGGTGCCTTGTAGACACATGTGTATGAGTGGTTATATTGGTCAGCACACGAACAGTACACCATTCGCGGTAATCACACTCTACACTTCTACTTCATACATACACCATCCTGCGTCGGTTGGAGTGACCAAGTTTAGGGCCTGCTTCCCCTGGAGCCTTTGCCTTCCCTAACTCAGGACTAGGGTGAGTTACCCATTTACAGCTGGGTAGACTGGGGGCATGCCTGATCTCAACAACACACCACTCTTCCTTACAGAGCATACAGACTGACACTTTACAGAGTGGAAAGAAGAAAAGAAACTTTTTACAGTGGCGAGCCAGATTCCTGGGTCCAGCTTACGCAGTTTTGTGTTGAGAATCACAGTTTACAGCTGAAAGAACATTTGTTTGAACACATCAACACCAGTAGGACAGCTATACAGTCGATGTCAGCTTGACCGTATTACCGATAGGATGCTGTATCTAGGTCAGCGCTTGTTGACAGTTTTTCGCTGTACAGACAGTATTACACAGGACAGTGGTATCAAGTGTAGAAAATATCTGGAGCAGTATTGTTGACATTTCTCAACGTACAGAAGAATCACAGTGTTGTTGAACATAAAGTGCATAGTTCATCGTTGGATCTTCATATGCTCAAAGAGAGAAAAAATTGACAGTGTAATAGTTTAAGAATTAAATCTATTACTCAATAAAGTGGCAAGTTATTAGTATTAAAATAAACTGTGCCTGCTTTACAACACTATACCTGCAACACATTCCATTCATGACATAAATTATATTGTATGCTATATGCTATTTATGCTTACATGTTATTTGTTATGTATTAAATTAGTTTTTGTTCTGTGTGACTAGTACAAGGTATGCCGAGTGACATTGGTCTGGTACTAGTATTCTATAGGTACACATTTTCTTAATTGGAAATTTGTTAGCAACAATTTGCTGCTATTTCTGTTAGTTGTGATGAGGTGTTCTTTTCTTCGTTGTTTTTGTTAATAATTTTGTGTTCCTTAGTTTTGTTTGATTTGTTTGTATAATTGTAGGTCTCATCTTTCCTTTCATTTCAGTTTTTTACACCCTTATGTTTATACACTGTGGCGTTATTTGTCTTGTTATATTATGGCAGTTATCATCACGGTTTCTGTGATCATTTTTTTTTTCATTTCTCCTATTTAATTTAATTTGATCTCTGCAAATGTGTTCATATTGTCTTTTTCTTGTTTGTCCTTTGTAATGTCTTTAGTTGACATATGACGTATAGTGGTATACACTGATAGTATAGTACAGATCAGTACTTTATGATTGTTATTGTTATAAAAACAAAATGTGTACAAGACCTTTGTAAGGCTTGTCTCCCAAAGTGATTGGTAAAGGGAAATATTTTTTCCACAGGTACTCAAGTGATCTTTGATTACATTGAGGTATACAAGACCTTTGTAAGGCTTGTCCCCACAGTATTTGAGATACAGTTATTGTTGTCCACAGGTACTCAAGTTATCATTGGTTATTATAAACCATACAAGTTTGGACTAAGACTAAGTCTATGGTATAGACTTGTCTCCCATTAAAACGAAATAGGGTAATTTATTTACTTTTTCAGGTTTCTGATTTAAGAAGACAATATGTCTACATTAGATTATTTCATTGCACAAGGAAAAATCTCTTGATAAGACTGGAAAAGACTTAGAACAATGGGCTGTTGCTCAATATGACAAAGCATTAGCTGCAGAAGAGAAAAAAAACTGCTGCTGCTGTTGAAGAAAGAAAAGCTGCTGCTGAGGAAAAAAAAGCTGCGGCTGAGGAGAGAAAACTTCAAATAGAAGAAAAAAAAGCTGCTGCAGAAGAAAGGAAAGCTCTAGCTGAAGAAAAAAGATTAGAAAAAGAAGCTGATACTGCTGCTGAACTTAAGAAATTGCAGATGCAAGTGGAGGAAAGGAGATTTGATGCAGAACAGAAGAAATTAGAAGCTGATGCAGAACAGAAAAAATTAGAAGCTGCTGCAGAACAGAAAAAATTAGAAGTTGCTGCTGCTGCAGAACAGAAAAAATTAGAAGCTGCTGCAGCAGAACAGAAAAAATTAGAAGTTGCTGCTGCTGCAGAACAGAAAAAATTAGAAGCTGCTGCAGAACAGAGAAGATTAGATAGAGAAGCTGAAGAGAGAAAAGCAATAAGAGAACATGAGTTTGAATTAGAGAAATAAAAATTGACATGTATGAGTAATGTTAATCAGGCATCTGGTGGTAATGGTAAACCCTTTGTGTACAAGGTCAAGGTACCAGCGTTTAACCCTACCAGTGATGACATAACATTTTGGCTTTCTAGATTTGAACGGGCTTGTCGATCTCATAATGTTGACAAATCACAGTATGTGAATCAGTTGTCTGAAAATCTAAAAGGGGAGTCTCTGAGTAAGTTATATTTTGTTGAAGAGGCCGACAAAGATAATTATGATGCTGTTAGGGCAGCTTTGATAAAGAGATATCAGCTGTCTGAGGAAGGTTACCGTCTTTTGTTTAAAACAATGAGACCTGAGGTAGGTGTAGAATTCTCAGATTTCATCTCAAAAGCACGAATTACACTTTCACGATGGATTGAATTATCCAAAACAGAGAAAACATTTGATGGTCTTACGGATTTATTGCTAAGAGACAAGGTCATGTCTTCTGTAAATAAATCATTCCTAGAGTTCTTACATGAGCGTAAAACCTGGTACAATAAAGCAAATGGAAGAATATTGTGACCAGTATGCCGCGGCACACCCTGACATGATTCTTAGTAACTCTAACATTAAAGAGAGTATGCCAGTTGCTTCGGCAACAGAATATAATCAGAATTACTCACACACATTCCAAGGAGCTAAAAATAAATTTGATAAAAAGGTTAATTGGAATAAGTATCAAAACCAAGATAACCACTCAAATCAGGGTTCTTCTTTGAAGAACTGGAATCGGGCTGATAGTCCTCGACACGCGAGGGGTACCCATAATGTTAGAAATTCTCGAAAAGGGAGTAGCTATAGGAACTACCCAAGTGCTTCATGGAGACAAAAGAAACAATATTACAGGGATACTCAATATAATGAGCATGATGATTATGATCATGAATATTATGATTCAAACCCAAATAGGGGTTATAACAGAGGCAATAATAATTATAGAGACAATTATAACCGAGGTAGATCACAACACAAAAGACATGGTAAATCTTATTACCAGGCTAACTCTGCACAACAGGAGTTCCACGACACCGATAATCAGAATAATGATAAAAAAGACTCCAACAGTGTAGCAAATTCCGCTTTCGATTTTGCTAGAGCATCTGAGTGTTCGCAATGCAAAACATTATTCGATCCAACCACAGTGTCTACTTTAAGCTGCGGTCACCCGCTTCCCGCTCTCCATGCGTCAATTGCGCATAATGGAAGGGGTGCTCTTGTCTTTAATAGGGGCCTAATAGATGGTACTCCGGTATCAATTCTTTTCGATTCGGGGTGCACTACCATTGGAGTGAGGCAATCACTCGTAAATCCTTCTCGAGCTACAGGCAATATAGTCAAATGTGTAACATTTGGTGGCACATTGGAGAAGTACTCCACTGCCATTATCAATATTGCTACGCCTTTCTTTACAGGAGAGGTGCAAGCATGTCTCTTGCCGAATCCGATCGCTGATCTTATCATCGGTCGCATTCATGGAGTGAAAGAATGCACTCCACAGCAAATTTCTAATTGGGAAAATGTTAATATGCAATCTGCTAATGCAGTAATCACTAGGGCTCAAGCTCTTAATATGCCACAATCTTCACATTCTGAAGATAATGATGCGCAGATCCAAGATGATCCCTTGGAGAGATTTCCCACGATTCCTTTATCAAACAGCAGGAAGATGATCCTACTCTAAAGAAATTCTTTACTCTGGCAACAAAAGGTGATCCGAATAAGGATACAAATCGTAAATCTTGGATTACGATGAAGAATGGCGTACTTGTACGTATGGTACAAGACTCCGCTAAGTCCATTCATTCTCAAATCCTTGTGCCTAAAAATATGAGAGTTAAAATCTTACAGCACGCTCATGATTCGCAGTGTGCTGGACATATGGGTTTTTCCCGTACTAAAGCTAGAGTTCTTCAATCTTTCTTTTGGCCTGCTGTGAATAAGGACATACGAATCTATTGTCGATCTTGTAAAGTATGTCAAGAGATTAAATCCAGAGGTCCACGCCATGATGCACCTATTCAGGCTGCAGACATTCCCATTCGGCCATTTCAAAAAATGGCGATAGACATCATTGGTCCATTTAAGATAAAGTCTGCTAGAGGACACCAATTTATTTTGACGTGTGTTGATATGTGCACACGTTGGCCGGAGGCTGTTCCTCTAAAGAGCATAACTACTGCTGATGTCGCAGATGCTCTTGATATTTAGTTGGATATAATATATGTTGATAAAGTACACCAGAACACTCCTAGGCGGGAAGACAGGCGTCTATCATCATCAGTTGACAAGATCCCTATGGTGTTGCCTGCCCCACTGTAGTGTATGGAATGTCAACTTGACCTACGCAGTGTTGTGTAGACATGGATGGAGTGTATAATGTGCGAATGATGATAAGGGTTCGTGTTGTTGACAAATGTTCTCTTCTCACACTCATGTATGACCGGAAGTCATCGACACCAACGACTGTGTACCTTTTCTAAAGTTTAATTGGACGTACACACTCGACAGCACAGATAGTGACAAATCACAGGTTGCCATAATACATCATAGTACAGTGGACAAATGGTCTTGCAATGTTACATGGGCACTCATGTAGAATAATGGTATAATGGACTGTCAATAGCCAAGCACTCAGTATCGCCCATACATATATCATCTGACGTCACTGACTGAGCACGTCAGCTTGTAAACAATATTTCAGATGACTTCTAAACCTAATCTCGTTTAGCAACGATTCTTCAACATAATGTTCAGCACATATTTTTCCATATAATAATATTGAACCGCTAACAATGGGTTCTCATGTGTAGCAGTGATCTCTGGACTGATCAAGCGATAATACGGGCATCCCTTTTCTCTTCTTGAAAGTCCTACATGTTTTGGTTCCAAGATGGCTCCACTCGTGAACTGTCACTCACGTTTGAATACAGATAATGAATCTGTTCTAAAGTTAGTCATTCATACAACATTTCGTTGCTCTGTAGATTTGGTCATGAACAATAGACTGCATTCTACAGAATATAGTGCTGCTAGGAATCGAAGTCGTTTTTCATCGAGTCAAATATATTCTCTTAAACATTCAAATCGTAATTATCGACAATGGTGGCTTCGATCGAGAGTTCATAAGAGTATCTTTGATTACCTTGGTAGAGGGAATATGAAACTGCCATTCCTTGGCAAGATGAATAAACACTGGGGTAAAGCATACACGATAGGTCTAGACGACTATCACTTTCCCCAAAACCACTGAGATCACTTTTTCAAGGCATCAAGCCGACATAGCAAAACACACACATTCCCTATCAGGACGAAGCCAAATCACACCACTCAAGCGACACATCCGCCGAATAGCCTTTGACCTCTCTAGAGACAACAGAACATATAGTTCGACTTAGATATGTAAAGATATACAGATATAAGACAGACTTGTCCTACTCAGACAAACAATACACATAAATTCAGGCCATAGATATTCTGAAGCAAGAACAATCTATTATTACCCAAACAACGAATAAATCGCAGTAAAATGTATTTATCCGCGGAGTTCAAGGGAAGTAACTCAATAATGACTTTCCCTTAAGCACTAAAAAATTACCTATGTATAATATTGTAAGATATCAAAGACTGCACGTAACAGTCTTACCACACCTCCCGGGAAAAAAAAAAAAAAATGGAACATTTTTTTTTTTTTTGAAATACATCTAGGAGCAACGTACAATAGGCTCACAACGCATGAATAATGCGCAGATGAAAATATCAGGAATACCTATAACGCCTAATATGAGGCTAAGTCGACTTATGGAGCGACTGGTGAGAATGTGTCTCATAAACTGAGAGAAATTATTTCTCTACAAGTATATTTTTCCAGGAAGGTGTCATCAAAGTATAATACAATTCTGGCAATTACACAATGCCTAAAAAATTCATATCATCACTACGTATTAGATATCTTAAATTTATGATTTATGAAGTAAAAATCATCAAAGCACAGCGGTGAATAAACATACATGAACCGCTATGTAGTGATACAATCATATATTATTAAATTACAAATGTGTATCTATCATGATATAGAAAAGGAACTACTATAGAACTAGACATATCAAGAAGTCTAAGCCCTAATAGTTATGTGGAATCATGTGGGCATCTTGACAGAATGTCTGCCATCACATTATCTGATCCCCGAATAGCTCGCACAGAGAAATGAAAAGGTTGAAGAGCAATTGCATATCGAGTAGACCTCGAGCTCTTCAAATTCTTACTCTGTATAGCAGTAAGAGCTTTTTGGTCTGTTTCTACTATGAAATGTGCGCCTAGAAGGAATCTCTGTAGTTTGAGGATCGACCAAACCATAGCTAATAGCTCACGGTCTAAAACCGAATAATTCCTTTCTGCCGCATTAAGTTTTCTGGAAATATACATTACAGGATGCAGAGTTCCAGAGTACTCTTGCATTAGTGCCGCTCCAATCCCAGTGGATGAAGCGTCACTACGAAGAACGAATGTCTTATCTTTAGTGGGTAGCACTAAAATAGGTGGTGTTGAAAACAGTGTTTTAATCTTATCCAGAGAGCATTGGCATTCCTGAGACCAGTGGACCACATTAGGCGAACCTTTCTTTAGAAGTGTTGAGAGAGGTGCCATGATAGAGGATAGATTCTGAATGAATCTGCCATAAAATTGAATAAGACCTAACAGACTTCTCACCTGTTTTTTAGTCTTAGGGATTGAGATGTTAAGTATCTTACTAGTATTATGGTCCTCTGTCTTTAGGAAACCATGACCAACTCGGTGGCCTAGGAAAGAAATTTCGCTAAAACCAATATAGGCTTTAGAGGGTTTCGCTGTCAGGTTGTGCTCACGCAAAGTAGACAGCAATTCATCTAACCCTGAATAGTGATCTTCCCAAGTATCGCTGAAAAGACAGATGTCGTCTAGATATGCAATGACATCTGACCGATAAGATAGGATTCGGCGCATCATGCGTACGAACGTAGCTGGTGCGTTCATAAGACCGAAAGGCATAAAATTCCATTGGAACAAACCTCTAGGTGTTGAAAAAGCCGTGAGAGGTTTGGCGCGTTCAGATAAAGGAACTTGCCAATATCCCTTAGACAAATCAAGTTTAGTGAAAAAATGAGATTTGGAGAGTCGAGTAAGTAGCTCTTCCAGTAAAGGCATAGGTTCGGCATCGAACTTCGTTACTTGATTCAATTTTCGATAGTCAACGCAAAGACGTATGTTATTGTCTTTTTTACGCACAATAACCATCGGCGAAGAATACGCAGAGGTGGATGGTTCGATTATTTTCAAATCTATCATCACATCCAACTCTTTCTCGACCTGTGCTTGGAAATGTATAGGTATAGGATAAGGTCTAACCCTAATAGGAGTATGGTCAGTTAGCACAATGTCATGTTGAATGACATTAGTTTGTCCAGGGATGTCAGTGAGTACATCCTGAAATGTTTGCAACATAGTTGAAACTTGTCGCTGTTCTCCTAGAGACAAATCAGGAGAGACAGTAACGTTCTTCCATGATTCACTGGAATGAAGTGGGATCATTGGAAGAGGAAGATTTACATCTGAAAAACTTGTTTCCTCATCCTGTATCACGGACAGTGATGAGTAATGACCATGTGGTACTGGAGAATTGTCCGTTGCTTGGAAAATGGGTTGCAAATAATCCGGACGTTCATGGAATTCAGTAAGCATATTGATGTGGAAGGTTTTATGCTTCCCATCAATATCGACAATATAGTCGACATCGGAAATTTTCGATATTATATCGTACGGACCTTTCCAAGAAATAAGTAATCTGTTTTCCCTACAAGGTAGTAATACAAATGCTTTGTCACCAGGACAAAGTTGTCGTAAGCATCTCTTCTTATTGGCAAATTGCCTTGCCTTCTGTTTCGCAAATTCAGAAGAAGAAGTTGCTAATTTGCATGCTTCGATAATCTTTTGTCTCAACGCGATGACATATTCGTAGGATGACTTTGTGTCATCGTCAATATTGTCAGATGTTATGAGATCGTGAAGCAACGACATAGGGCCACGCGGACGCGCGCCAAAGACGAGTTCAAAGGGAGAAAATCCCGTATGTTCATTGGGTACCTCTCTGTAAGCGAAGAGGGCCGCAGGTAAAACTCTGTCCCAGTCTTGAGGATGATCCTCAGTTATCTTCCCCAGTAAGTTTTTAAGTGTTCTATTAAGGCGTTCGACCATACCATTAGACATTGGATGGTAGATACTACTTAAAGATCTATCTATCTGCAGGGTAGACATTACTTGAGACATGGTATCTGATATTAGTTGGGTGCCATGGTCTGACAATATCTCTCCGGGGAACCCCAGACGAGAAAATATAAGCCAAAGAGCATCTGCAATATCAGCAGTAGTAATGCTCTTCAGAGGAATAGCCTCTGGCCAACGTGTGCACATATCAACACACGTCAAGATAAACTGATGTCCTCTGGCAGACTTGATCTTAAATGGACCAATAATGTCTATGGCCATTTTTTGAAACGGCCGAATAGGAATGTCCGCCGCCTGAATGGGTGCAGCATGCCGTGGACCTTTGGATTTAACTTCCTGACATACTTTACAAGATTGACAATAAATCCGTATGTCCTTGTTTACCAATGGCCAAAAGAAAGCCGCAAGGACTCTTGACTTAGTACGGGAAAAACCCATGTGTCCAGCACACTGAGAGTCGTGAGCGTGCTGCAAAATTTTAACTCTCAAATTCTTGGGAACCAGGATTTGAGAATGACTTGACGTAATGGAGTCTTGAACCATACGTACAAGTACGCCATTCTTCTTTGTAATCCACGATTTACGACTTGTGTCCTTATTCGGATCACCTTTAGTTGCAAGAATGAAGAATTTCTTCAGAGTGGGATCATCTTCTTGCTGTTTTATAAACGAGTCACGAGAAATTACCAAGGGATTATCTTGGTTATGCACTTCATTATCTTCAGTAGATGAAGTTTGAGGCACATTAAGAGCCTGAGCTCTAGTGACTACAGCGTTAGCAATCTGCATGTTTTGCCTTTCCCAAGTGGAAATTTGTTGCGGAGTACATTCCTTGACTCCATGAATGCGACCGATGATGAGGTCAGCGATCGGATTCGGAAGAAGACATGCGTGTACATCTCCTGTAAAGAAAGGAGTAGCAATCCTAATGATAGCGGTAGAGTATTTCTCTACTGTGCCGCCAAATGTTACACATTTGACTACTTGTCCAGTGGCACGGGAAGGATCTACGAGTGACTGCCTAACACCAATTGTGGTGCATCCAGAATCAAATAGCACAGAGACTGGATTGTTATTCACTAAACCCTTATGTAAGACAAGAGACCCTCTTCCATCATGCGCGACTGATGCTGGAAGAGCAGGAAGAGGATGGCCACAGCTTAAAGTAGTCACTGTGGTTGGCTCAAATAACGTTTTGCATTGGGGGCACTGAGATGCTCTCCCAAAATCAAAAGCGGCACATGCCATATTACTAGCATCATTATTATCTTTACTCTGTTTATAGGCTTCATGGGACTCTTGTTGTGCAGAGTTTGCCTGAAAATGTGGTTTATGTCTTTTGTATTGAGATCTACCTCGGTTATTATCACCTCTGTAGTTATTGTTACCTCTATTGTAACCCCTATTTGGGTTTGAGTCATAGTACCCTTGGTTACCATTATCATATTCATTATAATGAGTATCTCTGTAATTATGATCTTGTTGACTCCAAGACGGATAACCCTGATAGTTTCTATAATTACTTCCTCTACGGAAATTCCTATAATTATGACCACCCCTGTGTCGAGAGCTATCAGGTCGTCTCCAGTTCTTTGAAGAAGAACCCTGAAATGATTGGTTACCTTGGTTTTGATAACTATTATGGTTACCTTTTTTTTCAAATCTGTTTTGAGGTCCCTGAAATCTGTGTGAATAATTGGGATTGTATGGTGTTGCTGAAGCAACTGGCATACTCTCCTTAATCTTAGTGTTGCCAAAAGTCACGTCGGGGTGTGCAGTGACATATTGGGAACAATATTCTTCCATTTCTTTTAGAGATTTAGGTTTACGCTCATGTATAAATTCAAGGAAAGGTTTGTTCACACATGACATAATCTTATCTCTGAGCAACAAATCCATAAGTCCTTCATACGTTTTTTCCGTTTTGGAAAGCTCAATCCAACGATCAACTGTGAGACGTGCCTTTGCAGTGAATTCTGAGAATTCTACCCCCGTCTCAGGTACCATCGTCTTAAATAAAAGGCGATAGCCTTCCTCACTTAGCTGATATTTTTTTATCAAAGCCGCCCTAATGACATCATAATTATCCTTATCTGCTTCTCCTACAAGGCATAATCTAGTCAAAGATTCACCTTTCAAGTTTTCTGATAATTGATTAGCGTATTGTGATTTATCCACATTATGTGTACGACAAGAACGTTCAAATCTATCCAGCCAGAATGTAATATCGTCACTGGACTGATTGAACGGTGGAACCTTAACCTTGTAAGTAGAAGGTTTACCATTACCACTAGATGCCTGATTAACATTACTCATACTTGTCAATCTCAATTTCTCCAACTCAAATTCATGTTCTCTTATTGCTTTTTTCTCTTCAGCATCTAATCTTTTTTGTTCAGCCTCCCTGTCTAATCTTTTTTGTTCAGCCGCAGCTTCTCTTTCCAATTTTTTTTTTTTCAGCTTCCCTGTCTAATCTTTTTTGTTCAGCCGCAGCTTCTCTTTCCAATTTTTTTTGTTCAGCTTCCCTGTCTAATCTTTTTTGTTCAGCTTCACTGTCTAATCTTTTTTGTTCAGCTTCACTGTCTAATCTTTTTTGTTCAGCCGCAGCTTCTCTTTCCAATTTTTTTTGTTCAGCTTCAAATCTCCTTTCCTCTACCTGCATCTGCAATTTCTTTTGTTCAGCAGCAGCCTCAGCTTCTTTTTCTAATCTTTTCTCTTCCGCCATAGCTTTTCTTTCTTCTGCAGCTAATCTTTTCTCTTCTGCAGCTAATGCTTTGTCATATTGAGCAACTGCCCATTGTTCTAATTGTTGACCAGTCTTATCAAGAGCTTTCCCTTGAGTAATGAAATAATCTAGAGTAGACATGATGCCTAACAATAATACTAATCACCTGAATCAATAATAATACCCCAAGTTCTCAATGACCTGATTAATCAGTATACTATCCCAATATCTGTGGGTCACAAGCCTTTAATAAGGTCTTGTATAATAGTAATAATAATCAGGTACTGGTCTATACCATAATCCAAGTGCAGTGCACAGGCAATTGTGTCTTATGAAATATACCCATATAAAACATATGTCAACCAACAGAATACATAAAGTACAAATAGGACTGACAATACAAGAACGTTTGCAGAAATCAAAATAAATCAAATAGGGAAATCAATGAAGATAATCACTGAATCTGCAAAGAATAACAACACAAATGACGTCACAATATATGAATATAAATTATGAATAGAACTGAAAGATAGAAAAGGTTAGACCAACAAATTACAAACAAATCAAAACAAAACTAAAGAACAAAGAAATATTACAAAAATAACAATAATTACAGACTTCACAGCTAACACAAAAGCAACAGTTGTCGCAGCAAATTTTCAATCAAGAAAATTGCACCTATAGAAAACGCCCACAACGGACCCTCTATGACGTGGGATACTCTGTTGTGAGGACGCCGCCCAACCTTAAACACAACCCGCTGACATAGAAACTAACATACTATACAAACAAATAACATGTAAACATAAATATATATAAATTATGTGTATGATAGTATGTGTTGCAAAATAGGCTCAGTCTTACAGTAATGGCAAAGTTATTTTTCATGAAAACAAACAAACTGCCACTTTATTCAATTAAACATTCTGGCCTTAAATATTAAAGTTCATATATGGCAAACAAGAAGATCCATCGATGAAACCAGGACTTCTTAGTTCACAAATACTGTCTTTCTGTTAACACTGACAAGAATTGATCCAACTGTTCTGTGAAACTCTATAATGTCTAATGTAAAAAATGTCAACAACGCTGACCTACATACTGCATTCACTTGACAGGTCACGTGACGAAGCGTTGACAAAGAGCAAACCAATACTGCAAGTGTGTCGTATCAGCCACAGGAAACGGTCTGGTATCGGTAATCTGTTGACTTCTGAATTTCTGCGAGGTCAAACCCAGAAAGCTGGTCCACCAGTTGATAAAGTTGATATTTAGTTGGATATAATATATGTTGATAAAGTACACCAGAACACTCCTAGGCGGGAAGACAGGCGTCTATCATCATCAGTTGACAAGATCCCTATGGTGTTGCCTGCCCCACTGTAGTGTATGGAATGTCAACTTGACCTACGCAGTGTTGTGTAGACATGGATGGAGTGTATAATGTGCGAATGATGATAAGGGTTCGTGTTGTTGACAAATGTTCTCTTCTCACACTCATGTATGACCGGAAGTCATCGACACCAACGACTGTGTACCTTTTCTAAAGTTTAATTGGACGTACACACTCGACAGCACAGATAGTGACAAATCACAGGTTGCCATAATACATCATAGTACAGTGGACAAATGGTCTTGCAATGTTACATGGGCACTCATGTAGAATAATGGTATAATGGACTGTCAATAGCCAAGCACTCAGTATCGCCCATACATATATCATCTGACGTCACTGACTGAGCACGTCAGCTTGTAAACAATATTTCAGATGACTTCTAAACCTAATCTCGTTTAGCAACGATTCTTCAACATAATGTTCAGCACATATTTTTCCATATAATAATATTGAACCGCTAACAATGGGTTCTCATGTGTAGCAGTGATCTCTGGACTGATCAAGCGATAATACGGGCATCCCTTTTCTCTTCTTGAAAGTCCTACATGTTTTGGTTCCAAGATGGCTCCACTCGTGAACTGTCACTCACGTTTGAATACAGATAATGAATCTGTTCTAAAGTTAGTCATTCATACAACATTTCGTTGCTCTGTAGATTTGGTCATGAACAATAGACTGCATTCTACAGAATATAGTGCTGCTAGGAATCGAAGTCGTTTTTCATCGAGTCAAATATATTCTCTTAAACATTCAAATCGTAATTATCGACAATGGTGGCTTCGATCGAGAGTTCATAAGAGTATCTTTGATTACCTTGGTAGAGGGAATATGAAACTGCCATTCCTTGGCAAGATGAATAAACACTGGGGTAAAGCATACACGATAGGTCTAGACGACTATCACTTTCCCCAAAACCACTGAGATCACTTTTTCAAGGCATCAAGCCGACATAGCAAAACACACACATTCCCTATCAGGACGAAGCCAAATCACCCCACTCAAGCCACACATCCGCCGAATAGCCTTTGACCTCTCTAGAGACAACAGAACATATAGTTCGACTTAGATATGTAAAGATATACAGATATAAGACAGACTTGTCCTACTCAGACAAACAATACACATAAATTCAGGCCATAGATATTCTGAAGCAAGAACAATCTATTATTACCCAAACAACGAATAAATCGCAGTAAAATGTATTTATCCGCGGAGTTCAAGGGAAGTAACTCAATAATGACAAAGAGATGTTTGCGACAACTTTGTCCAGGTGACAAAGCATTTGTCTTGCTACCTTGTAGGGAAAATAGACTTCTCATTTCTTGGAAAGGTCCGTACGATATAATATCAAAAGTTTCCGATGTTGACTATATCGTCGATATTGACGGGAAGCGTAAAACCTTCCACATCAACATGCTCACGGAATTCCATGAACGTCCTGATTATTTACAACCTGTTTTCCAGGCAACGGACGATTTTCCAGTCCAACATGGACAGTACTCATCTCTGTCAGTAATACAGGATGAGGAAACGAGTTTCTCGGATGTAAATTTACCTTTTCCAATGATTCCTCTTCACTCTAATGAATCATGGAAAGATGTTGCAATTTCTCCAGAATTATCTCCAGGAGAGCAGAAACAAGTTTCTACTATGTTAGAACAATTTCAGGATGTCCTTACTGACATTCCTGGTCAAACTGATGTCATTCAACATGACATTATTCTTACTGACCATAGTCCTATAAGAGTCAGACCGTATCCTATCCCGATACATTTTCAAGCACAGGTAGAGAAAGAGTTAGATGAGATGATAGAGTTAAAAATTATTGAACCATCCACATCAGCATATTCTTCGCCGATGGTTATAGTACGAAAAAAAGACAATAACATACGTCTTTGCGTGGATTATCGCAAATTGAATCAAGTGACTAAATTCGATGCTGAACCTATGCCTTTACTAGAAGAGCTACTTACGAGACTATCGAATTCTCACTTCTTTACTAAACTCGATTTGTCTAAGGGATATTGGCAAGTTCCACTATCCGAACACGCCAAACCGTTTACTGCTTTTTCGACGCCTAGGGGTCTATTCCAATGGAATTTCATGCCTTTCAGTCTTATGAACGCCCCTGCAACATTTGTACGCATGATGCGTCGAATCCTATCTCATCGCTCAGATGTCATTGCGTATCTTGATGACATCTGTCTTTTCAGTGATACTTGGAACGATCACTATAATGGTATAAATGAACTATTGTCTATCTTACGCGAGCATAACCTGACAGCGAAACCATCGAAAGCATGTATTGGTTTTAGCGAAATATCTTTCTGAGGACACCGTGTTGGTCATGGGTTCCTAAAAACAGAAGACCATAATACAAGTAAGATACTTAACATTTCTATTCCTAAGACTAAAAAGCAAGTACGAAGTCTCTTAGGTCTAATACAATTTTATGGACGATTCATCCCGAATCTGTCCTCCATTATGTCACCTCTTTCTTCCTTGCTAAAGAAAGGGTCTCCTAATGTAGTCCATTGGACTCAAGAATGTCAATCCTCTTTGGATAAGGTTAAAACTATGTTTTCTACTTCACCTATCCTAGTATTGCCTTCTAAGGATAAGACATTTATTCTTCGTAGTGACGCTTCATCCACCGGGATTGGAGCTGCACTAATGCAAGAGTACTCTGGAACTCTGCATCCTGTGATGTATATTTCTCGGAAATTAAATGCCGCAGAGAAGAATTACTCGGTCCTAGACCGTGAATTATTGGCTATGGTTTGGTCAATCCTTAAACTGCAAAGATTTCTTCTGGGCGCGCATTTCATTGTGGAAACTGACCAGAAAGCTCTTACGGCTATTCAGAGTAAAAATCTGAAGAGCGCGAGATCAACGCGATATGCGATTGCTCTACAGCCATTTCATTTTTCGGTGCGAGCTATCCGTGGGTCAGAAAATGTGATGGCAGATATTTTGTCTAGATGCCCACATGATTCATAACTGTTATACAACTTTGATACAGTTGTTTCTATGTTGAAATGTGTACACATATGTAATATATCATATATTGATTGTAACACTACTTAGCGGTTCATTGATATTTATTCACCGCTGATCTTTCAATGTTTTTCGTCTTTGATGATCATGATGTTAAGATATCTTAGATGAAATTTATGTATAAACTAATGTGGAAATTGTGTCATTGCTAATATTGTAGTATGCGTTGGTGACACCTCTCTGGAAATATTTATACTTAGAGAAGTACTTTCTCTAAGGTCATAAAACTTATGCTTATCATCTGCGCATTGTATTGGTGCGTTGTGAGCCTATTGTATGTTGCTCCTAGATGGATTTCAAAAAAAAAATGTACCATTTTTTTTCCCGAGGGGTGTGGTAATCTGTTGCGTGCATATTTTGACGCACATATTACAAAAATCGATATGGCTATTTAATATGAAAAAAATATAGACATTCATTCATTTGTGTATGAAAATGCTGTCTATGGTAAAAGCGAGAGAATCCATGTTTGATTCACACTTTTGATTATAGGAGTAATCGTTCTTGATATTGATCCGGCGCATGGATTGCTCTTACGTTTGTACTTATTTTTTAGGGCCAGAAAATATATTAATTTGCTTATTATGTTTATGGCCTGAATTCATATGTATTACATATTATTAGTACAAGTAGAATCAGTCCTATATTGTATATTTTGGATGGGTAGGCGGGACTAGATTCTTATTATTCCGGTCTAGCGGAAGTATGAGTTGTCTTGACAAGTCGTGATGAGTTCCGATGTACCGTGATAATGGCGTGTACGCACTTTTCAAACGGCTGGTAGATTGTTAAGGAAATATAATTCATGAAGTGGTTTTCTTCTAAAGGAGATGGTATCTCTACTATAGTTTATGTTAGAGACTCTCCTAAGGTACGGTACAATGTATAATTCGGACTCCATGTATTGCCAGACCCTATTTTGATGATCTCATGTCGATTCGACCTAGATGGAACATTGTGCTTCGTATCGCTAGGGTCGTGTTTTGTATCGACAAAGATGACAGACTTTCCTACAGCGGTTATGGCTACGTGAATTAACCTGATCATCGTAGAGCTGTATGGGAACATTTATGAAATCATTTATATACCCATATAAATTAACTCTGGCTTATATTCTCCTTCCTATGAATGAGTGAACGACAACTCAGGGAGGCGGCCATGTTAGATTTCGGTCATCATATGTTTTGATCACTGCCAAGAGAACAGATTATTTATCCTATTATCGGACAGTGACAGGGAGATCTCAATCTTGCTAGAAACCCCCTCTTTCGTGGTTTCATAATATATGCTACAAACTATGGACGTCAAGTAACCTTAGTTATTTACCGATCTGCCTTCACTGACGCGTTTAGTCAGATAGGGGGATGCGGCCATAATATATCATGACATTGAACTTTTGATGTGCTGCCCATTATTTCTGAATGTGTCATGACTTCAGATCTGCTATGTATACCTACAAATTGATATGTCAACATACCATGATGTACTCGTATGTCCCAGTGTGTACGTCTGAATAAATTGTGTAAACAAAGATTCCAGCAGTCTGCATTGGTGCCTTGTAGACACATGTGTATGAGTGGTTATATTGGTCAGCACACGAACAGTACACCATTCGCGGTAATCACACTCTACACTTCTACTTCATACATACACCATCCTGCGTCGGTTGGAGTGACCAAGTTTAGGGCCTGCTTCCTCTGGAGCCTTTGCCTTCCCTAACTCAGGACTAGGGTGAGTTACCCATTTACAGCTGGGTAGACTGGGGGCATGCCTGATCTCAACAACACACCACTCTTCCTTACAGAGCATACAGACTGACACTTTACAGAGTGGGAAATAAAGAGAAAAGAAACTTTACAGATATATATATATATATATATATATATATATATATATATATATATATATATATATATATATATATATATATATATATATATATATATATATATATATATATTATATATATATATATATATATATATATATATTTATATTTATATTTATATTTATATTTATATTTATATATTTTTTTATCAAGAAAACTTGGCTCATACGTTTGCTTTCGTTCAAATAAACTGAATCAACTATTATTGTTCAGTTTAAAATAACATACAACAAATTTAATAGTCAATTAGTTCAACAAGTTAAAATAAGGATTAAAGGGAGTGAGAGTTATATTACATTTTTCTTCATTGAGGTTTTGGTAGGGCGTGAATAATATTGTCCGTATTTTTTCTGTAGCCTGTTACACACAACTTAAGGGGAGGTGTAACCCCCAAAAATGAAGAATTTCATTGAAAATATCAAATTTTAGATACATATTGCACTGGAAAGTACATTCATTTGCCCACATTTCTGTATGTTTATTTTCACTAAAACCTTTATGGATGATTTTATATAAATTTTTAAAGTATGTCAGGTAAGTGTATTTTTACCTAATTATATATGTAAAATATACACATTGGTATATTTGTGATGCTATATTGCTTCTAATGCATGGATTTTAATTTTCGGTACCATATTCATTTCCCTGAAGCAAACAGAATTCAAGTTTTTCAAACATAGTTTCATGTGTAAAAATAATTTTGACTGGCTAATTTTTATGGTGTCCTTTGATGGGTCATCGAAATAATAACGTGGCTGGAGGTATTCCAGTAGAGTGGTAGGGTACCTCCTTATACGCAAATAAAGCTGCAGGTAAGAACGAATCATAGGATTCTGGTTTCTCCTGTGCGAGCTTAAATAAATTTGTAAGTAGAGTCCCGTTATATCTTTCCACTTGTCCAATCGATTGTAGATGATAAAATGTGCGGACGACAATATTTTGAAAAATCCTAAAAACTTCCTCCATCAGTTTCCCTCTGAACTGTGAACCATTGTCAGTTAATATCTGATAAGGGTATCCTAATCTTGTGAATATTGAGAGCAAAGCCTCTCCTACATGTACTGAGTCTGCTGAGGGTAGAGCAATCGCTTCTTTCCACATAGTACATGTCTACCAGAGAAAGGATGCATTTTTTCGGAAACTGACGAAAAGCGCATACAGTCTGCAGAAATGAAGAATTTAATGAAAAGTAAGCTGCAAAGTATGACAAAGAACATGGAATCAATAAAGGAAAATACCAGAGATGATTCCTACATAGCAGGGGGATACTGAGGTGAGTAAATTTTGTGTAAAAGTGTAATTCCTCCCTTTTTTCTTAATTTTCTCAAAACCTCATTTTTCACACAAATGTGGGCACGTTGCCCACGATTTTTCAAAAACTATTAGTGATACAGCAGTAAATTTTGGGCCACATACTGTACACATAGTGCTCATTAAAATAAACTAAAATAAAGGATATATGTTAACAAACTACAAAAAAACTGTTGAGAGAAATAGCTAAGATACCCCCCTTAAAAATTTCAACTATTTTTCGATTGGTATGTTAAAATCCAAAAAAACTCAGATATCAAACCAATCAAAATTATTTTAGTATACAATCATTATCATATATTAACAAATAAAACAGCCAAATTTCATAACTCAAGTTGTACTCACATTTGAGATATCTTGGGCAACAAAATACCCAAAAAAAGCTAAAATTTGCCTTTTTTTCACTGTTTTTCCGCCATAGATTGCAAGTTTTTAGTATATACCTCAATGTTTTGTATTTTTTTCAGTCATTGTGCTTGTATAAATGACCAGATATAGATATTAACTTATAATTCTGTGTTTTTCATTTTGGGGGTTTAACCTCCCCTTAACTCCAGTTGAGTCATGCAGCCGTGGTTTCCGTCACTTTTTTTGGGTGATGAGTACACTTCTCCACATAATTCGTCCACTGTAGGAGGTTGGTGGTGATACTCTTCTCTCACACTAGTGGCGTAGGAACTTCAGTACTTAAGTCTGATGTCTTGTAACCACGAACTGTGACAAATTAGAAATAAACAAATGCCTCAGTACATTTGTTCTCCGCAAACTAACAGGCCCATTTTTATGCGTTCCACCCACGAATGTTAACCTCTCAGAAGAATAACATTCCCGAGCACACAATGTAACTCAGGGAATAGGATGACAATTCACCAATATCCTTCTGGGTGTCAACTAGGAAATTGCGTCTGGAGTGCATGAATAATGATTTGCCTGAATTAAAATTAAAAAGGTATATAAATCTCACAAAATGGTTCTATACACTTTAGGCACATGTGATGTAATCATCACTCATTACTCGTCGCTACTCCCGTCGGGGTCTAGGTCATCTCTGCTGTCGGGTTTCTCCGCACGACTAGTCAGAAACAATCACCAGCTCTTGCAGTAGTGGTTAAAAAATATACTATATTTCATGTTGAGGGTGCCAGCCTAATATATAACCACTTAGCAAGAAACCTGTAGATTTTACATTAGTAAATAATTTGTTTACACTTACCCCAAAATTTTGGGAATAGACACGTCTCCTGGCACAGATTTAGAATGAACCCACAGCCCTGTAGTTAGATGCTGTTCGAATCACTTAAGTCTGAGCAATTATGACGGGTGAGACACTTGGTCTGGAAATCTATAATTCCTCTTATGACTTCTTGTGATAGAATTCCCAAGTTTCCAGTTTTGTATTAAAATGGCGGGTTTACTTGTGAATTCCAAAGTTGCCCAATTCTCGATCTGGTACTTATAGTTGTGGAATTGTACGTCCTATTCTCTTTCTTCTGGCTTGAAGGAGGTGTTTAGTTGACGCTGCGATGCAGTCTGTCTGTGTGCGGTGACTCCGAGTTTATTAGATTATATCTCACAATCCTTAGTTTCAAATCTCAGCTGTGTTTCCGCCGAAAGTTCCAATCAAATCATAGTAGATTCTGGTGAACCAATCCAATCTATCTAGCACTGTTTGGGTGGGGAAATTTATCATTACTCATCCCACGCGTATTTGAAAATATTAAATTTAATATACAAGCGTGGCCTCTTACACAGTGATGTCATACTGTTACCTAAGACTTCCGGCGCACCTCTGTTTATCAGAATAATCTGCGTGCCTACGCCAGACAGATGTCTGGACAGCCCGTGTGGTCTTCTTTCATCTGATCACATATCGGCTGGTGTCAACACGATCAGCCGCTTTCCAGTGGGGTCAAATGTTTGACGGTCAAGTTACCACAGGTGTTCAGACGGATTAGGCGATAAAATATTATCGCTGGCCGGGTCACCAAACCTGGCGAATCGTAACAACAGTCTGGGAGTGGAGTGTGAAACAATAAGATACGCATTACTCCCATTGCAAATCCTGCCATAGGGGAGTGGCGTGTTAGAGAATTCACCATGCTATGTCCAGAATAGAGCAAAATAGTGAAAATAACGAATGAAAAGGCATGATTTATGCCAAATAAAAGCGATGAGTGAGAAAAAGGAAGAAAAGAAAGGATACTGCCGGAGGGTTGAAGGTGTGAGAGATCACACAAAAGGACACGTACAGACGTGTCGTCAAAACAACGCTTATTGGAGAAATGGATTAGTTTTGTCTATTTTGAAAAGTTAACAAAGCTATTATTTATTTTATTTTAGAAATTAATATTATTTTGTTTATTGTATTGTATATTAGCATTAATTAAACTGAACTAATTTTTTTTAAGTGAAACTTAATGAAAACATAAAAATGAAGATCACTGAAAATCAGATGTGAAAATTGTCAACATTAAACGAAAAATGGTTTTTTTTAAGAAGCTTTCATAAAGATTCGTGTGTTTTTATGTGCTCTTGTCTCGTAATTCAAAATAGCTATCTACAACAACTTAACTTGATTACAATTAAACCTATTACGGACGAAAAAATAAGCTTCGTTGCCCGCTCCGCTATAAATATTTTCTGGCCACAGAGAAGATTTATTTCACAATTCACTGGCGCAGTCATTTCATTGCACCATTGTATGGACATGAGGTAAAGCGTACATATGTGCGTGAGATGGCAGGGAAAGCAAACCCGTAAAAATTGCGCGCTGTGCTGAAATCGGATGTGTCGGGCCGAAAGGCGCAGTTATCGCAAACTACGATACAACGTAGGCCTACATACCGCTCAGAAAAGGCCAGTATGTAAGAGTGAGATATGGTCGAGCAAACGCAAACAACAACACATTTCACAATGCGAGCAGATGACGTTATAAATTATTTGACTTTTTATATTAAGGTAAAAAAATAGTTTTTAATGCTCTTTTGGTAATAGTAGTTAATAATAATCAATATACATATGTTTAACAGATTTTTAACTGACGTACACTAATTTTCGTTGGTTAGATCTATATTTCGAAGAAATGTCATATATGATAATTACGTGTTTATTTCTACTTGACAGTGTATAAATAAAGAGTATTAATAAAGGAAAACTGGATAGATGGATCATATATTATGGCCTTGGTTTTACTGGCACATCCATTTCTCAATACATACAATACAGCATTAATTATATTTATGTACGGGTTTCCGTTTTTTTTTTAACCTTTACAATGTTAAGTCCTTCATACCAAAGTACAATGCTTCCTACCTAGCAGGTAAGGTTCACTGTAGAGTGGGCGGTACCTGTGGGTCCATTCTAAATCTGTGCCAGGAGACGTGTGTATTCCTAAAATCAGGATCTCTTGATGTAGATGCTTTCACAGGTGACGGATGTCCACTGGCCTTATTATCTTCTTCATCATCCGGAGTATAAGATTCTGGTGGGTCCGGAACAGGAAGTCCTTCCCCGTGAGGCACTGGCCGCATAGCAGAGGGAATATTCGGATAGGTCACAGGCCGCTTTTTCTTCTTAGAAATACCATGTCCAATTGGAGGAGTCATGCAAAAGTAACAATCATTAAGATGGTTTGTCGGTTCCCTCCACACCATTGGAACTGCAAAGCTCATCGATCGTTCTTTTCGGTTCAACCAGCAGCGCAGATTCGTTGCACAGGATTGACAACATATGTGTGGGGGCCAAATACCGGTCCTGGTCACCGATCTCACAACCAAAATAAAGGCCGTAAGCTTTCTTTATCGTCGGTGTAATGGGTCGCCTTTGTGATAGCAAAGTTATTTGTCCGCAAATATAGCAAAAATAATCCGCACTGTTCACAGATTCACGAGGCATCTTGAACGACACGTCTGCACTCACAGAATCTACAACACAAATGATGAAGGAGGAAATGTGGTTGCAATGACTGCTACAGATTGCGTCATCCAATTGGCGCTTAAGGCTATCCGTCTCGTGGGGAATCACGCGCCAGGGCTATAGAAAAGAGAAGGACTGGGTCATTCGCATCGGGAAGGTGAAGCCACCAGCCTACTGAACCCCCCCCCCCCCCCTTCCCCCTCCCGGATCTTGAAAACTAGAGCTAATTCGCGATTGTTATGTTCATATTCGCGATCAGCATGTCCAAATTAGTTTAAAATAGCTACTTTTGTCTCGGATACATTTTGGCTGTTGTCCAGTGTAATCGTTATGCTTATACATAGTCATTCTGAATTACAAAAACAATCCTTAAAAAGAATATATTTCTTTAAATGCAAAAACATTACGATAAGTTTGTGTGTAAACATTTTGGTGAAAGTAAAATTCAAATCTTTAAGTTGTGTACACGTACCCCCTAGAATCCATTCATGACCCCCGCCCCAGGGGCTCTGGATCACAGGTTAAGAAACCCTGGAATAAAGTAAAATCCAAAATGAGCCAAAAGTCAATTTAATTATGAACTAGCTACGTCATAAAGATACCAAGTACTGAGTAAACAGATTTATAAAGGCTAAATGTCACAGGGCATAGAGCGTAGGATTCCTCATATCTTCAAGATTTTCCGCTAAAATAAAAATGTCGATTATTAAAATCAAACATCGCTAAAAGGAGTGGCTAGTGCCTTGTCAACGAGGTTCGTTGAAAATCGTTAATGTTGTTTGTTGAAGCTTGAAGAGAGTTGTAAAATTATCATTTATGCATCAAGCGATGTCTTGTTTCAGAACACCCCTCTGTTAAACTGAAAAAGATAACTGACTGCCTTCAAGAAATAGGTGACCGATGTGGTTTCAGGTGTTCTCTGTCTGATGAGATAAAGAAGGAAGATCACGACTGCTCCGATAAGTCATTGGTGAGAGGTGACTAAGGTGAAGGTTGTGCTTGAGGCGTGCAGAACTACAGTATTTGTAAAACTATTTGCCACAGAAACTGCAAATGCGAGAAAGTTAAGTGCCCTTGGCGCAGGCTCAATTAATGGGATCTACTGCAGTGGCTGTTGTATGCTCTATAAGAAGTAAAAATACAATTAAAGGAAAGAAGAACGGTGGGAAGAAATAGATATGGATAGGAAAGAAGAACGGTGGGAAGAAATAGATATGGATAGGAAAGAAGAACGGTGGGAAGAAATAGATATGGATAGGAAAGATGAACGGTGGGAAGAAATAGATATGGATAGGAAAGATGAACGGTGGGAAGAAATAGATATGGATAGGAAAGATGAACGGTGGGAAGAAATAGATATGGATAGGAAAGATGAACGGTGGGAAGAAATAGATATGGATAGGAAAGATGAACGGTGGGAAGAAATAGATATGGATAGGAAAGTCGGTGGGAAGAAATAGATGTGGATAGGAAAGAAGAACGGTGGGAAGAAATAGATATGGATAGGAAAGATGAACGGTGGGAAGAAATAGATATGGATAGGAAAGATGAACGGTGGGAAGAAATAGATATGGATATGAAAAATGAACGGTGGGAAGAAATAGATACGGATAGGAAAGAAGAACGATGGGAAGAAATAGATATGGATAAGAAAGAAGAACGGTGGGAAGAAATAGATATGTATAGGAAAGATGAACGGTGGGAAGAAATAGATATGGATAGGAAATAATAACAGTGGGAAGAAATAGATATGGATAGGAAAGAAGAACGGTGGGAAGAAATAGATATGGATAGGAAAGATGAACGGTTGTAAGAAATAGATATGGATAGGAAAGATAAGCGATGGGAAAAAATAGATATGGATAGGAAAGATGAACGGTTGGAAGAAATGGATATGGATAGAAAAGATGAACGGTTGTAAGAAATAGATATGGATAGGAAAGATAAGCGATGGGAAGAAATAGATATGGATAGGAAAGATGAACGGTTGGAAGAAATGGATATGGATAGAAAAGATGAGCGGTGGGAAGAAATAGATATGGATAGGAAAGATGAACGGTGGGAAGAAATAGATATGGATAGGAAAGATGAATGGTGGGAAGAAATAGATATGGATAGGAAAGAAGAACGGTGGGAAGAAATAGATATGAATAGGAAAGAAGAACGGTGGGAAGAAATAGATATGAATAGGAAAGAAGAACGGTGGGAAGAAATAGATATGAATAGGAAAGAAGAACGGTGGGAAGAAATAGATATGAATAGGAAAGAAGAACTGTGGGAAGAAATAGATATGAATAGGAAAGAAGAATGGGTGGAAGAAATAGATACGGACAGGAAAAACACCAGACGAATTATAAATCTCTACTGGGAACATATAGTGGGATTTGACAAATAACTTTTACAATACATAAATATGAAACAAAGAATGAGACAAAGATATGTTTTGCCACTTTTCATATTTAACATATACTTACACTCACACACACACACAGATATAGGCACACATTTCCTATTATTGTCTTTCATTACTGGATAGTACAAAAACATGGACATAGTTACAAGTAACTGAGAGGTTGCGTGCTTTCTGTGCTTCTCTATGGTGCGGAATGCTGGAGAGTCACAGAGAAAGAAATGTCAAAATTGTCCTCTTTTCACACAACATGCCTAAGAAAAATTCACCGAATCTTTTGGCCGAATACCATCACCAACCAAGATCTGCTTACTCGTAGCAAGCAAGAGGACATGCATACCATCATAGCTGGCAGACGCTGGAGCTGGGTTGGTCATGTCCTCAGAAGAGACCCCGATGCCATCACAAGAACAGCTATGCTTTGGACCCCTGAAGGAAAGCGAAAGAGAGGCCGACCAAAAACAACTTGGCGGATGACTGTGGAGGCTGAGATGCAAAGAATGAACCAGAGTTGGGGCACTGTACGAAGGATGGCCACCGACCGTGCAAAGTGGAATCAATTTGTTGTTGCCCTACAAGACGCCACTAGGCGTGATGGCCACTGACTGCTTTGACGGTCGGTGGTTAAGGATCGAAGAAGAAGAGAGGTTGTAGATGATAAACAAATGATTGGGACGTTTTGAAGAACGGGGACATCTGCAAAAACTTAACCGTATGGAGAATTTAACTACACGGAGAAGACTAGGAAATGTAAAAGATTGCTGAATAAACAAGAAGCTCTGTAGATTGTGGAGTACTGCGGAATAAACATTCAAGGCAGAAATTGTGGAGAACTGTGGATAAAAGTGGCATACCCTTAAGACAGCTGCTGTGAAAATTGCTTCTCTTTGTTCGATTTTTTTGTCTTTGATCTAAAAATGAGATCGAAGAGAATAATATTATTCTAATCGATATGGAATCGAAGTTGTGTTAGGTAATGATCCTACATTTCGCAACACAGAATAAGGGCATATGCATAAGGATAAATCACACAACTACGGTGTCAGCCAAGAAAAGTCAGTCATAGCTGACACGTGATAGCCACATGTGGAAACAGAAAGTAAAGCGTTCAAAAGAAAACAAAACCTCCAACGACTAGTAAGGTTACCGGAAGAAGAAAGAAAAGATATAACCAAAGGAACATACAGCTTCCGCAGGTTTGAACTGTGTACGTAAAGCAAATAGAAACAATAAGGAAAGAAACCGTTAGTGAAAAATGTTCGTCGTTTACACTTACCTCGTGCACAATTAAGATTCTGAACTAGATAAATATTTATCATCATCATCTCAGCCCGTAACCCGTCATGGGTCGTAGGGGTGCCATGGTGGAAGCATCAGCAGACAGGGTCCTCCACTGCTCTCTATCCTCAGCAATGCGTACAAGTGTGGAAAAACCGTGTCCTGCCCATTCTTTGATGTTATCAGCCCAGGATTTTCTCTGCCTTCCTCTTCTCCGTTTACCTTCGACTGTCCCCTGAAGGATCGTTTTCGAAAGGGAGTCATGACGAGTTACATGCCCAAACCAGGCAAGCTTTCGATGTTTCACTATTGACAAAAGTGGTTCTTGGTGGCCTGCATAGGCGTTTATCTTCTCTCTAACATAGACATTTGTTTTGTGCTCTTTATAGCAAATGCGCAAAATTCTTCTATAACATTTATGCTCGAAAGCCTGAATCCTTCGCTCCGTATCTGCAGTGAGTGTCCAGCTCTCACACCCATACAAGAGAATAGATAATACAAGTGATTTGTATAATTTGATCTTCACAGGAAAACTGATGTTACTTTTCCAGATCACATTCAACTTTGTCATGGCAGCTGAGGCCATCTCAAGTCTTGTCTTGATTTCTTTACTTGATCTTCCATCACTACATATAGTGGACCCGAGATATTTAAAGGTGTTAACTTCTTCTAACGTTTGCCCATTTAACGTAATGTTGGTCGGAACATATTTCTTATGGCTATTCACCAATATCTTGCTTTTTTCTATATTAATTTCCATCCCATACGTTCTTGTTACTTTCTCCAGTCTAGAGGTAAGGTCTTGAAGTTCTGATTCTGATCCAGCTATCAGATCAATATCATCAGCAAAACGTAGGTTGCACAGAGGTCGGCCTCCAATCGATATGGTTGATTTATAATCGTAGAGAGCCTCCTGCATAATATGTTCTAGATAAATATTAAAGAGCACTGGGGACAGGATACATCCCTGCCGAACTCCTACAGTTGTTTTGAAAAATTCTCCAATGTCGTTGCTTGCAAAAACAGCACTGCTTGCGTCCTTGTATAGTGCTTCAATGATATCTATGATGTTGTTATCAAAATTGAATTTTCTCATTACTTGCCATAAGCCTTCATGCCAGACTCGATCGAAGGCTTTTGTGAAATCGATGAAGTTATGGTATAAATCGTGTTGATGTTGGAGATGTTTTTCGATAAGTACTCTAATATTGAAGATTTGTTCTGAGGTACTTCTTTTTGGTCTAAAGCCAGCCTGTTCCTCTGACAAGATTTCTTCTGATTTCTGTTTTATTCTGTTCAAAAGTATCCTTAACATCACCTTACTTGGATGACTAATAAGGCTAATGGTTCTGTAGTTCTTGCACATTTTTTTGTTTCCTTTCTTTGGAAGCGGTATTACTAATGACTGCGTCCATTCTTTTGGCCATTTTTTTGTACTCCATATCTTCTGGCAAATTGTTGTCATGATTTTTAGGTATATCTGGTCCTCCATATTTCAAGAGCTCTGCTGGGATATTATCCACACCCGGTGACTTCCCTCCTTTCATCGAACATATAGCCTCTTCCACTTCTTCCCGTAATATTGCTGCATTTCCGAGTTCCCTGTTTTCGCACTTAATGTTGTTTAATATGCCTAAGTCAGTGTCAAGTTTACAGTTATATAATTCTTTACAATATTCTGTCCACCTTCTCATTACAGCTGTTTTTTCATTGAGCAGAGCCCCATTGCTATCTTCTATGACAGTTACCCTGGGCTGTTGGGGTTTGATAGTTTTCTTAATGTGTCAAAAGCTGCCTTGCTGTTACCTTTTATTAGCCCCGTATTAATGGACTCACATTGATCAGCTACCCATTTTTCTTTGGCCTGTTTCATTTTCTTCCTAATATTTTTGTTCACCATACTGTATTGCCATGCTGCTTCAGGAACATCTTTCTTAACCTTTTTCATTTCCCGCCGTGTATCACATAACTTCAGAATGTCATCTGTAACCTATGGTTTGTTTATTTTCTTTCTTTTACCAAGTATTTCTGTTGCTGATTCAATGAGCACGTCTTTCATGTTCTCTGTGATTGAGTTGATATCATCCTCCAAAAAATTGAGAGCTGCGAATTTTCCTCCAACAGTTGCCTCAAAGATTCCCGCGATTTCTGGATCTTTCAGTTTGTCTAAATTGAATCTTAACTGAGAACATCTGTTTTGATTATAGTTCTTTTTAAGTTTAAGCTTGAGCGTCATCAATACCATGTCGTGATCACTACCAATGTCGGCGCCAGGAAAAGTCCTAGTCTTGGCTTTATTAAATATTTATACGATCTTTTAAAAAAAAAAAAAAAACCAGGCTGCATTGAACGATTTAGTCAGATTCTAAAAATATACGGAACAGTGCCTCCCAAACATTTTGGCCTCAATCCCCGTTTCCAAATTTCTGAAAGCTCCATATCCGAGTTCAATATTCTTATATTTCTTCCTCAAATGCCATAGTTCCAGAAACAACTGACAAGAGCGATCATGTCTCTCCAAACCTTTCTGTTCCTAGTGCTTTATATTAGCCACTTTTATGTATCAATCAATACCCTTTAGCCCCCTAAGAACCAAGGAGCATTGACCTTCAACAAACACATATTAAGTCAATCTGTCACGCGTCATCAGTTCAAGTCCATCTGTCACGTGACATCAGTTCAAGTTCTTTCCATGTCTTCCTCGTCATTTTCACTTATGTCTCCAGTTCTCTTCTCCATGTGTGTCACGGGTTGCTTCCCCTTTGCTCTGCAGTGATGGTCCAACAATGGCCAAAACCTCGAGTATCTAAAGTGGGTCTTCAAAGGTATCTATCTTCGCACAAGATTACTTTTGGCAGAGATGCAAATAGAAAGATGTTGATGCTTCTACCTTGAAGGAGTATTTACAAGATATTCAGAAATAAAAAACAATGCTGAATGTGTCTTAGCACAGTTAACTTATTATCTGCCCGACAACTTTTGTGAAGAGATATATTGTTTGATTTAGCTCGTTCAAGCCTCCAACTGATTTAATTCAGTGAATTCGTAATTTAGTAGCTCTGTTTTAAGTGATTTAAGGTGACTTAGACATACGGGTGCAGTACACTCAAAAGGATTAAATACACTATAAATGTGTATATATACAAATAACAAATTTAATAATCAATTATATTTAACCATGTAAAATGAATAATTCTTTTTTAAAAACAGGTAATCATCACAGGGTGATGTTATGGATACTGAGGGAAATGTCTGAAAGTTGACTTGGCAGCTTTTAAGTTTGTACTTAGCTGCTAGTAAGTTTGTTGGTTTCTGCTCCAGCCGATGTTTGGTTCTTTGCAGATTATGGACTGATGCACTCTCGTCCCTTATCAAGTCTGGAGGTTGCGTCACGTTCCAAGAAATATCAGGGAGTAAACACGAAGCTGGTCCAGCGTCTTCAAGACCCGTCTGATGATGGTGTCTAGCGTTGACAGCAGTTCACTTATACCACACATTGTGTTCCAGAGATAGCACCCTCAACTGGTACCACCGACTAGTATTATGAAAGAAGAGAAACAAATACCCTCCTGAGTTCTGGGTTTCCTGACACACAAACAGGTGCCCCCTCCCCTTTTCATTCCACCATCCCATCTACCTCAGAACTTTTACCCTCTCTGAGCATTAATATTAATCCCAGTGCGCAGAAAACATTCATTACATTTATATTGAATATCTCTATATTTGCACTGGTTGAAAAGGTGAATAATATAATAAGTATGTTATCCGTTCTCTCAAAATCCACTCCCTGCTCCATATGGATCTTGGGACTACCTCTGCTTTTGGTTCTCTATGAGAAACCAGCGTAAAGCAGTCATCAGATCTTGCAGTGGTGATTCATGAAACCATCATTCTATTTGCTGAGGTTGCCAGCCTCAGATGACTTGAACATCCATTAGCAATTTTTAAATGTTAATAAATGCAAAATATAGAATTTTAAAATGTACAACTCACCCAAAACTTTCTTGGGAATACTGATTCCTGGCTCAGAGAAATAGTTAAGGCGACTTGTTTAAGATGTCTCTTACACGCGGTCTGAGGTATTACTTTATACTAGGATCCCACTCTGGCTTTGTGTTCAGATTCCTAGGATTTCTGCTTTCCGTGTTAATGTAGGTAGAGTTTTCTTGGGATATAAGTCCACAAGATGCTCAAACAAGGTCCGATTTGATCACTGGAATTCTGATCCTATTCATTATTCTAGTTAGCAGGATGTTTTCTTGACGAGGTGAATTTCACAGTGCTTTAAATCGGCGAAAAAGTGTCAGATTATAATGCAACATTCGCCTCACGCACGTGGTTGTTACTATCTGACCAGGCTCCATTCAGAAGTGTTGTTTATAACTTCTAGATATACTCAGCCAATTGTTTTAAATAATACGTGTTATGAGGGGGTTTATCCCAACAATTTCCTCATGGGAAAATTCTGCGTGATTTGTTAAAAGTCATTTTCCATATAAGGAATTGTTACTTCCGTCGATTATCGGTCGTGTTACACTTACGACTTCCTACATGATCACAAATAATGTCTTCGTAACAAATCTGTGTCACAGCGGGATATTTGCTCGTGATGGTATCTCTGTTTGTGTACTTCGCGTTGAATTATGTTTTGTAGGCCGTTAGAGGAGAATGTCAATTTTTCTTTTTCTATTCCCCTCAGTGTATTCTATTTTATTTTATTGATCATATAGTAGTGAGCATCCCCCTGTGCCGATGACGCGGGTTTAATCTTAATGGACGACAGTAGAAACCCAGCCGTGACAACGATTCAGTTTTAATCTTAATGTTCTCTGATTAATTCTTTATCACTCTCTCTTCGTTAAGGTTACCTTCATCACCAACTTGACAATCTTCTCCTGAATAATTCTTTCTTGGAATTAAGAATTAATCCATAAGGTAAATAGTAACTGAATCACTCAATTCAATAACTGGAACCAATATTAATCAACGAACTCTGAATTCCTTTCCAACTATCATGATTATGTCATACACCATTATAGTCTGTCAATAATTTAATTGATTTTCTTCGTAACTTGGACATAGTCTTTCCCCCATATCGTTTCGGTTATTTCTTTTTTTATCTTCCCTTTTGTTTTTATCAGTTTACAACTTCAGATTTTACAGTTAAACTAGAAAAAGAAGGACGCAAGTTTGTAATCAACACAAAGTATGCGCGACAAATTATGTGAACAACCTATGCTAATCTGCCAGAGAATAGTTTATAGTTTAGATGATACCTTGTGACCTCAACATTCAACTCCGCACGATTTACGAAATCTCGCTGAATCAATTTCCCTTTTAACTTCGCGATTCATTTTCTTAACTGAATCTCCTTAATAGCTCCTTTCTTCCCTACGCAGAGACGATTATTGAAGTCTATCCACTCTACCAACCTTAGAGGATGAGCATGTCATTCTCTGAAATTTCTCTCTTTGTTGAACCTCGGCCAGTATGGCTTCGACCTTGATGACCGAAATCTCCTAAATAGCTTTTCATTGATCTACAATGTCGGCCTGCTGAATACTCATTTTTCCTGATACCCTTGATTATTGTTGGAAGACTCTGCATTCTTTTCGACCGTTATCCATTCTAACCTGACTAGTATTTTATTTCCCAGCTCTGTAGGTTAACTTCATGTTCTTTCTTTGCTGCGTCTCGGTGTTCTGTGTCTGTCGTCATCGTTGTTCTCTGACGTGGTACCCTATGTTTTTTTCTCTCCCCCGTAACCAGCACTGAGAGTATTGCTTTCCTTCTCATAGCCAACCTATGTTTCTCTATTTTACGTCATGCCGAACCGTATATCACTACTCCTGTGACATATACACCCCAGGGTCCTTCAGGGAAAAATGATGTCCAAGACAGCATTTTTCCTACTGCTATACCTCTCACAGACTCAAAAACGTCCCCTTTTTTTTAACATAACTCGGAAACTAACTAAAATACTGAACTAATTCGGTAAAAATTTGTAATACTTATGATTAACAACATGTTTAACCTTCTTAATTTTTAATTTTACAACATCTAACACTCAACTACGGCTCAGCCCCTCGGCTTACGCTCGTCTCTCCCAATGTATTATATTTCTACAAATGAACACAACTCCCTCAAGTCTTTCCTCTCGTCTTACTCCTTACTTTCTATAGTTACCTTCTTGTCATTCCGCCACTGCATATCTATGTTTTCACCCCTCGCTCTACTATATATGTTATCGTTTTCCCCAACTTAGCTCGCGCATAAGTCCACTTGAACCCTATTATGTCCCTCTACAAGATCTAACTATCGCCTCTATCTTGTACTTAAACCGCTATGAGCCACCCTCATAGATTCTCTCTTTTCTTTTCTTTTCTGACTCCCGCTTGCTAACTCACTTCGTTCTCTATACTCCTTCCCCAATTTTGCCTTGCCCTCTAGGTTTCGGAGAAACCTAACTCCTCACAAGTCTCCGCAAGACTTTAGCAATCGCCGAAACATCTCTGTGCTCCACGATACCCATTTATCTCGTTCATTCCCTGCAACTATCTCTTTCTCATTACTCTATATTTCTATTTCTCATAAATTCTCCGTTGCCTTGTGCGCCTCATGTCTGCCAATTTCCCCATTTCCTCTCCAAATTCAAATAATTACGCCGTTTTCTTTATAATTTCTCAATATACACTGTTTTCTCTATTATCTTACAACTCTTAGGTTCGTCACTTCTCTGTGAATTCTCATTTTTCTCATCATTATTTATCTTAACCATTCCCTCGTGTTCGCCATCTTCCATGGCTTCTCTTTAGTTTCTCCATTATTCCTGCCGTCTTCCTACGGCTTTTCAATGTCTGAATTCTCATTTAACTCAAAACTCCTCTGCTCGCCATCTCGTACGGTTTCTCATATTCCTTATCTTCTTTATTCAAATCTCTTTTGACACTTCGATGTCATCTATATAATATCCTTGCCATTCTTCCATGGCCTTTAACCTACCTTATTTATTCATTACTTCCAACATTTTCATCTTCACTGCCTCTTTACTTTTAAGTGACTCTATTGCTTCTTTACTTTTAAGTGTCTCTATTGCCTCTTTATTTTTAAGTGCCTCTATTGCCTCTTTAATTCTAAGTGTCTCTAACGCTAATGGTTTATCAATACCTTGGGTCTCCTCTATTCTTCTTACGTCGTCAACAGTTCACTTCTTCCCTACCTCTCTGCTTCTCTCAATCTGGCAAGACGCCTCACGTAATCAGATGAGTCGTCCGACGATACATCCGACTTTTTATTATCTCCTCCTATACCTTTGACGTCCAACACTTCCTGTGTCTCCGCAGTCTTTTCTGTCATATTCTCTAAGTCCTGACGATCTCCCTGTAGTTTCTGATGAACTGTAATCCTCTTCAGTTCTGTGTCCCCATTCTTCTCTTCCCTATCCGTCACAAATCTCCTCTTATACTCGTTCAACGGTATCTCGTCTTCGCTCTCCCAATCATCCGTCAGAAATCTCCTCTTATATTCCATCAACGGAATATCATCTTCACTCTCCCAATTATCTTCCTCATCTGCTATTCCCTCTCTCTCCTCTGAATTCTCCCTATCCTGCGTTTTATCAAGTGCATCTAGTACTCTGCCTCTATTCTCCTCTTCCTTTTCAACATTCTTATCCCCAATCGTAATTGATTTACGTCTTCTCCCATCACTCATCCTATCACTACTTTTGTTCTCCATATTTTCCTTTACAGTTTTTAATTCCGATTTTACATTTGTCCTACCGGTCTCAATTCTTACTCTAGTATTGATGTCCCTTGACGGGTTCCCTATTCTCGACTCGCTTTCTTGATGCTCTTCTTCCCTAAAAATGTCTGGTGTTGATACCAGTGTAGCTCTCCTTCTTTGTTTATTTCCTTCCTTTACACCATGTTTTCCAACCGCGATCCACGGTCTGTAGTCATCCGTTCGTAATTGTTATACATGAGCCTTGGTAGTATGATTCCTTTTTCATTTCAGATCTTATAATTGGTTAACGATGATCTCTCCAGAATGACGTAACCATTTATCCAATGGTTATCCAACTTGGTCGGGTGTTCATGCTTCTTGTAATAAACTCTACCGCCTGGTTGAAATTCTTGCAACTTAGCGTTTTTGTGACGAATTATTACAGGAAGAAGTGTAAACAATGACTCGAAAATACCAAATATTGTCCGAGGTAGAAAAATAGAACGTGAGGAGCACAGAATGAACTACGGGATGGCACAAGACATGAAAAGTTTCGTGGTCATTCTGTGACAGTGTGTTTTTGGTCTACCCGTGCCTCTCTTTCCATGGGGATTTCAGAACAATGACTGCATTGTAATGCTATCAATAGGTTTCCTCAATGTGTGTCCTATTCAGATCCCCCCACTTTTATTTTAGATTTCAAATATTTTTCGCAATTAAAATCCTTGACGCTCAGAATCTCTTGGCATTCCTCAGTTGTAGAAACCTAAAATTGTGCATGCAGCCATCTTTCTTGGTATATTTTAATCTGTCAAGGTTTAACTGGCATTGACTCAGGTCATCGTATACAATTTACCAAAACTATATAATGTAAGGTGAAAATAACTCCTTTAAAGAAAGGGTTTTTAAAAAGGTTAATTAATAAACTGCAAATAAAGATCGATTATAGATTGCGTTTTGTATTTGACGGATTTCGGAAGGTGAATGTGTGCCGATTAAATCAAGGTAATAAACAAACAACATAATTGGGTACTATTCGCAGCATTGTCTAAGGCTTAGGCGTTGCCTTTTAAAAGGGAATTGAGTCGTTTATGTACTACTAAATTTTACTGCAGCGACTCAAAATCTTCGAAGTATGGTTGTTCTTTACTTAATGACTTGCTTGTTATTCTTTAGCTCACATAAAACTTCGACGTTGCAAGTTTCTTTTATCTTCTTCTTCTCTTCTTCTTTGATCCATAACCGCCAACTGCCAAAGCAGTCTTAGTCATGTTTAAATCCGTGTACCTAGCCAGCTAGCGTCGTTTAAAGTTAATTTGTTTTCTTGTACAAGTTTCTTAATCAGCAATCTCAATCATGAAAGCAGACATATTGCAGAATGATCGAGTTTCCAGTAAAGAACTTTAACAACCCAAGGCGGATGCATGTTAAATAGGCTTTGCTTTTTTTTTTTTTAAACATATTGAAATTAGAAGCAAATGTATTTAACAACGGCATGTCGACAGAATTAGCAAAAACTCGTTTTTGTCAAATTAAAAAACACTTATTGCTCCGTTAGAAAAAACAACAAAAAAGCAAGAACATAGTTTACCAGTCTAGCTTAGCAATGATACGCCTGATTTCTTGATTTGTTTTTCATTGTTTTACATTGAGGTTAAAAAAAATAAAAGTTCACTGATTGAAAGAAAAGTCAATACTGTGATTCGTTCGTAGAATTCCTTCGTCCTCATTTTCTTGTCTTCAGTCCTACCGTCAGGTTACTCGACTATCCCTTCTCATGCTCTTTATTTCATTATTTTGTGTACGCTTTCATTGATCGAGGTTATCTTGTCCCTCCCGCGTGCGTTACCTAGCCGTTTTAATGTTTTTTGTTTGTTTTATTTTAAACCACGTCAACGTGTTTATTTGATTAATCGTTAACACCAGACAGATTAAAGGTTTACAGGTAGCGACATTCTTATTGTTAAACCAGACGCACTATTGAGACACAAAAGTGTAATCTTCTTCACACCAGATGGCATCGGGTGACAAACCCAGACGTTTGTCGGGGAATGTTGATAATGCGTGTTTGATTCGGGGACATAGCTTGTAGATTTTTGCCACAAAACCATGTTGCCATGTGTTTTCCAATCTGGACAACAGATGATATTTTAAGATAATGTGTTGATTCTACAGACATGACCAGATAGACAAGAGTGAATACGAGAAATAATATAACACTTCCGGCAGATGACTTTGTTGTAATAAACAACTACAAGCAAGTAACATCGTGAAAGAGACTATCAGTGATAATGAGGGATAAATCGGTGATATATTGATTTTGGTAGACATTCAGTGATAATGAGGGATAAATCTGTGATACAGTGATTTTGGTAGACATGACAACAAGTAACACGGAAGTGGCAAGACCGTATATGGACATGGACTACGTTCAGATGAGTTTGAAAATAACATGTAAGTGGAATACTGTGACGAAATCAGTTGTGCACTTTTTATAACTTTCTTACTCTCCGGCAGTATCACTTCATTTCTTCATTTTCCTCACTCATCGTCCTATTATTTGGCATATTTTATACACTTTAATTTTTGCTCGGACCACTCCCTAGACTTGTTTACGTTTCGCCGGGTGAATCGTAATAATACCAGGCTTATTAGACAGGTCAGCGGATACTACTTTTATCACTTAAGTCGTCTAGCCACTTTTGATTGAGACGATCTTTGTTGACACAAGTTGGTCGCGCACGATCGATGGAAAGAAAGCCAGATTGGCTGTCTAAGACATCCATCTGAGGAATGTACAAAACACAGGTGATATATGTAATCGCTTCCGCTGGACCATCTCTGTATCAAGATTACAGATAACATGTCAGAGGAGACATAATGGGCGGAAGGTATTAGCCAAGAAATAAGTTCACTGATGTGTTTGTGAGTTTGTACAAATACAATCGGAAGTATTACTGCCATATTTGAAAGAGGTCACGAGTTTAATTTTAAAATTGATATTTTAAAACACGCGGGGGATATTATGATTTAACACCCCGACGCACAAAGTTCTAAAGAGCTTATCATTGGTTTAATTTGAGAGCCGGAATAGACTTTGACTTTCATTGGCAAGTTGGTCTATAAGTACAATCTGGATTTGAACTGAGAAATGGAAATATAATCTAGCGAAATCGGAGACACAAATCAGACTGCACTGCAACGTCAAAGTAGCAACTCCTGAGAGAGAGAGAGCCAGAAGAGAATAGGACTTAGATTGCATTCGAAAGGACCAGGACAACGTACTTGGGCGTCTTTATAACTTAAAAAAGAACCCGCATTTTAAATACAAAGACTGGATACTTAAGGAATCAGAAGCACAAGGATTGGACAAAGAATTCCAAAATTATAAGTGAGAGATCAAAGTATTTGGGCGTCTTTAAAACTTAAAAGAGAACCTGCATTTTAAAAAAGAAAGACTGGATACATAAGGAATCAGAATCAAAATTTCCCACACCGGTGTTCGAAGCATCTAATCAAAGTGCTGTGTCCATACATCTGTGCGAGAAGATTATATATCCCATTTGGGGTAAGTTGTGAACCTATATTTTACAAATGTGAATTTGACATTGTTTTCTTGCTAAGGGGTTATATATGAGGCTGGCAACCTCACCATATGAAAATAGTATATTCATAAACCACTACAGCATGCGGCTAGTGATTGCTTCATGCTAGTTCATACAGAAAAGCGAAAGCAGCAGCAACCCCAGACTCCGAATGGAGCAGTGATGAGTGCAAGCCATGTGTATCAAGTGTATAGTATCATTTTGTGAGATATATGTACTTTGTTAATTGTAATTCAGGCAAATCATTGCATTAGCGTTGTCCAAGCACATATTTTCCCCGTTTAATACCTAGAAGAATATTGATGATTTCTAATCATCTTCCCTCAAAGGTCTAATTATTCAGAGAGGCTAACATTGGTGGGTGTACAGCGAGACAATGCGCCTGTAAATCTTCCAACTCAGTGTACTTAGTAGCGGCATTTATTCTTTTTATTTTGTCTAAAGTTCGTAGTACGAAGCTGTAAGATAAATGTTTCTACGCCACTAGTTGTGAGTCAAGACTAGGGATTCAACAATAACCACCTACATTGGACTGGTTATGTGTGTAATATGAATACATTAAAGTACGAACCACACATTGTAATATAATGCGAATCTTGACATGTACGATATCCTGTAAATAAACATGGCTACAAACTGAACATGCTTTTACTGAGTGCCTTCTGAAACATGTGTGTGTTTGTGTAGATGACGAGGTAATGCTTATATACATACATCATAACATTACATGGTGGCAGCGGTCGATACCGGACTGACGCAAAACAGCTACACGATAACACGTGAGTACAGTATTCGGCTAATTTTCGTCATCGAGGTCAGCCATGGCGGCGAAACAATATCGCAACGCACCGCAAATGAGATTCGCCGGTCAAGATGATAAGAGTGAAGCTTTCTTGTTATGGCGCCAACGCATAGATCTATATTCCAAGACCACTGGTCTGGAAGGACAAACCCTAACTCCATATATCCTAGAAGCATTGGACGATGAAGGTTTGAAAATTTACAACAGTTTTGCTACCGCCATGCCTGTGGAGTCGGCGACAGACCCCGCAGCCATATTGGACGAATTTGAAAAACGTCTGATAATAAAGCACACGAACTTTAGAGCGGCAAGATTAGAACTTCACCACCTGCGACAGAAACCTGGTGAAAGTCTAGATGATTTTTTCACTCGCATCAAGGAGAAAACAAGTGTATGCAAATTTAACAAAGAAGAAGAAAAAGAGCGAATTATCGAACAGATCCTTCTCAGCACACCAATGCCAGAGTTCCAGAAATGGATACTGAGCCAGAGTGATACACTAACTTTACAACAACTTCTGGATGAAGGCAGGAAACACGAGGCACAAGCACTAAACATTAAACAAATTCAGCAAGGTACAGTAACAGCCCAGGTGGATGCAGTAAAAAGCTATAAACCCAAACAAAACAAAGCAACTGGTTCGAAGCAACAAGAAAAACACAACACAAGCAGAGGTGCTATGTGTAAATGTTGTGGCCTAAACCACATACAAAACCACTGTCCAGCTAAAGACTCTACATGTCATTACTGCAGAAAGAGGGGCCACTGGATAAAATTATGTTTCAAGAGGAAACAAGACAGTGCTCAACACAAACTTTACAGCAGAAAGTCATCAAAACAAACACACTCTATGATGACTGAGGACCTTGACTCCAGTGAAGAAAGTGATCCTTCCAGTTTTGATACTGTGAAGATACTAACTTTCAGTAATGAACCAAAGAGAACGCAGGCTTTCTGCAAGGTACAATTCCGAATACCAGGAATTAAAATGCACAAAGAAAGATATATTCGGTTCAAGATAGACACAGGTGCCCAAGGTAACACTCTACCCTTAAGAATATTCAGACAGATCATGCCTGACAAGGTGGATGAGCAAGGATTTCCCACAAGGGATGTAAAAAGTAGGAGTGGCAGGACAAAGCTAAGAGCTTACAATGGAACAAGTATAGACTGTTTCGGAGCAGTAACACTTGAATGTTTATACAGAGACTCTGAATGGACATCGTCAACATTTTACTTGGTAGATGTTGAAGGACCTGCAATTTTGGGTTTACCAGTGTGCGAAAAGCTGAGTGTGGTAACTATTAACAACATTAAAGCTGACAAAAAAGAACATCTTACTCTACACGTCACTGGAGTAGATGACCTTAAACAGCGATTCCCAGAACAGTTCGACAGAATAGGCAAACTTCCAGGAAAGGCAAGATTCTTTTTAAAAGACAACGCTGAGCCAAAGATAGACCCACCTAGAAAGTATCCTATACATGTTAAACAGAAACTTGCCACAGAACTAGAAAAGATGGTGCAGAATGATGTTATTAGAAAGGTTGAAGAGCATTCTGATTGGTGTAGTAGTATCACAACCGTTCTGAAGCAGGATGGTTCTCTTCGGGTTTGCCTTGACCCAAAACACTTAAACAACAGTCTAAAGCGCTGTCCACACAAAATGCATACAGTGGAAAAGATAACTCACAGATTCCACAATGCCAAATATTTTTTTCTAAACTAGATGCTGTACACGGATACTGGAGTGTTGAGATAGCAGAGGAAAGTCAACTCCTTACAACTTTTCGAACACCATTCGGCAGATATTGTTTCAAGAGACTCCCATTTGGTTTGAATGTATCACAAGACATCTTCCAACAGAAGATTGACAACATTGTTGAGCAATGTTCTGGTACAGTGGCTATTGCGGATGACATTGTAGTCTGCGGCAGGTCAGAACAAGAACACGACCGTAACTTGATTAACTTGATGCATGTAGCACAGGCCAATGGGCTAACATTCAACAGCAAAAAGTGTACAATTAAGGCAACGGAGATACAATTTTTTTGGATTGCTGTACACCCAGAATGGTGTAAAACCAGACCCTAAAAAGGTTGAAGATATTCATGACATGCCAACACCAGCTACAAAGAAGGAACTGCAACAATTCTTAGGTGCTGTCAATTTCCTAGCACAATTCATACCAAATTTGTCAGCTGCTGCAGAACCTTTGCGATCTCTACTACAGAATGAAACTCCGTATGAATGGTCAGAAGACTACCAACACATATTCAACCACTTGAAGACCCTCATATCATCTGATGCATGCTTGAAATACTACGACATGCAAGCACCCACTTTTCTCATGGTTGATTCCAGTCTGAAAGGCCTAGGAGCAGCACTTTTGCAACCAGACAAAAATCCTGAAGGACACTATGCCAAAGAACTTCGTCCTGTAGCTTACGCAAGCAAATCATTAAGTTCTGGCGAAAAGAAACTTGCAAACATTGAAAGAGAAATGCTAGCTGTACGTTTTGGAATCAAACGCTTCCACACATTTCTTTTCAACCGCCCATTTACAATTCTCTCAGATCACAAGCCACTTGAGATGATTCATAAAAAACCAATAGCTTCAGCACCACCACGACTACAAGCTCTGTTATTGGAAACACAAGGTTATGATTTTAATATTCAGTATATCCCAGGAGAGGATATAGGTCTTGCAGATGCTCTCAGCAGACTACCAAACCCCAACAAGACAGCAGATCTTACCCCAAACATCAAAGTTGATTTTGTCAAGTTTAGCGATTATCGGCTTGAACACATCAGAGAAGACACAATGAGAGATCCTATCCTTAACTCTCTCAAAGAACTGATATACCATGGATGGCCAAGCTCTATCAGGGAAGTTCCAACACACATCCGTCCATACTACTCGATGAGGGACGAGTTAAGCATCGAAGATGGTCTGATCCTTAAAGGAGATCGCATTGTTGTACCAGAAACACAACGCGATATCATCCTTAAACAGCTCCATAATAGTCACCTTGGTATTGTGAAGACACAACTGAGAGCAAAGAAAGATGTTTACTGGCCACAGATAAACAAGGACATAGAAACACTATGTAAAAACTGTTCAATTTGCCAAGAACATGCAAATAGGCAGTGCAGAGAACCTCTCATACCATCAGACATACCATTGAGCCCTTGGAGCATTATAGGAACTGATATTTTCTCAATCGACAATAATGACTATCTTATTATTGCTGATTACTACAGCAAATTTCCCATCATTGAGAAACTTCCACAACCCTCACCATCAGCTGTTATTGCAGACATTACAAAGAAGTATTGCAGCATGTTTGGCATCCCAGATGAAATTAGATCAGACAACGGTCCACATTTCTCAGGTCAAGCATACAGAAACTTCACTAAGGACTGGAAGATCAAACACACAACATCATCACCTAGATACCCTAAATCTAATGGTTTCATTGAGAGACAGATACAAACTATCAAGTCAATCATGAAGAAAACAAGAACAGAGGATGTACACCTAGCACTCTTGAGATGGAGAACAACACCGGTAGACAGTAAGATCGACAGTCCAGCAGAACTTATGTTTGATAGAAGAATTAAAGACCTCCTACCATCTAAGGTCCACTTCCGTCCACAACATAGAGACAGCACATATGATCAACTTCAGCATCGTCAGCAAGTTCAGAAATCCAACTATGACAAATGTGCTAAAGACTTACCACCATTATATCCTGGTCAGCATGTGACTACCTACAACCACAACAATGACACATGGTCAAAAGCAACAATCATTTCCAGAAACCCTGAACCCAGGAGCTATACTTTAAGACCAGACAGCAGCAGCAACCTCCTGAGGCGAAACAGAGTGGACATAAGAGAAATCCCACAGAATACAACAGAACAGAGAATTCCCATGCTTTCAACAGACAATGCAGTAACTCCAGACTTTGGTGCCCCACAAAACCAACAAGCGCCAAGGCCGAAATCACAACCAACTCAAGCTAAACCAGGGACTTCCGCAGAACCACCAGCACTTTACACCACTCGTTCTGGCCGTACAGTGACACCTCCCAGCCGATACAGACAGTGACATATATACTCACACTGAGCATTACACATACTTATCCTTTCTCACATGAAACATTTCGTTGGAAATGTTTGCACACATTTTTTTTTTTCAAAAAAGGGGGGATGTAATATGAATACATTAAAGTACGAACCACACATTGTAATATAATGCGAATCTTGACATGTACGATATCCTGTAAATAAACATGGCTACAAACTGAACATGCTTTTACTGAGTGCCTTCTGAAACATGTGTGTGTTTGTGTAGATGACGAGATAATGCTTATATACATACATCATAACATTACAATGTGAAGAAGTGCCATCATCACAAAAAGAATTGACGAAACGACGGCTGCAGGACTCAGTTAGACCAGCTAAGTTCTTATTAAAGAAAACAGCAAAAGGGCAAATATTTTCATAAATTCTCACCCCTGTCTAAGTGAAGACACTTTTTATGCACATCTAAAATTCACCATCATTTCATCGTTATTTTAACCTGTTAAAACTAATTGATTACTAAATTTGTTACATGTTATTTTAAAACAAAACAATCATTGTTGATTCACTTAATATAGGTATGAAAGCAAACGTATGAGCAAGACTCTTTAATATATATATATATATATATATATATACATCTAGACATATATTTACATCTATAAAGCAAATACGTATAAAATAATTTCGCTAGATTTACACCAGCTGGGGGCTTGAACGGGCTAAAACCATTGCTTAATTCTTCACGAAAGGCGACGTATCAGATATAAGTTAATAGTGCTCTGCCCTATGCAGCATTGTTCTTGACTTTTGAAAACATCTTTTGAAGAGTAATCTTGTACGAAGATAGACACCTTTGAAAATCCATATTAGATACTCTTGAGTGTTGGCCACTGGTGGACCACTACTGCAGAGCTAAGGGGGGGGGGGGGTAATCCGTGACAAATACCTTATGTTGTCGTGAAGTAATGTTCAGCATGAAGGTGGGGGAAACCTCTACCACAATCAGACGCTTATTTGCGGTAGGTGTGGTACTGGAATGCTAGACTAAAAATACTTTTGATTGGATCTTTCACCGCAGGAGAACTTGTGCGTGGAAGCGAAAATTCTGGTTATAGCCTTGAACATTTTAGGACTACGCAATGCATTTCCATCTCATCACGGAGAAATTTCAGACAGCCAGGTTAACGAATAGAATTAGGATTCTAGTATAGAACAGAAGATAGTACTAGAGGATCTTCTTAAATTAGAAAGGATAAAACCTCAACTATAGTACTGGAAGTCACGAGTCCTCGGAGCCTGCCTACAGCGTGAAAAGTTGGGATTATACATAACGCAGTAACCCTAAGCACCTGAGAGACAGCATCTTAAAACAGTTGCCTGACAACAATCGGACTTTTCCTCTGCATCAAGTCTGTAATTCACGCGATAATCTGGCTAAGTTGTAAATATGCATCTTTTATCATTTTATATTTTTGACATGTATAAATTGCTTGTGGATGTGTAGCTCCACATGGGGGTTGGCAACCTCATTACTTGAAATAACTTCACACGTGAACCACCATTGAAAAAGCTGGTGACTGCTTCGTGCGGGTTTCCTGACAAGGAACCAACAACAGAGGTGGCCCCAGGTTCCATAGAGAGCAGGGAGTGGATGGTGATATCATTGTGTATATATATTATATTAATATTTTAGTAAGTTTTATATGCATATATGTATATAATATTTCAATTGTCGTCTTCTGCAGTACAAAAGCACTTTCATTCGACTCAATGGATCAAAAATCATTAAGATGATAAGTTTTTGCTTGAGACCAAAGCTATGGGATCTAAGCCGGGAGTCGCAGTTGTGAAGTAAGTCGTTTTATAGTGGAATCTTAGTCAGTAACAAAATGTCCGAACTGCGACTCGAATTTTATGCCAAATAACTAGTAAAAAACTAGTCGGTCTGACTTTTAAAATTACAGGACTCGGATTAAACTACCTTTAGCGTTACCTTTTACGTTGGAAGGCGCTTTTGGAGCAATTTGAGAACAACTAATTGTTTTAAAAATTAACAAAATATAGCGTAATTTTTATTTTTTTGTATTGTTAACGAATTTAAAATCCAGTTTCAGTATTCCTTAGAAATTATATTTTTTAAAATGTTAGGCGGATCTCTAATTTCCCAGAGTCGTTCGAATTTAGACAACTTTCTAATTATTTTTGAAGTTCATTCTGTTTCACAAAGTAATCGCCCAGAAACGTTGTCATAAACTCTGCAACAACGAGCTACAGCAAAAATAGAAAAAAACACTTTACTGTAGATTTTTTGGGAAAAGCGTTAAAGGGAATAAGTTTAATGCCTGCATTACGTCTAATTTATGCGTCTCTCATTTGTGTGTACTGATTTGAAATTAGGGACAAACAAGACCAATATAAAGGAATTTATCTCATAGTTTTGCCCCTTCTAATTTGTAGATTGTTTCTTGTTCCACAAGAAGAAAACGATGTATTTTTTCTACCTTTAAGAGAAAACAACACAATACAACAAGTTGTTCAGCAATTTTCTTGCAATCGATGGAGTTATGAAATATTAAAGCGATGGGTTGAGCAACGATTACAGCTCACAAAAGTCAGGTCCAAGCCTCAGACATGACGTATCTGAGGAAAGTGGTTGAAGCAACAAGAAAAGACAAAGTCCAAAACCAGATACGTGACGGCCTTAAAACCCACCCCCTGCAGACCCGAGTAGAACAATCCCAATGACGATGGTTTGGTCATATCTGCAGAATGGGAGAAGATCGGCTACCACGACAAGTGTAGGAAACTAAGAGCCGGAGATCCAGACCTCCAGGACTACCCAGATTTCGCTTGAAGGACAACATTAGACAATCTCTGAAGGACCGAGGACTAGATTGGAACTAGGCCATGAGGAAGACAGCCGATAGGATAGTATGGCGCGCTCTCTGGCACATCTCTACACTCCAGGGTAGAAGAGGAACAACTAAGTAAGTTAGTGAAAGCGGTAGGAAATGTTATTTTGATTGGCAAACATAGAAGATTTATGTCGTTACATCTCTCTTTGGTCAATATTTTTAAGTATCGCACATTTCAGTGTCTCATCGCAAGAACGACAGCAGGAAAACCAGATTCCTCTCTTTCATTTTGTCAGACACGTCACGCGTAGTGTTGATATGAATAATGCGTGAGATTCTATACAGGCGGCAGACAACCTAGGAGCTGTAGGGATCTTCTTTAGGAGCTTTGTCCTCTCTAAATAATCTATTTTGATAAAATCATGTCTGTTTTTAGGTTTCTCTCTTTCTTTGTTTTCATTCTTTCTTCCTTTTATTTCTTTCTGCCTCTCCTGTATTCTGTCTGTCTGTATGTTATTTTCCTTTCTTTCTTTTTTTTTTCTGTCTGTCTCTTTCTTTCTTTGATTCATACCTAACAAAGAGGGCACATTTCATTACCTGACCACCAAAAAGAACGTAATAAGCAAAACCCGATGTCTCTCACTCTCTCACTGTGTCAGACACGTCAAATGTAGTGATGATATGAATGATACAAGAGGTTCCATACCCGTTTACCTCCTTACATTTTTCTAGCCTCGTATATTTTTTTCTCTCTTTGATACTTATCAAAGAGGGCACATTTCATTAACTCACCGTCAGACGGAAAGCAACAAACTTGATGCTACTTCTTCTTGTATGATTTCACGTTGGACGGCTCTTGATCTGTTCCCGAGAAGACATAAAAATTAGGTCAAGGATGGTGGGTGTATTCATGACGCGAGAGACGACAGGCTGCGTTACATTTTACAAGATCTGGTTACTTTAATGAACTCTGCTCACTCCTTTCTCTATACGCATGCTTTCTTCATACCTCTTCATATTCCTATTCCGTTTTTTTTTTTAAATCTCACTGATGGGGACAGGAGATTCGCTTTCATTTTATTGATGATTGTTTCATCTTCTCATACTCTGAGAATATCTGTGCTTGTGCTCCAGTGATTTCCTGTCTGAATTACATTTCTATTTGTTTGTATGCGTGTATGTAATAATGAGGACGTCCTGAAACTGGCCAATGTGTAAAGGAAGATTTTTCCTCACATTAGACGGAAACAATCTGCTTTCTTCATGCATGTTTTGAGAATCCAGCTGGAATATATCGCCACAACAGGAAAGATTGAAGGAAAATGGGATTTGGGGGCTACAAAGGGCGAAAATACTGGACATTTCGACAGCACGGTATGGAAAGAAGTTAACAACGGAATGTATAACGAAGACTGGAGACAGGAAGTTGTGGAGAGACAAGATTGCCCACGCCAGCAGGTAAGGTACTTGTAGAATTGTTTATGTGTGTTGGTCCTATCGTTCCTCTATTCCATTCGTTGCTGTGCTCTTCATTCTGTTTGTCCTCTAGTTTATGGTCAGTTATTTAAAAACTAAATTGTTGTTCATGTTTTAATTATTAATATTTCTTATATACGCGTTAAGGTTTGGTTTTAAGGACTTTCTTCATTAAAATCAGACCTAAAGGTGGGACCGAATTCGCAGCAAACGTGATGAATGCAGTCAGCGACCCATAGTTTGCGTCAGGGTCAGCGAACCAGAGCTGACCAAGACCCTACTTCACCTCCAAGTGGTGGTCCTGGAAACAGGCTGCACCACTGCAGTCTGGCTGAGAGAGTAGGGATCGAAGAGGGAAGGCAAACCCGGTCCCAAAAAATGCCGTGCTGATGTCGGATGTGCCGGCCGAAAGGCGCAAATATCGCAGCTTTCGCTGTAAACGGACACAACGCAACCAACGTCCTTTTCAGGACGAACGAGGAAGAAGAAGAAGACCTAAAGGTCTGTTATAATTGGATATGCGCCCTAATATAACCGCCTTGGTTGAACGGGACGCGCCTCGCCAAAACGAGGTAAAATTTTATTTAAAAACAAAACATTGCACACGGACTACTCCATCAGTGCTCCGATCTCGTCCCTTAGATCACACAAGGAGGATCTCAGCACAGTGCAATAACTCCGTAGCACCGGCGAGAATCCCAATGTGTGTGTGTGAATAGGAATCACACATTCTATATATATTGTTGTTGTGGGTAGGTTTCTAATTTTTAAATTTTGCCAGGGCACTGTCCTGATGGGTCTACTCTTTACGATTTCCAACTGCCGAGGGATTTTTAACGTGCGCAACTTGCACACGGGACCTTCTATTTTTTCGCCCGTATCCGAGAAGACTAGGCATCCGATCTCACTACCCAGGAGACCAGGGGGGAGTATGACATCATTAGAACCACTGGTTCTTAAAAAAATTTTCCAAAAATTTTATTCCCTCAACTGAGAATTGAACCCGGTACCTCTAGAACTCGAGGTGGACGCCGTATTTCTTAGCCACTCCGACGCGCCAAGGGCAATGCGCTAACTTTGAATAGGACACGCACTGACAAAACCGGCTGATATCATTAAAAGGCAGTGTTTTTTTCTGGAAACCCCTGGGTAAGATAAATTGAGGGAAATAAAAACAAAACAAAAATCGCACACAGATAATGGGACTGGAAACAGACATGAAAGGGTTAAAGATGACAATACAAGATCTGGAGTGGATGGCACAGGACAGGCTTGGCGGGAATTGATGGCACAAGACAGGCTTGGCGGAAATTGATGGCACAAGACAGGCAGGCTTGACGTGAATTGAAGGCATATTCTGAAGGGGGAGCTGAAGTGAAGTGGTGATGATCAATGATTATATTTTAATGAGGTGAAATATTTCTAGCAGTCACCTGTCTTCAGATACCTGTACGTAAAGGTAAACACTTTTTAAAGTGATATCATCATTTTTTTACATTGCGCTCTTTATGGAGATGGGACCCTTTTTGCAGCTGGTTCACTACCTGGAAAAAAAAGGATTCCGTTACACGCCCATTGAGGCATATAGGGAATATGGTGTTAGGCCCATATTTTCTTGACCATCGGCACACTAAGGGTGATATAGTCAGCATCACGCCGGCCGTCTTAACCTTCCCAGAGTTTCTCTGGTACCCAATTCGTGAGGCTGGGTCGACCCTGGAGCCGTTTGCGGTCTAAAAAATCCCTCCTCAACTGGGGATCGAACCATGGACCACCGAACTAGGAAGCTCTCTGGAAGTCTGCACTAAACATTAACATGCAGCAGTGGTCTCTGATGCAATTTGTTTTTACGTCATGAAGATACCAGCCTCACGCTCAACCTTATATAATCACATGATACGACGATACATAAGGGAGTAGTAGGCATATTCTTTGCCAACATGTGGCGTTAAAGTGTATGACGCATCTATAAATAGGCATTTGATCACGTGATTTACAGTAAAATGGCGATATACGCGAGGGTTACGTTCTGGAGGAGCACGCATAATTTGAGATTCACGTAAATTGAGATAATTTTCTCCATACAAATTCAATACGTTACAGTTTGCGGAATGCTTCTGCTAAGTAGATTAAAATACAATTTAATAAATCTGTACATAGAAAGCATAGGAAAGGGAACATAAAACATTCGAAATATAAAATTATACATTTTAGTAGTAAAAGGTAAAAGTAGTCACATAACAGATACTGCCGTAAGGAAGTAAAGTGTTAGAGATTTCACTGTACTAGGTCCAGCTTTGAGAGCTGGCGGTACACAGTTTCCTTCCTCGGTGCCTCTACCTTCTCTAACTGAAGATCAGAGTCAGGTACCCATTTACAGCTGGGTAAACAGGTGCCTGACGTCACCGTGTTTCGAACCCCACACCTTTGACGTGAAGGGCCAGCACTCTAACCACTCTCTGCCAAGCGGACACTCAATTTGTTTAGTAGCAGTTTCTATATTTTTCGAACTTTTCCACGTCGCGTTATTTCGAATTAGCAGAAATCGTGATAAAAAAATAAAAATAAAAAATTTTAAACACAGGCTTTTAATGCACTAAACAGCCACAAATAATTTTTCACTGAGTTTATAGCTTGCAGTCAAAAAATGTAACATCAAATTGACAAAAAGCGTGGGGCGCTTAAGTGCTTATCATATATTTTATCCATAAGTGTCTAATGAAGTATAAAGTAGACGTTAATTTCATGTAGAATCAGCGCCCCAGGCATTTTTGTCAATTTGATGTTACATTTTTTTACTGCAAGCTATAAACTCCGTGAAAAATTATTTGTGGCGTTTTAGTACATTAAAAGCCTGTGTTTAAAATATTTTTAAATATATTTTTTAATTTTCTTCTTTTTAGTGTTATTTTGTTGTTGTTTGTACATGTAAGTCAAATGTAATCGATACGCTAATGACATTATCAGTTTGCGATAAACGAGTCCAGAGCACATTATTCAGTATATTACACGGAAAGTTAATATATATATATATATATATATTTTAAATTTTGATAAGAGTTGTAAAGTACATTTTTTAAAATGTAGTTGTCAGTTGCGTGTATGTCTGTGCACGCGCGTGCGATAGTGTGTGTGTGTGTGTGTGTGTGTGGGGAGGGAGGAGAAGTTTCAATATTTCTCTCAAGAAAGACAATCTTGTTGGAAAGAATACATCTAGTTTATTTGCAGCTTTCGCCCATTTCACTGATGAAACAATACAAACAAACAAAACTAATATTAATTTTAACGTTATTCATTTTATTATTTTTACGACTGATTATTGTATTGTCGTTGGGAATACACAACTATGCCACGTTTCAGAGCTATTGCTCATCTGGAAGTGATCGAAAAAGCGATTGCAAGATTTGAAGGTGACATACATTGCAAGTTAAAGAAAAGCCTGTAAAAATTAAATCGATCGAAACAGTTTTGATAGTTACGAGTGGGGAAGAACTACAAACAGTGCTAGAGACAGTAGTAACGGAACTAACAGCAACGGAGTTAACTTCAGTAATACCAAAACAAAACTCATGAACTCTCAAAGAAAAATGAGACCATCAAAATGTAGTATAAATATAAATAGTACAAATCTGAAGCAAGTAGAAGCTCAAATATTTGGACACAGTATTAATGTCTGAAACGAAACATATTTCACACAGATAAAGAGCTGAGTGGCTCAGGCATAAACAGCTTTGCTGAAAATGAGAAGCATACTTTACTATACATCATTTTTAGTGAATGTAAGAAAAAACAAAAACCAATCAGTGCTGTAATGTGCAGGATTGAACCAGTATTCTCTTGTGGAAGCAAAGCACAGATAATGAATAAACTAATGTAAAAATTGTTGAAAGTCATTGAGATATGGTTTCTTACAAGGATGATGATAAATACCACGGACGGTTAAGAAATCTGACCAAGAGATCTTGAGAGACACAGGCAAGTTATTTCAAAGATGGCGTTGTGTAGTTCTAGGGTGGGGTGGGGGCTCCCAGGACAAAGAAATAAACGATATACTGCTGTCAGGCATGTCGTAAGAGGCGACTAATATGAGGTTGTGTATACAAGAAAGTGCTGCAGAAACCACTAGAGCACATACATGTTTTGAAGCAGGTTTCCTGCAAGGAGGTTGGCTGCAGTGGTTGATCCATGCTCCATAAGGAACAAAAAGGAAAGTATTCCTATATATAAAATTCCAGCTTTGTCTGTCAGTGCGTAACGCTATGGGATGCAACTTTGGTTGAAAGTTAGACATTAATTGTATTGTTTCCCTTAATGTACTCTCCCGAAAATAGTAACACTTACCAAAGAACAATGCGCAAATGACGGTGTGCGCTAAAATATATTTATAGAATGTATGATCCCGTGTACACACATTGGGATCCTTGCTGCTGCTACGTAGTTCGTGTACTGTGGTGATGCACAGTGGTTTTTTAAAAATATTTTTGAATAAGTACAGTTGCCGTTAGGTATTGGTGCTTTTGAATTTAATTACCGTCTTATGACGGTTTTTTACACTAGTTTATAATGATTGCAAATATTAGGAGAACGGAATCAAAATGCTTGGGGCATGTTCTGAGAAGAGGGCAGTTAGAACACTTAACAACAGCTGGAAAGATTGAGGGAAGCAAGAGCAGAGCAGGATAGAGAGAACGAACGAAAGAACGAATCGCAGTCTTTATTTGATCGGAATAAACAAATAGCGATCATAGTCTTTTTTTTTTTTTTTTTTGTAATCCACTTTTATTAAACACGACTTGAAGTATATATATATTTACAGTGTTTCACATCCTTGAAATTTGGTGTTCCGCTCATCTGTGAGAGCTGTAACTTTGTATGCAGCTCCCTTTGACGGTTCATTTTAATCTTTCATGTTTGTACCGGCATTGGCACGGTGAATTTTGTATTAAATTAAGGTAGGGGAAATAATTACCTGCGAAATGAAAAAGGGGAGAGGATGTCAAATGGCGAACGATGATCTGCCGATTCAATTTAAGGTGACTGTTCAAACAACTAGGCCATTCTCGCGGCTAAGTAACTAGCGAGTCCTTTGTACTGAAAATTTTGGTACATTTCAGTCTACTATGTTTTGACCAGTACTGGCACAGCCGACTGTGACATTTCGTATTTCCTCTCATTTTCAGTGAGTACATGAAAGGATAAAAGAGGGTTGCTAAAATTTGTTATTTTTTTCCTGTACATGTTATATTTATGCCTAACAATGAAATAATATATAGGCTGACAGCAACGCATAGAAGAAGGTCACAAACAGAACTCATTGACAACACTAAAGCCACGAGGTTGTAGACAGCTATGATCGCCCACACCACCCTGCACGGCAGATGGTAATAATGATTATAATGGTGAGGATGATGATGATGCAATTTCGCGTAAAATGTTTGGCTAGCCTAATAGTAGCATACGACTTGAGGGGAAAGCATGGGGTTAAGCGAAATCTCTTTGACCGAATGCGTGTTAACCGAACAACGTTGCTTTTAAGAAAAAGAAAAACATCCAAAGAGATATGTGTAACTCAAGACAGAGTGCACTAACGCAGTTTTAAAAATTACGTGGACCCTCGGGAACGCGTGGCTCAGCTCAGATTACATATCACCGGGAACTACGTGTTTTCATTACACTCTTTGTTTTTATATACGTAACTCAACAAAATAGACACGCCGGAGTGGAATTAATAATCACCGTCCTCAGCAGGGTTTTTTTTCACCTCATGTTGAGTTGACTGTCCGCAGGAAAGTAATTTAAAATGATCGCGTGCATTGGACACAAAACACGCAAATGCATGTCCCTGTTTTGTGATCAGCGGGAGAAGTCATTTTTACATATTTTTATGGCGATGTTTTCTCGTGTTTCTGAATTTAATTATACAACGATGCTTTTTTCCAAATGTGGTTCTTATGTTAGTTATTGTCTTGATGCCGAGAAAGCGCCTTATGGACAATAAGAAAGATGCTACATTTCTGCTGTATACAGATTAAGAGGTAAGTTAGTAATTTAAAATTTATGTTTCTTGTCACATTTGTTTGTTCAAATTCTAACAAACTATTACAATGGAAACATGAGAGTGTCTATAAGTGTTTGCATTAACAGCGAGAGTTGTGGTTATTATTTCAATTTATGTTATCTTTCTTATTAGTACTACGTAGAAGACATCTTCATGTAACACGTTTTCCTGGATATAACTATTACACACCAGACATCTTTGTCTGCTGTCATATTTTAATGGAACATTTTCATGTTATCTTGCATCTGATTACGGTTATGGGACAGACAGCCAGGTAGTTAACTAAATCTGTATCGTCAATGTTTTTTTTGTTTGCGCCCATTTAATTCTATTTCTGTTGAATGATATTGTTTTCTCAACCCAGTTAATAATCATTAAGAAGAGAAGTGGTGACAATAGGCATTTCTGCCGCGCTCCAGTTCTTATCACAAAGGGCTAAGCTGTCCTTCATGAATAAACCTGCATGTCTTATCTATATATATATATATATATATATATATATATATATATATATATATATATATATATATATATATATATATATATATATATATATATATATATATATATATATATATATATATATATATATATATATATATATATATATATATCTGCTGGCTGGATATCTGAGGGAAGGCGTGGATGGGGAGGGTTGTGGAACTTTGGTGGGGGGGGGGGGGGGGTCTATTGAGAAGTTCATCATCGAAATGTGCCGTTCATCTTTTCATTTGCTTTTTAATCTTCTTCTTCGATCCTTAGCCGCTTTGTCTGGCGCATCACCCAATCTATGATTGCTTTTTAATGATGATAAGCAAATTTCTATTCTTGTCCTTAAATAAAACCACTTGATTGATTTTATTTCCACGTTAGTACCTTTGTACTTCCAAGTCAGATATTGAAACTTGTATTTTGATTTGAATCGACTTTATATTTTCTTAGGACAGACGATATAAAATATAGTCTACTGACTGACATCCAGAAAGGTATTTCACCAGTATGTTCTGTAGGCGTAATCAAATGCCGCATATGACAGCTTGTTACTGAAGACATTTCAAAGATCAAAGAGTTTGCCTGGGGACAGATTAACATATAGTGAGAATTACCAACTAACCCAGCTAGGTTTTTTTTCTCTCCTAAAAGAGATCTTTAGATTCTGTTTAGAGCAATTCATAAATCAGAGAGTAAGTGAAGATGTAAAGCTTAAAGACTGTAAGCTTGCTTTGCATGTAAACAATTAGTGTGTAGCAAGAACTCACGCCATGCGTGAGAAATCACCTGACCAGTGCGATGCACGTAAATGTGTCAGGCTGTGGCAGAACATCTTTGTAATTCTGATCAGGGCTGACCTTAGGCAAATTTAACCTATTTGACCCAATCAATCCCCGCACACGGGTTCCCACCTGCAGCTTTGACAAAATAAAACAAGGAACAAAGATTATTTCAAATTGGATATTAGGAATATTTGCTATAACACTGTATTAAAAGTAAAGCAATATCTATATGTATTAGCTATATTTTTACATGAAGCGTGTTGCAATTAAACTATAATCTTTAATCCAGGGGCCCCCAACAGAATGGTCCAAATCAAGCTTGTAATTACTAAGCCCAGTACGGATTCTGATCATTTAATCTGAATATCGTTGAGTTTAATTTAGCTGCATTAGAGTTTTCCTTTGTTAACATATCTGAGAAGTGTCTTGCGGCGGCATGACCTCTATTTACCCGGCGAAGGTGTCGCGCGCCAAATATGACGCATTACTGTTCCAAGGTCCGCCTTGTACACCCACGATTACGTTTGTTACATGTTATCACCACTTTTTTTTATTTGTCTAAGGTGTAACGTTCTGTAACGAACAATGGAAAAAAATCCCGTTAGCTTTTAGGTAAAATGCGGAAAAGACGCGCATTTCATAGTGAGCTAAATTTAAAAACCTTCAAAGAACTTGTATGCCTTGCCATCGTTTCAGGGAGCATTGGCCACTGACTGTACGTCTTGATAAGTTTAACTACAAGATCCAATCAAACTGAAATGGAATAGAAGTGAATGAAATGGCAACAGGGGAAATAATTCCGTCATGTTGCAGAAAAATCACATCATAATTTATACCCGTCATTTTTTGGCGGGTTGCTTGCAAGTTCATCATAACGTTCGTGGAAAGAATAGATCAATAAATTGTTTTTTTTTTCTTATGTATGCATGTGTATAATAATTACGATAAACGTAACACATTGAATACTATCACAAAGCATAGTACGGGGATGTTATGTGCTTCGTTATTTTAGACTAGGGGTCGGCAACCAGTAAATTTTGATCTGGTGGTAGATCCCAATGCATCATTTGGTAGATCTCTAAGTGACCGAGGGGGCAAACATATTTTTAATCTAGGTAAATCTTGGACTAGCTCTGTCCCACCGGCATATAAAAGCGCGATGTTCTCCGGTTTAAAATTACTTTCACCGCATTCCCAAAGAGAAAACCCGCAAGTTAGCTTAATAATATTCACTTTATTCAACAACTGTATCAGATAGAAAACTTTCCATTCTTTGAATTGAAGTTTACATTCGGTGAAATATTTCATCCAGAAAGCAATGGCAAACTACTGGATGTACAATGCCAAGAAATCCATAATGGCTAATCTGAATACTACTAACGAAGAACTGGAAAGTGTCAATGAATTCGAATACTTAGGATCAATCATTAACAGCTCTGGCGACTGTGCAGTAGAAATTAAAAGAAGACTTGCAATTGCTTCACATAAGCTAATACAGATGAAAAACCTATGGCAAGGCACACGCAAAGAAACAAAGTTACAACTGATCAGAGCATGTATATTCCCAGTAGCAACATACGGCTGCGAGACTTGGACACTCAATAAAACAGTTGCAAAAAAGATTACGTCATTCGAAATGAAATGCTACAGAAGGATGTTGAGAATACCCTGGACAGAAAAAAAGACCAACAGAGAAGTACTGCACTCACTAAACGTACAGGAACATTGGCTCCTAAATACCATCGCAATAAGGAAGCTGAAATTTTTCGGTCATATAAAAAAAAGACATAATAGTCTGGAAAAAACAGTGATGGAAGGCATGGTCCCTGGAAAAAGTGGAAGGGGTCGACCTAGACGACGGTGGACCCAGGACATCACAGAGAGTCTGAACTTGTCTTTGGCTGATGCAGGTCGACTTGCCCAGAATCGTGATGCGTTCAGAGCAGCTGTAATGGAGACAACGTTCTGGAAAGAATACGTCACATGATGATGAAATATTTAGCTTTTATTGTCTACAGCGTTGTCGATGAGATTGCTGGGAGTAGATGGTCCGACAGAGATAAATGATAAGATGATAGGAAACTTTATACAGAGCGATACAATAGGAGGCAATCTGATCATCAGAAGCGGTCCTCCCGTCGATCAGGTGTTTCGGCCCCTTAATCTTCTTTACACTCCAAAAGGGGGGGGGGGGGGGGGGGGGGCCCATTTAGGTCATGACTCCCAAGTGTCAGCCTCCTGTTGTCTAGTGCAGAGAATTGAACCCACTCTACCTTGGTTGCAGCTTTCAAATTCACTCCTATTTTCTGCCAGCCAAGTTACACTTGGTTGGACTTACTACACGTTCCGGAAACTCCGAAACCTGCAAACGTACATCATTTTATTGTGGTACATGTGACGGTATCGCCTCCCCTGCTTTGCAGTAGTGGTCCAACAGTGGCCAAAACTCAAGAGTATCAAATATGGGCTTCAAATGTATCTACCTTCATGCAAGATTGATCTTGGCAGAGATGTAGATAGAAGGGTGATGACACTTTTATTACAAAGGGAGTCTTCACAAGATATTCAGAATAAGCGAGAGCAATACTGCTTTGGTTGAGTATGTTAACTCTGTAATTCTGCCGACGCTTTTGTGAAGGATTTAAGCACTTATTACTTTCAGCTTGTTTAAGTCCCCACCCCTGATTTACTCAGTGGGATTCTATTATTTTAGTATAGCTCTGTTTAGAGTGTGTGTAGTAATTTGACTGAGACACACTTGCAGTAACTTTAAAATGATTAAATCGAAGTTGAATTTGTAACATTACAAATAAAAAAATTTAAAAATCACTTTAGGTTTTAACAGTTGGAAAATAATTTGAATAGTTATGGATCAAGAAAAGTTATCATCACAGTCTTAAGGGAATGTGAGATGTTACAAGAAATTCAAGTGGCAGCATATATTTGAACTTAGCTGCCAATGACGCTTCTGCTCCTTCTTATGGGTTTGTTCTGTTCACTCTGCTCACGCTCGTCTCTGATCAAGGTTGTCGGGAGTAGCTCGTTTCCCAGAATAGATATAGAATGCATATGGTTAGAGGTAAAGCCACAAAAGCAAAGACCCATTGTAATAGGATATCTTTATCGAAATCCCAGTGTAGGAACAACATGGTTTGAAGATTTCACGAACATGATGGATAAAGTTATCACTACAGTCAATGAAATTATTCTTCTTGGTGATTTCAATATTGATATGCATAAGCCAAATCAAACATGGACCAACATCATAGCATCGTACAACATGAAACAAATAGTCAACAAACCTACCAGAGTAACAAAAACATCATCCACACTGATCGATCACATCTATGTAACATGTCCAGAAAACATTATAGAATGTTCCATCCCTACTATTGCTATGAGTGACCACTATCCCATATGTTGCACTTGGGCAAAAAATGGGTACAAATCTCCTAAAAATAAACACATCAGTATTGAATATAGAAGTCTAAAACATTTCAACCAAGAATTATTTTTAAATGATTTCCGTAATGCGCCTTTCGCAGATGTTTACCAACTTCCTGATCCTGATGACGCCATTGCATATTGGACACGGACATTTTATAGTATTTTTAATAAGCATGCGCCTACTAAAGAAATTCGCGTAAAAAGACAAATAAAATCTCCATTTATCACACAAGAAGTACTTGCCGCTATGAGGCAGAGGGATCGAGCGCACAAAAATAAGGACATCATTACATATCGGGCAGCAAGGAACAAAGTACAATATTTAATTCGCAGAGAAAAGAAAAACTACTTTAGTCATTTAGTTAAAAGCAAAAGCAACAGTAGAAATATATGGAAGGCAATCAATACCTTGGTGAACAATAGAAATTCGCCTGACTCACAAAATCCCAATACTTCATTTACTTGTACAGACTTCAGCAATCATTTTCAGGCAAACATCCACAATTTAAAATCCGCCATACCTTCTTCCCCTTGTGACTTCAGCGAATTATCTACGTTCTACGAGAACAAGTGTACTAACACCATTCCATGCGACATTCCTTTTATAACAGTTAACGAAGTTTATAACTATCTTATTGATCTTAAAGATAATAACTCATCGGGACTTGATGGAATCAGTAATCGAATACTGCGTTATGCTGCACCAGCTATTACTGATACACTAACATACATATATAATCATTGTCTCGCAAGAAGCTACTTTCCATCTGCCTTTAAAATCGCTAAAGTATACCCTCTTGTTAAACCTGGTTCATCAGATAATAACAACCTTGGTAACTATAGGCCCATTTCTCTTATATCGTCGCTGTCCAAACCACTGGAAAAACACATACACAAAACATTAATAGAACACCTAGCCAATAATGACCTGCTAGTTGATAGTCAGTCGGGGTTTAGACCAAAACATTCATGTCACAGCCGTAACAAAAATGATAGACAACTGG